>JAPXFQ010000281.1:0-329748 GCA_028564705.1 Apricaphanius iberus
TGGCAGAAAATAAGATACTCTAATATGGCTGTATGCCAAAATGGACATTGGAGCTTTGCTAGCACAAGCAGAGATAATGCTAACACATCACCAGTCTAAGAGTTTGTAGAACCCTTAAATCACATTCTAGTTCACACTCAATACCAATCGGTGGTGGTAATGCACCGGTTTGTTGCTTTCCAGTCACCAATAAACCCCACAAAGGAAGAAGAAGAAGGGTACATGTCAGTGGTAGTTATGATGAAAACTTTGAGAAATACAATCAAGGCCAATTACAAAGGTTTTCAGTGGCAGGTTATGTTGGACTGTGGACGTGAGACTTGTGGACAAACTGTTTTATTGGACTACATTGATTGGACCCTTGTGGATGGAAGAAAAACAGTTTTTGTTCGAGATTTTTCTGTTCTGTCAATGACTTGGAAAGATGAGTTGTGTGTTATATAATATTTCTGAGTGGTTTGTAAAACCATTTACCTTGTCTATTGTTAACAGTTTATTCAAAATAGCATACATAATTGTCCCATCAGTTTTCCAATCATGTACAATATGTATATGAATGCAGAAAGGCTGCATCAAAGAAAGGCAGATTTGACCTGGAAGTATGTAACCTATAGGCAACAGGATTTAAAAAACACTAGGAGTTTAAAAAAAGCTATTGTTTTTGATTACCTCAGGAAACTTTTAATAACATCTTAAAAATGACAATGGTTCAAGTTTATTTAACTCCCTATTAATCAGAACATATTTACCGCCACGTTGTAATGGTTCAATGTAATACATTAAGGTTTGTGTTTGTAATGTAACTGACTGAAAAGTTTATTAACACAGCGGATGCGCACGCAACCTAGCCGCAGAAAGAGATGGTAGAATGACATAATTCCGGATCAAATTGTTATTATTTGCAGGTAACTTACAGCTGCAGTGTTGGTTAGTTATTAGCTTGTTTGTTGTCAAAGTTACCTCATTTTAATGGTTAGATAAAGATATGAACAACATCTAGTTTATCTGGTTATAATTACAGCAATAAAAACATCGTTCCAGCTGTTTGGTTCCCTGGTTTGCTTGCCGATACGCCCAGCGACCTTCCTGAACGGTGTCCATTTTAGAGGAGTTTAACTAACAGCTAAAGTTAGCCAGTGAGTTAGCTCACCGATCCAGAAGGAAAGTTGCCATTTCCGGGTGTGTTTGATACAGAGGAAATGGTTTGTGTGGGTCCATCTAGTGCAGGGGTAACCTAAAACTACTCTAGTTTCTGTTCTTCTGCGGTGACTCCTCTCCTGAGATGGATAACAATCTCTCCGGGGCTCTGAAGCAGCTGCTGGACTTGCTGACGCCACCATTTTTCCCAGTGCGAGCTGAGCTTTATTTGCCTTAAAAGGGGTGCGAGTCCATTTAAATCATTAGAACATGTTCTTATTTTCATCCAAGCAATTTTCCAACCAACAGCACAAGTAGACATGATCTGGTCTCTTTCTGTAAATGATATGCAGTAGAGGAGAAAGTTACATACCTAATCCCTCTATAAGATTTCTTAACCAGTTACGTAGATCTAGTCTTTGTTCTTTTTTCTTTCTTTCTACCCCTTTTACTGATCATTTTTAAATATCATTTATCAAAGGTAATCCTGTCAAATTGGACCAGTTTATTTGAACTAATAGTTAGATACCCACTAAACACAAAAATCTCTGCACATTCCCACAGAGAAAACGGACCGGTGGAAACCTTGTAAAGTACAGAACTAATAGGTACAAGTCTGAATTTACCATCATCCTTTTGGATCTCTTTCTACCTTTCCACTGGTGCATCTATTCTCTAAAAGTTTTTTTTTTTTTAGCGCCTCTAAAATGTGCAGGTAAAGCTGCAGATCGCAGCACTACTCAACACAACAAGGTCCCGTCTCATTAAAAATGGCCTCAGGTCGCCAGTACACACAACTCATCAACTGAGTGTGTGTATGTGTGTGCAAACTGTCGCTTTATTTGTTCGTGTCAAAGGAGTCAGCAAGTTTCCCGACCTGGCTGCAGGCCTCCTCCTCAGATCCTATAACAAGGAGCCGGTCAATCAATCTGTGATCAATAACTATCTGGAGCACGCCATCAGAAAGGTGTGTTTGCGTGCACCGCTGTGTGTGTTTCAAGCTGACTAAATCAGACATCTAGACATAAAGCGGTCAGGCTGCTGGGCCTTATTTTGGTGCCAGTGTTAGAAATGAAAAAGCAGCGGCATCTTTCCTTGAGTTCTTGGAGTCCACGAGGGAAAGGTGGCACACATTGAGAAGTCAATAACGTCGGTCTGAGCAAATATTCTGAGAAAGCGAAGGAGGGGCCCAGAGTATGAACACACTAAGAACAGAGGGAGAGAAGGCCAGGCTTTCGGCAATAAAAAAGCAAGCGCAGCACTGCTGCAGATGGCTAATGACTAATGACTAGCCTTTACATGCAGAGAAATTTGATTTTCCGTTTGCATTAGTCCGTTTTTCATTTGCTCAAACTCCCGTTCCGTTCAACTTAAGTTGAGCTAAGGTTTGTACATACATTTCAAAAGTCTGATTTCAGTCAGAGCAAGGCAGTAATTTGACTTTCTCTTGCATGTAAATGCACAGAGGATTGAGAAGAGTAGACGGGTACAGAGCAATGCAGCGAGATGGATGTTCAACAGGTTAGGATGATTAATACGGTGGCCGGGAAGTGTGAAACAAAATTACATTTTTACAGAAACAAAATTAAATTTTTACCAAAACACTTTTACATTTTTACCGGAACAAAATAAAATTTTTACCGAAACAAAATTACGTTTTTAGCGAAACAAAAATAACATTTTTACTGAAACACTTCTACATTTTTACCGAAACAAAATTACATTTTTACCGAAACCCTTTTACATTTTTACCGAAACAAAATTACATTAACCTGAAACACTTTTACATTTTTACCGAAACACATTTACAAGTTTACCAAAATAATTTTACAAAGACATGACCCGGAAATGATAATGCGGGGAACGGAATCAGTTGCCAAAGTTAAGCAATTTTGTTATCAGCTCAACTTGTGGAGATGTTTCGCGGAATCTATTTTCAAGTTTTAAGGACTTTTTGTGGTGATTGTGGACATAATTTGGACTTTCTCGCTGATGCAGAGGGAGAAGCTGTCGATTTTATGGACTGGCTCGTTAAGTATTTCAACGAAGGCCACGCATACAATGTGATTGTTGACATGATGGAACGGCTTCACAGTGTCTGCCTGTCTTTGCGGACCATGAAAACTAAATTAAATAATGCCGGATTCTACCGCAGAAAAAACTATTCATCCGAAGTAGACATCAGACATGCCATCAAACTGGAACTTCGTGGACAAGGACAGCTGTTTGGTTACAGGGCAATGACTCAGGTGCTTAGGCAGAAGTACAAACTTCGAGTGAGGAGAGACAATGTAATGAATCTTCTGCATTAGCTTATCCCTCGAGGTTGTGAGAGGAGGTCTAGGAGAAGATTTGATAGACGGACATATCACTCTTTGGGACCGAACTATATGTGGCATGCGGACGGCTATGATAAGATGAAGCAGTTTGGCCTTGCCATTTCAGGTTGAATTGATTACTTTTCCAGGAAGTTTTTATGGCTCCAATGTGGATCTAGTAATAACAATCCAAAGGTCATCGCTCACAATTATCTGGAATGTGTGAGAAAGCTTGGTGTTTTTTTTTCCAATGAGACTGCGGACTGATTGCGGTACAGAGAACGGTATCATTGCTGCTATTCAGAGTACCCTGTGGAATTCTCACAGTGACTACTTCTCTGGAGCCTCCAGCTACATGTATGGGTCGTCAACTGCAAATCAACGCATCTAATCCTGGTGGTCCATCTTCAGAAAATCTAGGTAAATGGGCTATCTCAGTAGTGTACTCTGGTGTATTTTTATTTGTTGGCAGGTATTACATTTGTTGGATAAATAAACCCTCTTAGTGATACCTATACTGTCCTGTAGGTCGCAGCTCTGGATGGACTTATTTGCTGACCTCAGAGACACTGGACATTGTTTAACCATTATGTAGAGTGGTCCTGCATACTGTACATAACTTTAGCCACTTGCAAACACATTGTTTTCGAAAATGCATCACTCACGTGGTTTAGCACATACCCCCTGATTACTCGGTCCCGCCATCTCCTCCTCAATGTCTTTTAGGACATGAAGGGACCGTCCACAAAACTCACAAAAAGTTGTTTTTTTAATGAGCGAACTACCACAAAATGGGCAAAACATCTCCACAGGTTGAGCTAATAAGATTGCGTTAACTTTGGCACTTGATAAGAAAAAAAAAGGTTAGGCATGTCCTTCCAACAATATTACTCAAGAGTTACCTTTGAAGTTGCCCCTGAAGATGTGAGCATGGAAAATATAGACTAAGTTCAAAAAAGTTATTGAAATGAATGTTACAAACCCCCCCAGCTCGCTAGGGAAAAAGGAGTTGTGAACATTAACCCACAAACAAATTATTTCAGTTAAAGTATTTATAGGTACCATGGCAACCTGGAAGGTTGTAAAAGAAAGATAAACAAAATCAGGTTTCAACGAAACCTGTTAACGCTCTCAAAACAATATCTTTACAAAACTACAACAAAAGGAATGAAAACAAAAAGACTACTAAGAAAATTAACTAGTGGTGATAACTTAAATGCCACACAGGGCTTACAACAAACTCCACAGTCTTCTACTAAGTGTTTTACACAGCTCACAAAACACTAAACAGTGTCTAAACAGTCCAATAATACAAGTCCTCCAAAACAGTCTATACAGGCTGACACCAAACCCCAGAATGAGGCAAGCTGAGTGGGAAACACACACAGCCGCCCTGAGTTGCAATCAGCCATTCCCTTAAATAGGGCTGATTAACTCTGAGCAGCTGGGGAGGAAGAGGAAGCGACCAATCCGGGGCTGGGGCCGTCACAGTCAGAGGGTGGAGTCAGCCAGCCACCCAATCATGCAGGCGGGATCACACAGCCCAATTACCATGTCCAAAATTCTTGGGCCGTAACAATGAACAATAGGCCTAATCGTATTTGTGGCTTAAGGACAACATAGTCAATGGTTTGGGATGGCCATTTGCAAAGCCCAGATCAAAAGAGCTGAAGATAGCCAAAAATCTGACTCTGTTACACATTCTCTGTTAGGAATGTACCAAAATTCCAGCAAACTATTGTGAAAGGATATCCAAAACGTTCAGCATATGTCAAAGAGTTTAAATGACAATTTAACCAAATTCTTAAGAAATGTATGCAAACCTCTGACACAGTTAAAGAAAATGGTAAAAATTTTACCTATCATTTTGGATTTTTATACAGTGTATGCAAATATGTAGGTTTACACTAAACTGACTTGGATAAAAAAACAGAATCAAATATATTTTCTGACAGGAGCTCAGTATTTGGTGTCAGTTCAGACGTGACAAAAATGTCTGGTATTTATATTTACATTTTCCTGTCCATATGCACTACCTTTACACTCAGCTCAGCAAACTGTTCTCAAATATTGTACAGAGGGTGTGTGCATGTGTGTGTGTGTGTGTGTGTGCACTGCCACGTGTGAAGTGTAATTTGTTATTATTTGCTGCCCTGCAGCTTTGAGTAGTGGCTCATTATCTGCTTAGATTCGTATCTCTTGTGCCTCAGGGCCGTAACAGTCGCAAAACCATTGATTTGTTTCGCTTCCTGAAACAATGGACGATGAATTAATCTGTGATGGAATAGATTTCTAACCTGCCTGGTATGGTTGAGCCTAAAACAGGATTTCTATGATTTATTTCTGTGACAAATCGCAGATACAGCCTAAAAAAATGTTCTCCGAGGTCAGAGCGTTTCTTAGAGGTAAGCTTGAAGACATGAACTGTGTTGCAACTGGGTCTTATATCATCATCAGTTTCCTTATTATTGAGAGAAGAGGGTAGAATAATTCCTTTTGAAAGTGGTAGGACACAGCAATTAGCCCTGTGATAACTCATGTACATTTCTGCTTAAAAGCCCTACAGTCTTCTGTCCTTGGAGGCAAAACTGGTTTTATTTGGACCATTTTGCCACAATATAAATGTTTATGGTTTCATCATAAAAGTGTCCAACGAAGTAAAACTCTTTTGCATCTATAGCAACATATTTACAACCCAAAATCACTTTAGCTGCCATTCTCCACAGTAGTATACTATGGGTTTAGCAATGCTTTCACACCATAAGCAACAAACCCTTGTCCTGAATGTAAAAAAATTGTAAAAGTATTTCTAGAACTGTGCTGCTCTGGGTGGCAGCATGTTGTAATGGCTCTGTTAGCAAAATTTTGAATTTAATTTTTTTTTCAGACATTGCTTCCCCTTTTTTTCTTGAGAAAAAAGCAATTTTTTTGAACCTGCATGCTTCACAGGTTTTTATCCTGTGAAGTTGGAAGGATTTTTGCTGCTATTTTTTCCCATTTTGATCATATGCTATGATGTGTAACAAAGTCAACAAGGTGGTTTAATTCAGTTCAATTCAATTCAAAAATACTTTATTGATCCCAGAGGGAAATTAAGTGTTCTTGTAGCTCATTACTAATTCATTCTTCAATAAGTTGTTGTAAACCATGATATAGAAAGGATTTCCTATAGCAGTCTGCATTGCAGCGAAACCGAAGAAGCCTCTGTTGCTGTAGGATAGTCTCATGAAGAGAAAGCTCAGGGTTGTCCATAATCTTTTTAATTTTATGAAGAATCCCTCTTTGCATCATCATCTCCAGTTGTTCCACAGTTGTCCTCAGAACAGAACAAGCCTTCTTCATCAGGTTATTTAGCCGTTTTAAGTCCCTGGACCTGATGCTGCAAGCTGAACAGATGATGGACAAAGAAATAACACTCTCCACAACAGACTTGTAGAAGATTTATAGCTTCTTGAAGGACGTCAGCTTCCTCAAAAAGTACAGTCTGCTCTGTCCCTTCTTGTAGATGGCTTCACTGTTGATTCTCCAGTCCAGTCTGTTGTCCATATGAACTCCGAGGTATTTATACTCCTTAAACACCTCCACTTCTTCTCCCATGATGGAGAGAGTCTTTGACTTATCCCTGTTTCTTCTGAATTCTACAATCATCTCCTTTGTTTTGTTCACATTCAAGGTAAGATGATTGTTTCCACACCATTCCACAAAGTGGTCTACCAGCTCTCTGTATCCATCTCCTTCTCCATCTCTGATACACCCTTCAATTGCAGAGTCATCTGAGTATTTCTGCAGATGACAGGTGTCCATCTTTACTGGAAGTTTGAGGTGTACAGAGTGAAAAGGAATGGTGAGAGTACAGTCCCCTGTGGTGCTCCTTTGCTGCTCACCAGTTGGTTTGACAGACAATCCTTCAGTCTCACAAACTGTGCTCTGTTTGTCGGGCAGTCATTCATCCAGCTGATTGTTGAGGCCTCCACCTGTGTCTTCAAAGCAGATAAGGCTGAATTGTGTTGAATGCGCTGGAGAAATCAAAGAAAATGATTCTCACAGTGCTGCCTGCTTTGCCCAGATGACAGTGAGTTGGTTGAAGCAGTTTGATGTTGGCATCTTCAACGCCAACACCATGGCGATAAGCAAATTGCAGAGGGTCCTAGTAGGTTGTAATTTGCTTACTCAAGTGGGGCAACAGGAGTCTCTCCAGGACCTTCATGATGTTGGATGTCAGGGCACCAGGTCTATAGTCTATGATGACTGATCGGTGAGTTTTCTCAAAAATCACGGACAACTCTGAGCATCCTCTTCATGAAACTATCCTACAGCAGTTCAGCAGTTCCTGAAATGGCCTCGAAACTAGCACGCTGCAGTAACTAAAGAGTCACTAGATGGCAGGCCCCCTCTGTGACTACTCATTTTTGTTATTATGTTTGTGCTGGCTGTTGGCTGTATGTAGTCCATCTTTTGAAATAAGATTTACTGTACACATTTTTATTAATAAAACCAATGGTTATAGTCTATTCTAAAAAAGGCATAGGCCTCTGTGCTGTAAGATGAAGAAATTGTAATACTAAAATTAAAAATCAAATCGAGGACTTGAAAAAGTGTGACACCCTTAATATATATATTTATACAACAGTTAGTTCCAACCCAGTAATTTGATTGAACAAGAGACATTCATTGAGTGCTGACATTAGAGTACAACAGTAGTGGGACATTTTACAGACATTTTCACTCACTACAGGCATTCTAATGTTTGTGTTTGAAATAATGTGTGGACGAAATGTTTGCATTGACTGGCAACACCCTTTGAGTTGGAATAATTTGTGTTGGTAGAGCTAAATAAATTATTACATAAACCAATAAATTGCATCTGTTGTTGCTCATTATGCGCTTGAACAATTGTTGTAAAAAAGCAATACCACACTTAAGCTCGTGCTGTTGTGCATAATATCAGCATATGTGTGATCATCTGCGGCACTCCACTTGCAGCCTCATGCCTATGACTGAATCAAACCGGTGCTGACAGTGTTCAACAACAATTGACAAGGTGTAGGGCATGTATTTGACTCGCCGTATTCTGCTGACACAGGTGTATTTTAATTTATCTCTTTATTTGAAGTATCATAGCTTAGGACAGATAGGGAGCAAACTCATGCCTTGTCCACACATAGTCAGGTATCTTACAAATGGAGATTATTTTTAAAATTTGGCCTGTCATCAACACGTACCAAAAACTAATCTTTTTAAAAACTCAAAGCCAAAGGGAAGATCTGCGTTTTCTCCATTTCAATGTCTGCATGTGGACAGATGAAACCGGAGTTTTAAGTGATGCAACGTCAGTGTCCACGACGAAAAATATTCCCTAATCACTCGTATAAAATGCGTTTCCACTCAGAAACCGCAATAATCCCTCAGAGCTGTGTTGGCATTATTGATTGTCAAAGCGCTTTTTGCTCGCTTGTCTTCAGAAGCTATTACTGCTGTATGCCATGATTACAGAGCAGAAAGTTACTCTGAGCAGAAAGGATTTGGCGATGTACTGCCCACTACGAATGTATTTGAATGTATTTGAAACTCATTTATCTGATTACGTGTGGATAAAAAAATGTTTTTTTAAAGGAGCAGTAGAAAATATATTTTTTTTAAAAACCCAGCCACGTGTTTACATGGCCACAGTCTGGCCGCCAAGGAGATCTGTGACAATTGGTTTTCACCAAGCATTCCTACGCAATAAACCAAAAGAAAAACTGAACGAAGTTCTTTTCCACTTGGCTACTCAGTGCAGATGCCTGCACTTTCTCTCCATAATGAAAATTGGAAGAACAAATGCTACTGCTAAGAAAAAGGTAAATGGGGACAAAGGCTATTTGAAGGCTAAATGACACAAAGATTATTAAAAGCCAGATAAGGAGGGAGGGGTAGAACTTCTAAGAGACAGAGATGGAAGAACGATAAAAAAAACCTCATTCATTGAAGTATCGAAGAGTCAGACTTTACCCCTAAGAACCAAGCCTTATTCCTAGGAGGAAACACTTCAAAAATGTGTGTGTTTGTGTGTGTGTGTGTCTGTTTGTGTATACTGAGATGGGTTACGATTCCAAATGTCAAACAGGGGTGAGAGCTTTTAAAATTGCTGCGAAACAGTGAGAGGGGAGATAAAAGATGTGTGTTGATACAAGGCAGTGACACTCAACACGGCACAGAGCTCAAGTTTCATTCAAAAAGGAAGAGAAGATGAAAAGAGGATGGGGAGAATGGATCAGCAGCTGAGCTGGAGATCTGGAAGAAGTGGTGTCTGATGAGGGGGAAAAAGAGGCAGCACGGAGATGGAAACAGACATTTTCTGTAAAACGAGAGATAGAGAGAGAGAGGCTATAAAATGTGTCAAGACAACATTATTTTGGCTAACCTCAGGAGAGACCGCTTACAATGATGTACCAATGGACAGGGGAAGAGAAATGCTAAAACATATTGATTTGGGTTAGAAAAGTTTGGTTTGTTGTCTTGCTACAAACTCAATAATGTCCCCCAAGTTTTTAATAATAACCATTTATCTATCTAGTTTATACGTTCACATTTTGTGTTCCTATTACCACAAACTTCAATGTTTTTTGGGAATGTCGTGTTCATTAATCGAACATTTTATTGTTTTGCTTTATTGAATAAATGACTATCTTACCTCTTGAAGAGAAATGTCACCAAAGCTGCATCGGTTTTGAAACCTTTTAGGATTCTAATACAGCTACATTCTTGAAACGCATGTGTGATGTAAATACTATTCCAGTCTCTAAGGCGTTTTTTTGGTGAATTTAGTCTCCGGACTTTTCTTAGTTTTTCTTTCAAAAGTTGATGTAGCCCTCTGTAGCTGGGTAATTGCTTTAGCTGTAGTTTGCTCCGACTTCTCCATGACCGCTCTCTCCCATTATGGTGTAAACAGGAAGACACAGAGCAACCTGTGTGCATGGCCCCATCATCACAGGTTTACCGATGTGCATGTATGTTGATTGACAACTGACAAAGCGAAACCTGGATTCTATTGACAAGAGGAATTCACTGGTCAATGTGAATTGTATAGGGTTCCATGGGAGGAAGGGAGGACTTAAGAAGAATAAAAAATATTGTGAAGCACTGACCAAATTATCATTTAAAAGATTTAGAAATCGTTGACACATAAATGAATTCTCTGGACTGTAGCTTTAATAAAAACTGAATAAACTTTATCAGTCATCTATTTAAAAAAGAAACTCCACATGCACATAAAATAAAAAATAAAATTAAATAAAGAGCAGTGTTAGGTTCTACAATAATATTCCAAACTCACAGAGCAAGTTTTATTCCATCATTTGAAAATGAAGCGAGTATAGCACAAAAGCAAACCAGGCAGGCAGGTAGGAGGGGTAATCATCACAGATACAGTCAAAAGGCCAGCGGTAACTCTGGAGGAGCTGCATAGATCAATCGCTCAGGTAGGAGAATCGTAAAAGAGTGTAAGGAAGAACGCTGTCGTTGGGTGTAAAAAAAATAGCCGTCGTAAGTCTTCTAGTTTCTCGCACAGATAAGACCAGAAATGAATTTTTTTTTTTTTTTTTTTAAAGAGACCATTCCCACCATAAAACATGGTACTGGCAGCATCTTGCTGTGGGATTCTTCTCTATAGAAGGGACAACGAAGCTGGTCCAACTCGCATTCATACAACTTTTGGACCGTTACTTGCATCCCCATTACTTCTAAATATTAAAAAGCCTCAGTTTAAATATCCTTCCATTATCCACATCGGCTAAGGCCACAGGGGAGATGGTGCCTACCTCCAACCCTAACCCCTAACCCAAGTACGCTCATATCTAAGACCAATTAACCTAACAGTCAAGTTTCTGGACTTTGGGAGGATGATGGAGTACTGAGACAGACCCCCAAGCATTCAAAGGGAAACATGCAAACTCCATGCAGCAAGAGTCCCAGAGAGGATTCGAACCTGAACTCTTCTTGCTTAAAAATCAACAGCACAACCAATGTCCCACCATGCAGCATAAACCACCACACGTTCATAATATTCAAACCTGTCAGAAAACCTCAAATGCATATAAATTATTCCAAATATTATTCTACTTTCGTATTCATAATCTTTATGTTCTCAATTTTAGACTTTAGATGATGACAGAACTGCAAACTGGCCCTTTGAGACGAGGCTATTAAGGAGGAAAAAATGAAAAGAAAGTCTGTGCAGAGAAAAATAAAATGAAACGTGCTGCATAGCAACTTTTTAGCTCTTTTGTTCCAAACCATTACTAAACACAGCACTAATGCTCCTCCATTCATCTTACTCAGAGCCTGACTTTAACTAATATCAAACCCATTGTTATAACTCCTTCCACCTGGAAAAGAACCCATTTTCAGACGTTAAGCAAAGATTTTATTGTCGTTTTTTGGCTCTGATACCAAACATGATACAGAAAAAAGGCCCTCACTAATAGTAATGAATCACTTTGTTTCTTTAAAAAAAAAAGAACTGAAGTGGTTGGTAAACAAAATACTTAAAATGACTGGAAGTCTGATTATGTTGTTTCACCAAATTACTTTTTAAAATGTTTTAAAAATGATGGTGCTCTTCTTAGACATCAGTGTTGGAAATATTTTAAGACATGACAAACTGGTTTCAAAAACCGTGTTTTAGAAAAAGGAAGCTGTTCGTAGGGAGAGAAACAGTATTGATTTGTGCATACTGAATCCTCTCTACCTCTTTTTTTTTTTTTACAAAGTTAGCTTTTATTTCATAATAGGGTTTTTTTCATAATGGTGTATTTATTTCAAAATGCCATTTAACATAATCTCTTAGCCAGCCAATCAGAATTAGCTGTTGGGACCTGGATGCTTATTGGTTGGTGCTTAAACATGATGTTCCTGCAGGAGGAAAACGGCGAGGACCGGCTAAGTCGTTTAACACTGTTATTGAATTTAAAGCCTTTTGGATTTTATGTATGGCTTTATAATTCTAATAATACTGGCAGAATATTTGATCACTTTTGTAATGGGGATGTCTAATCCAAACAGCCGGTGCTGCTCCAGTGTTCTAGGTGTAAAGCTGCTCAGGGCGCCATGCCCGTGATTAGACTGGGGAAAGAGACTCAGGTAGGCTGTTTGGTACGATCATTAAAACATTTCAGAAATAACACAGAACACGTTTAAATAATCTCCCTTTAACTGACTGTAGCTAACAACCAACCAGGGCTTCCTCTCCCATCTCCTCCTAGTTGTGCTGGACAAAACAGAAAAGATAACATCAGAACACTGGTGCTACTTTCAGACAGCTGAGAGCTGATTAATAAAAATAATTCAGATTATATCCTCCAGACGAATCAAGATGGGTCTCTGAAACAGTTCATGATAAGTTATTCCTCTCAATATGACCTGTTAGAGCAACCAGAGCTGAACAAAGTTCCTGCAGCTCCGACCCTTTACTTAGCATGCTGCTAGCTGCTCACAGAGCCACAACAACGGCTATCCAGGAAGACTGATCTTAGTTCCAGCCAATCAGCGTCCAGGTGTCAATTATACCATTATGAAAATTATACCATTATTATGAAAAACCTCATTATGAAATAAAACCTGACTTTGGGAATAAAGACTGATGGAATTAAATAAAAATGTCTTGAAATAATTTATTAATTATGAAGTAAATTGCAGTGAAATAAATATTTAATGAAATTTATATATATATATATATATATATATATATATATATATATATATATATTATACAAATGTATAATCTAAAATTTAAAAAAAATAATATTTCAAAAAATGGGCGTTGCATTTGAAATTATTTCAGTTTTTAATAATTCCGTTGTCACATTATATTTTCATTCAATATTTATTCATGCTGATATTTATTTCATGTTTTATTTATTTATTTAATTTTGAACACTTGGGCGTTCCATATTCCTCTTCATCAAAGACGTTTTTTACTTGGAGTGTTTTACATTCCAGGGTGGAATCTAGAATGCAGCTTGAATTTCTGTGGGAATCATCATGAGTTGTTAGTTTAGCTTGAATGTTTATTATGAGCCTTTATTTCCTAAAAAAAGTGTTTAAAATACTGTGTGTTAGGATCATTACATATATTGTATAGGGGTGACCATATTTTGACTTCCAAAAAAAGAGGACACTTGACTAATTCCTGAAACACTTCAACAAATACTCTGTTTTGTTAAAAATACGTTTGATTTCAACATATTCAAGGTGTTCCTTCTTTATGTGCAAAGAAAAAATTATTCAGTTGGTCAGTCTAATGTTACAAAGCTTTGCATAGCTGAGGCTCGGGAGGCAAAAACTCCTTGGGATGAGCTAGAACAGTGAACTCCGAGATGTAGCAGATAAATGCAACAACAACAAAAAGAGATATGGCAGAGTTATTTTTAATTATCATAAATGTAAGTCCAACATGTGCTCATAACTATCAGTGTTTCCATATCATTACAGCAACAATGTAGCATAAGTAACATCTTTTCCCGTCCCTAATTCTCTCTGGTCACTGGAGTAGTATTTAAACATGTCTTTAAAATAGTATTTATCTAAAAACAATTATAAAGTGTATGATAAATACAACTGACCACATTACTGGATCAGCAGGAGACCTCCGCCTGTTTCTTTCTAATGAGACAATCCCATCTGGGGTGGTTTTAAACGACTCAGAGCAGGGCTTTGTTGCGCAGGAATCTGTAGCTAAAGAGCACACCAGAATTGCTGTCTAGGGCCAATGAATGCAGGTTCCAACTTAAAAAAAACAAACAGCAAAAGGCCCTCTAGTGGTGAGGTCATCATATGCTGACTATAATTTGTTGATAGGCCCTAAATGAAGCAACGTACTCTGTTGCGAGTCAACGACCATCTGTTCTGTGATTGGATTACTAAGAATTTTGTTTGACATAAAATCGGTCAATCCGCTGAAAGTAAAAAAAATAAGGCCGAAATTCGTAATTGCAAATTAAAATTCAGCGAGAGACATTGAGAGCAGAGTTTTACATGTAGTTTTTTGCTTATACGTACGAAATATTGATGACCAGAATTTATCTTGTGAGTTGTTGGCAACCACACAAGACGTTGTAATCACACTACACAACATATCGATGAAGAGATACGTTGCCAAAGCTTTTATCATCTTATTTTATTGATTTTATCGATTCATTGTCGCAGCCCTTGCTGCATTGCAATAAAGTCTGTTGTGGTCAATTTATTTAAAATGGCAGGTATTTTCCCTCCTTCTAAATCTGTTAGTTTGATTCATCAAACAGAAAATGTTTATGAGTTTCAGACTAAAAATCTAAATCCATCATTCCAATAAAGCTAGCCATCTTATTTAGATTCAACAAATACCCTTTAAGGGCTGTAAAAATATTAATATGGTTTGATTTTGTAACTGACTGAAAACCTGCTGTCCTTCTATTTGATTGGGCCATTGACTCAAGAAGGAGGCTGTGATTGGCCCAGGGGGGAGTGGGAACCTCTTCAAAAACAAGTAAGTATCTCTCCAGAAAGATAAGAGCAGATGTCAACTCTCCACTTAGCTACAATCACCGTCCTCCATCTGGTTGTGTACACTGCTCCATTTTCTCCCTCTTTCTTCCAAGTGTGCATCAGCAAATACACAAATCCACCAAACAGTCCAGTCACTGTAAACTTGAAAACACAATACAGTAGCCACAAGGATGTAAAGTGTTCCTGTAAACTATTTTTCTTATTGCCGTTCAGTACATAGGCTGTCCTAGATTTTGGTAGACAGATAAAGAATTTTTGTATATAATCTAATGGAGTCCTAAACAAATTAGGTGGAGGTTTATACATCGGTGTGAGAAAGTAATTGCCTCTGTCCTGATTTCTTATTTTTTTCATGTTTATCAAAATATTTGCTGATCAAATTCATATAAAAATAATTCAGGGAAAGCACATGTAAACATGAAATTATGTTCTTAAATTAATGTTTTTATTATTAAGGGAGAAAACAATCTAAACCCAGCTGTACCTTTGTGACTAAGGGATTGTCCCCTAAACCTAATAACTGGGTGGGCCACCTTGAGCGGCAACAACTCCAATCAATCCAAGAGGAAAATAAAATGACAATTGGGTCTGGCCACGCAAGCGTCCTTTTGGCTGAATTAGTGTGGAGTCACCTTAGAGCTAAGCTATGCATGTCTTTATTTTATTTATTTATTTTTTGATTAATTGTGACTTTTAAATGTTGTAGATGTAAGGTATGTTTAGCTAATTGTTTGTTTTTATGTAAATCTTCTACAAAGTGACCCCAGGAAGACTGGCAGCTACTCTGCGGGAGCTAATGGGGATCCTATTAAACAATAAATAATCTTGGGTAATTATTATGTCAACATTACCATACAACAATAAATAATAAACTCCAATCAAGCATTGGTAATAACTTGCAGTAAGTCTTGCTTCTTGCTTTAGAGGAATCATGACCAACTCATCTTTGAAGAATGTTCTAGTTCAGCCACATTGGAGGTTTTTCCAACAGGATCCAGCTATTTGAGGTCATAGCACAAGATTAAATCGGATTCAGGGCAGGACTTAGACTAGGCCACTCCAAAGTCTTCATTTTGTTTTTCTTCGGCTAATCAGAGTTGGACTTCCTGGTGTGTTTTGGATCCTTGTCCTGCGGCGGAAACCAAGCTGATTTAGCTGGAGGTCAACAACAGACTGGCAGATGGTGTCCTACAGAATTTCATGGCTCCATTTATCCCACTAAGTCTTCCAAGTTCTGAAGCAGCAAAACTGCCCTAGACCATCACACTACCACCACCGTGTTTTACTGTTTTAAACTCTTGTCTTATCAGTCCACAGAGCATTTCCCCCAAAGTCATGGGGATTATCAACATGTTTTCTGGCTAAATGTATATAAGTAGTTTTTGTCTTTAAACTCTGTCATGCAGGCCATCTTTTTTTATGGTGTCCTTAAATTAAACAGGTGACGGCCTGAAGTTGTTGGATGTTGTTGTGGGGTATTTCGTGACCTCTTGAATGAGTTGTTGCTGTGCCCTTGGGGTCATTTTGGTCAGCTGGCTGCTTCCGGGAAGTTTCACCACTGTTTCATGTTATCACCATTTACGAATGGCGGCTCTAAATTGTTGTGTTTTCAATATTGGAACTTCAGGGTCATTTTACCGCAAAGTCCAGGTACCAGCATGCTTCCACTTCATCGAGCCAGACTGACAGGGCCATTTTCGAGGCCATTTCAGGAACCAACAAAGTACCTGAATGGGGGTATGTACTTGGAAATGGCCCCGCTGGCCCCATGTTCAGTTGTTATATCTGCTGCTCTGTGTGCCTTTTACGCTGATCAGTGACACTACTTGCAGCTGAACTGATGGTTTTTGCAGGTGTCTGTAGCTGCTTATTTAAGGTGCCCGATTGTGTGTATAGAAACGGCAGCTGAGAAGAGCAAGCAGAGATTACCCCGTCAGAAAAAGATCTGGTCAAATTACCCTGATGTTTCATTAGTTGAAACCCACCTAATTTGGTTCACTGGAGTCCCAAAACTTTAGGGACTCTAGGATTAAAGAACTAATGTCACAAAAGTAACTCAGACAGCTACAGCTTATCCAGAACGCTGCTGCTCGCTTCCTCACTAGAACCAGAGAAGTAGAGCACATCACACCATTTCTGAAGCCCTTACACGGGCTCCCTGTAGCTCAGAGAATAGATTTGAAAATGTTCGAAATGATTTATAAACATGGGTGCACATAACTAGTACGCAGGTACGCATGCGCAACAAAAATCAGGAATGTGTAATGCGACTTGTGTAACTCCGCGCCTTTGCGTACTTACACATGACAGGTTGCTTGTCAACCAAGTTATGCTGTCAGAGATGTCCAAAAAGCAGCAGAAATTAAGCAGATTCTTTGGCATTTCACCACCTGCAAAGAAACGTCAACCGGAGTCAGAGCAGAAAAGAAGACTTTTTTGGGAAGAGTGGCTCAAAGATGTGCAGTGGCTTGAAGCTAACGATGAGCGAACAGAAATGTGGTGCAAGATCTGCCACTCAAATCCACCACTAGCAGACAAAACACGTGCGTTTTATAAAGGCTCAAATAATTTCAATCATCCTTTATTTGACAAACATGAAAAGATTAAGGAGCACACAAATGTGGCGCAAGCTATTGCTAAAAAACAAGCTAGCCGAGAAGAAATATCCAGTCGTCCACTTGCCAGATGGCGAGACAAGGTGAATGAAGAACACCGGTAAGCTCTATTTAATATTTTTCTCCTTGCCTTTCATAAAGCTAAGCATGCATGTCCAATGTCTTCTTATTCCGAGGATATTCCTTTACTAAAGCAGCTAGGAGTAAATGTCGGAGGTGCATATCATTCACGTGAAGGGTGCACACGGATAATGCAGAGCATCGCCTGTGCCATCAGCGGGGAGTTACGAGACAAAACTGAGCAGGATATCGTGTACATCGTTTATGTGTCTAGCAACGGGGAGATTAGCTCAGACTTAATTGGACTGGTTGAACTGGGTGCTGACCGAACTGCGCAGGCCATAACAGATGGACTTGTTAGACTTTTCCAGGAGACAGGCTTGGATGATTGGACAACAAAGTTGGTCTCTGTGTGCACAGACAGGGCTGCTGTAAATATCGGTATGTACAACGGCGTTGTGCCAAAACTACGGCGACTTGCTGTTACGACTGGGCAATATGGCCTTTTATAAATACCGCAATATTTTTAGGCCGTGTCACGATACACGATATATATCTCAATATTTAGTATTAGCCTTGAATTAACACTTTGATGCATACAGTCACACCAGTATGATGATTCTATATGTGTACATTAAAACATTCTTGATCATACTGCATTTATATATGCTAATTTTAAACTTTCATGCAAAAAGGGGATATCACAACTAAGTAAAAGTTGACATAACTGTATTTATTAAACAGTGAGTGGCACAAACAATATTGTCAACATGAAGTGCACGTTTTGTGCAAAATTGTCACAGAGACAACATTTCAAAACAAGACATTAGCGCGCGTTTGTCCATGATGTAACTTACATGGCATTTCAAAACACAAAATTAAAGTGCACTTTTTGTATATAATGCCACTACAATATTTCAAAACAAATAAAGTTGTCATTAAGATGACACTTCAAAACAACACTAAATTTAAGTGCACCTTTTGTGCATAATGCCACTAAGATATATATATAAAAAAAGAAATATATATATATATATATATATATATATATACATATAATTTAATTTCCCTCACTTTAATGTACAACTCAGGCAGCGCTTTCTCTGCAAAATATTTGCGACTTGGCAGATTATATCTTGGGTCAAGTGTGTTGATGAGCTTTCTGAACCCGGGCTTTTCCACCACAGTAACCGGGGCCATATCTTTTGCGATGTAGTGGGTTACTGCGCACGTTATCTCCTTTTGTTTTTGACTTTTTTGGTCGTACGGTGCCTATCTGGAAATAAAAGAGGCCAGACTAAGTTGCGTGAGTGTTGGTTGCTTCGGCATTTTCGTCGATATTGCACCGCTCTGAGATGTTGTCGTGCCGAGTTTCAAGCACTCTTCATTCTCTAGCGGGTGGTTTCTCAAATGGTGATATAAATTTGACGTACTGCTACATTTTGAAGCGACGCTTTTGCGACATATTTTGCAAATCACCGTTGTTTGTTCTACATCTTCCTTCTTGAAACAAAACCACCGGCAGACGATGGATCCTGTGCCGTTTTTCTTTTTCATTAATTCGTCCTCCTCCATGTGTAACCGTTAGCACCTGCTGCCGCTAACCTTCTGCTGGGCGAAGGTGTATGATGTTGCATTTGGTGTATTTGGAATGTGGTTCTTTTGTCGCAAGTAACGTCATTGATCGGCACAAAGGTGGACAGAGCAGCAGAAATAATAAAAACAAAATAATTACATAAGCAGCAGGGCTTGTTGCTGCGTTTCTGCTTGATCTGACCCATTTGGGCCACTTCTGAGTACATACCCACATTCGGATACTCCAGTGGTTACTGAAATGGCCTCAAAAACAGCCATGTTGGTCCAACCCAATGAAGTGGAGACATGCAGGTATCAAGATGTTCAGGTCAAATTACCCTGAAGTTCCGATAGTGGAAACACACCTATTATGCTTTGGGGCTGCTTTTCTGCAAAGAAGACAGGACGACTGATCCGTATTAATGAAAGGATCATGTATCGTAAGATTTTCAGTAAAAATCTGCTTCCGTCAGTGAGAACATTAAAGATGAAACATGGCTGGATCTTCCAGCAATATTATGATCCCTAACACAATACCAGGGCAAGTAAGGAGTGGTCACATAAAAAGCACTTGATGGTTCTGGAGTGGCTTAGCCAGTCTCCAGACCTCAATCCAACAGAGAATCTGTGGAGCAAGTTGAAAGGCAGTGTTACACAGCAACAGCCCCAAAACATCACAGCTCTAGAGAAAATCTGCACGGAAGGATGGGCAAAAATACCAACTACAGTGTGTCGAAATCTAGTGAAGACCTACCTATAGGAGACCTTTGGAACAGCAGAGGCTAATTTCTTTGATTCGTAGAAATATCTTGACTATAAACTCAGAGTTATGCTCATCCTGTTTCAAAAATGGACATACCACAATGTCACTCAATCTATAGTTCTTTAAGGAAATAGCTATGACATTGGACTGGTGGCCATGGTCACATCTGAGATCTTTGTTGAGATTCAGTGAGGCCTAACCATAACAGAGGTGAGCAGACCAATAAAAAACTGGGTGGTCCAACATAATGCTAACATTTCTCTACCCTCCCTGTTACCATAGCTTTACAAACAAGGGATGGGCAGTTCTGTTATGCATGTTTTAAATGTGTCCCTGCTTGAAAATGCCTGCCTCACAAGAGCCTAATAGGATAATCCTCCTTTGTGACCGGTCAAGAAGAGAACGCAGTTATGTAAATGAGCTGTGTTCAAGCAAGTGCAGATCTAAATAATGCAGGACCCCAACCACCTAGGATCAAACGTGCCCACCTCTGGTTTAACTGCAAGTGTAAATGCTATAAACACTCTCTAAAATAATGGGGGGAAAAAACATAAAAATACTCAGTTGCAGAATAATTTCCTCATAGGAAAAAGTGGGTGAAATGAAAATACAAAATCCAATCTAAATGAAAAGTTAAAGAAATGTTCTAACAGGTTTTTAAAAGCCTATTAAAGATGTTTCCACCAATCTTACTTCATGTGGTGCCACCCGTACTGGAATGTATTTAGTGTGTGTCTGGGTGGCATGTTTCTTACATCTGCTTATAGTCCTATTTGCGCATGTTTTTTGAAAGCTGCCTTATTATTATAAACATGTTTTATATGAATGTTTGCTCTAAACCTCATGAAGTCCCTAGGAAATTGAAACAATTCCTGCTGTGAAAATCAGCCTCTTTACTGAAAAACCTAATTAAACAAGCTGGAATAAATATTAAGACCGGCCGGACCGTCTAGCATTATGAACCAACCTCATTCCCGGTTTCTCAAGGTTCTGAAGGAAAAAGGGGGTTGAACTGGATACTAACAAGGTGTTCCTATGAGTTGATGAGGACAATTGAAGGTAGCAAAACATTTTTCTTGTTCCATTTCAAAGGTCATACGCTTATTTTTTTCTGTTCTTGTAAAATGCAGAAAAATAACTGAAAGGTGAATAATTATTATGATGATTTAATTAAGACAACAAGAGGAACGACATAACTCTCACAAAGAGAACGGGACATGGATGGCAATAAATTGGCCTCCAGTAAAGAACTCCTGTATTGCTTTTGACTAAGACATGAAATTCAAATCCCATATTAAACTGATTTCTAAGATTTCCTTCATTCACCTCCAGAAGATTGCTAAAATTAGAAACATCCTGTCCAGGTGTGATGCTGAGAAACTGAGGCTGGCCTACTGTAATTCTATACCAATAGAAGGACGTCCACAAAATGCAATTAAAAGCCTTCAGCTGATCCAAATTCTGTAGCAAGATTTCTGATTAATATTGAAAAGAGAGATCACATTTCTCCTGTTTTAGTGCCTCTTCATTGGCTCTGTTGTATCTATTCTTTTGGGGCTACATATGTTTTAAACATCTATTATTCAAAGGTAAAAAGACACACTGTTTACCAGCAGCAGAGGCCTTGGATATGGTGGGAGTATGTGTGACCTTTGAGGACCTCTGAGACAAAGAGTTTTACTGCATGATTGTACAACCAGGATGTCTGTAGATTAGAGTTTTATTGCAGGCTGTAAAAACAGGATGTCTGTAGATTTAGGATGCCAGAACCAAGGCCATAAAGCTGGGAGTTTTGCTTAGGACCATAAAACTCAGAATGAACTTTTGACTTGGATCCAGGAGGACACATATCATTTTTGACATCCAATCATTGTTAAGACACTGTTTAAAACGTTCTGATTGGAGCAGATTAATCCTGGGAGGTTTTGGATGTTTATAAAAGTTATGACACGGAAACCATTCGTCGTCAGATCTCTTTAATCTGTCCCGGAGAAAATAGGGCATGTTTTCTCTGTAAACCCGCATATTTGTTAATCTGTTCAAAATAAATGTTAAGAACTGGAAATTGGTTCCTTGTCTCTGTTTTGAACATGCACAGAATTATTTTTGATAATATTTAATTCAACAGCTCCCTGTTAAATCCAGAATAGAGTTTATGTTCCTCCTTACGTATAAAGCACTTAATAGTTGGTTTCATCACAAATCAGACATCTGATTGTTATATATGTTCCCTAACAGACCACTTTGCTCTGGAACTGCAGGTTTACTTGTAGTTCCTAGGATTTCTAAAAGTAGAATGGGACACAGATCTTTTAGTTATCAGGCTCCTCTCCTGTGGAACCAGCTCCCAGTTTTAGTCCGTGAAGCAGACACACATTTTAAGACTTGGCTTAAAACCTTCATTTTTCATAAAGCTTATAGTTGGAATGGCTTAGGTTATCCTGAGCTATTTTTGTAGTTATGCTGCTATAGGCTTAGACTGTTGGAGGACAGACTGACCACTTTTCTTCACTCTTTACTGTCCTCTTCTACTACTCTCCAGATGTATTTTCTGCTGTTATTGCGATTGTTAACCTTGTTTTCTCTGTGTTTTTCTCTCCATAGAAACTCCCCCTGGTCTGACATCCTGCTCAGCTACAATACCTTTAGGATGGGGAGCATTGATTCAGATGATGCTCCCATGTCCTGTTGTCAACTTTTTATTTTCTTTAATGTATAAACCACTCTTTTTTTTCTTTTCGTGTCTCTTTTCTGTCTTTTCACACCCCCAGACAGTGGTGGCAGATGGCCGTTTGTACTGAACCAGGTACTACTGAAGTTTTCTCCCTGTTAAAGGAGCGTTTTCTTCTCCACTGTCGCCACATGCTTGCTCAGTTTTAGGGATTACTGAGGGATTGCTGTGATTGGAGACTGCATGTACAGGGAACAACCTCACGTCAATGACTTGATGCAGTCTGTGGGGAATCCTTACATATAACATTTTAACTGATTGGAATGTTTGTATAATTGCGTTTTCTTTTTTTTGCTCTGGACAAAAAGAGCACAACAGAAGGAGCAAGTAAAGAAATAAAAGGGTGCCAAGACGCTTAAATACTGAGTGTAGAATGACAATGACACCATTAATCTAATCAGAGGATTGCATAACACCTCAGAGAGAATGCTAAACAGGGCATATGAGGGAAGGAAACTAACTAAAACTCAAAAGCGGCTACAAATTAAAGGGGTTAATGCCTAATATTAACACAAAAGTAAAGATAAAAATGCACAGAGAACATAATGAAGCAAAGCAGCAAACTCAAAACAAAGGTTTGAAATTATTATGGAAAGACCTACATAAATAACAATAACAATCAAATGATCAACTACAGACAAAAGTGGATCCTGACATTCTGTTAAATGTCCATTTCAGTCTTCACATCATATTCTCATCATACATTTTGGAATGTGTGCAGATTATGTTTTTTCACTGGCTTGTGAAAACAAAAAAATTCAACACTGTCTCTGAAAAGATGTGGTTTTGAAGGCAGCAGATGTTTCTCTTTCATCTCTGCTGGACATCTCCTCATCATTGCTGCCACCACTGAAGTGCGAATGTGCATTGCCAAAGGCAAAGATTCAAAACTAGCAATGGTCTGAAAATTTGTTTTCTTCTTTGGTAAATGTCTTCGTAACCACATTGTGGATGGTTATCTGCCACAGTCCACAATATTCTTACGATCATGTTCCATCCCTGTGTACCCAAGTCCCATGAGGTCAGTACCTGCTCTGGAAAAGGTTGACACGAGACGTTTTGCACAAGAATCTTTGAAGCAAAATTTAAGAATAATATTCGGTATTTTAAAGTTTATGGGAGTGTTCCCAAATGATCCTTCCTCTATGTTGCTTTATGAGTGGTTCTTGATACGGGAATGGTATCCTCATGCTCCCATGTCCTTTATACACTGATTCGTCTAGATTCTTTGGATAAAAGAAAGTAGATTTGCGAACTGTTCTTCACTCATTCACAGTGACCTGTTTTGCTGCCGGAAAACTGTGTTTAGCATTTGACTCTGTTTGTACAAGAACGGGGTTACTTTTAGAGCACCTGTATGAAACTCAAGGCCCGCGGGGCAAATCCGGCAAGCCGTAGCCATTTATGTGCCCCTTTAAACTCTATAGCACCCTACAAATAGAACCTTTAAGTTCTATTTATGCACACCTAAATAAAATTTTATCAGTAAAATTGAATCAGTATTTATTTGAACTGTCCTAAATCACATATTCATGCTTTGATATTTATGTTCAGAATTATTTAATTATTCTCGAATTCTTTTCTCGAATGTGGAGACAGACATTTGTACTAATATTTTAATGGTTTAGTTTTATCAATAATTTCTGCTACAACTGACCCTTTAAGGATATTCATGAGCTTGATGTGGCCCAAAATGGAAATCAGTATGACACCCCTGTTTTACAGTTTTCATGGAGATAGCGATCAATAATGCATGTTGGATGGCTTGTTGAGGTGGAAGGGCTGCATTGCCAATGGTTAAAGAGACCTTAAATACGTAAAGTTGGAAAAACTGAATTTTGGGGCAGCAAACTCAGGGCGTCGACCAATCATCATCTTTGTTTTTTTTTACAAAGACAGTAGTAGATCAGACCTTATTTGGAGGAAGATATCAGAGGATATTGGAATGCCAGGTGAGCAGTTAAATGTTTTCTTTTAACTTTCTTGTTACGTTAGCTAACGCTAGCCAAGCCCCGTTAGGGCAACTACGGGAGTAAACACGCACTACAGGTTTCCTGGTGGCTGGCATTGTAAACGACTAGCAACAGAGAAATTCCCTCCCCCACGTTGACGTACGTCTCACAACCGATGCACGGACGTGGACAAAGTAAGGTAAGCAGCAGGGTTTTTCTTTTACGTAGAACATCAACTTTAGGGTAGGGAAAGGCTGTCTTATTAAATACAAAGCATTAAAGCACAGTAAAAACCATGAAAAACTGGATATTCTTATCAATTAATAAAATCCTCCCGGACAGCACCTAAAAAGTAGACTTGTCTACTTTTTAGGTGCAGCTGGTCACCCTATGCAAACTCTTCCTGCAGCCTGGTTCTGAGGATATATGATAGGTGCTGCCCTCCTACCAAGAGCTGTTTGAGCTCCAAAAATCAAAAGGAAGCTACTTAATCAATACTGCTCTGACAAGAGGCAAGGACTTGCAAAGGTATAATTCATTTGTAGGAAACTGCTATTCTAGTAACAATGGCAACTCAAAGCACTTTTACACTATGTAACCTTCACTTAGCGGTAATCTAATGCTAACACTTCCATACTTTGATAAATACATCAGTAGGCAATTTTAGGCAAAGTAAGGGCATATATTAGTTAAAAAGGATATATTGGCATGTGGTGGAAGAAGCTGGTATCAAACTCACAACCATACAATTGCTACATCATTCCACTGATTGAGCAGTAAATGTATTTAAATATAAAAATTCTTGAGTTGATGATCTATGCCTAAAATCCTTGCAGGTTCATTGTGTATCTGGTGCTTATTTTTCAGGGGACATTGGGCAAGAGACAAGGTATACCCTGGACAGTTCACCGGTCCATCACAGGACAAACAAACGTGTGCACACACAAACGCACAAAACCCACTGGCAATTTGGAGAGACCAATCTTTTTTTTTTAACTGTGGGAGGAAGCCAGAATACCTACCCATGCATGGGAAAAACATTCAAACTCCATGCATTAAGACCCCAGGCTGGGATTCGTACCCAAGACCTTCTTGCTGCAAGGCAACAGTGCTACCATCTGCTCCACCATGAAGCCCAGCTTGAGTTTATAGGTTATTAAACAGAATAGGAAAAAATATCTCTAAAGGGAGTACCCAGCCACCCTGCGGAGAAAATCATTTCAGCCGCCTGTATCCGTGATCTCGTTCTTTCAGTCACCACCCAGAGTTCATGACCATAGATGAGGATAGGAACGTTGATCGACCAGTTAATCAAGAGCTTTGCCTTTCGGCTCAGCTCTCTCTTCACCACAACAGACTGGTACAGCGCCCGCATAACTGCAGACACCTTACCAATCTGTCTATCGATCTCCCGCTCCATTTTTCCCTAATTCGTGAACAAGACTCCCAGATACGTAAACTCCTCCACTTGAGGAAGGACCCATGCCCCGACCCAAAGAAGCCACCATACCCTTTTCCGGCTCAAGACCATGGTCTCGGATTTGGAGGTGCTGATCCTCATCCCAGCCTCTTCAGACTCGGCTGCAAACCGCTCCAGCAAAAGCTGTAGATCAAGTTCAGATGAAGCCAACAGGACCACGTCATCTGCGAAAGCAGAGAACCGATCCAGAGGCCACCAAAACGTATCCCCTCAACACATTGGCTGCGCCTAGAAATCCTGTCCATATATGTTATGAACAGGATCAGTGACAAAGGGCAACCTTGGCGGAGTCCAACTCTCACTGGAAACAAACCCGACTTACTGCCAGCAATGCAAACCAAACTCTGAGACCGGTCATACAGGGACCTAACAGCCCTCATCAAAGGGCCTGGTGCCCCAGACTCCCGGAGTACCCCTCACAGGATTCCCAGAGGGACACGGTTGAACGCCTTCTCCAAGTCCACAAAACACATGTAAACCAGTTGGGCGAACTCCCACGCACCCTCCAGGACCCTGCTGAGGGAGTAGAGCTGCTCCAGTGTTCAACGGCCAGCACGAAAACCACATTGTTCCTCCTGAATCCGAGGTTCCACTATCCGTCAGATCCTCCTGTCCAGAACCCCTGAATAGACCTTTGGAGAGAAAATTTGGAAAGACCATGGAGAATAATGTTCACTTGATCTCTCACACAAGATTTATAAAGCCCCTTTCTTTATTTAGCATTACAATTTATTATTCCCCTCTGTTTACTAGAATGACACTGTAGGAGTGATTGTCAAACTTTCAAAGCTTGATTTCTCACTCTGCTCTCAAAGTCCTCACACTCATTCTATCATAATAATGTCCCACTTTGTTCTAATAATCTTTTGGATATTGAGTCTCATCTCTTGTGTGTGGCAGCCTGGTTCTTTAAAGCCCTGATGGCTAAAATGTTAATAAGCCAGCTAATAAAAGGAAAAGAAGAGTATTTAGGCAGTCATGCTTGGCTTCTCAGCTGCAGGGGCTCTGTTGTTTGTTTTGAAGCACTAATAATGGCTGCACAGACTTATAATTATGAACTTAGTGAGGTGAGGAAATTACTCGAGATGAAGAGACAGCAGGGGAGCAGATTGTTGGAAGGCACATATCAGAGTCTGTTCCTGAGTCACTCCAGTTTACAGGAGGTGGAAATGAATGAGCTGCATCCTGAAAACAACATATTCATCATTCAGAGAAAATTAGAGATTGTGCAGACTGACAGCTCATAAATGAAAAAACTATTTTTTTATGGATTGACAGAACTTCCCAATCCTTCAACTTTTGTAATAAAATTATGATACTTTATAAGATATACTTCAGAGCATGTAGTAAAAAATCTCAATGACACATGCTATGAGGAGGCACGCAAGTATTCTCATGCAGAGAAGGTTTGATCTGTATAGCCTTGCCAAAAAAGTTAAACACACAGAATGAATATATATATATATATATATATATATATATATATATATATATATATATATGCAGTGGTTTAGGAATGGACTTTATACACTTCTCCGATTTAAAATAATATATTCGCTGTACCACAAGAGTTGATAGAATTGTTTTGATTTTCAAGCATTGTTATATTTTATTAAAAGGTGAGTAGTTTTCTAGTTCTTTCCAATAGTCCAGAGTCCAACAGTCTTTCACATTTAATGATTATGTCTAGGATTGAGATCAGGGCTTTGATGTGGCCATGCCAAAACAATGAGTTTGTTGTCCTTAAGCCACTTTGTAACCAAAGTTACAAAGTTAAGCTTTATGGTGAGGGTCATTTTCAATTTAGAAGACCATTTGTGCAAGTACGGTTCAACAGTTAGACATTCCCATCATGACTTTACTTGGGTATAAATGTTTGAACAGATAATTGCAGCACTTTCAAGCACCTAGAAATTGTTCCTGGGGCATTGCGTGGTGTAGTGGCTAGAGCGGGTGCCCCATGTGCAGAGGTCCCAGTCCTTGACATGGTTGTCCCTAGTTGAAGTCTTGTCCTCTCAGACCTTTGCCAGATATATTCCCCCAATTCTCTCACAGTGGTACACCTGGTCCTTGTTAAGCCATTCCACTGGCTTCAGTAGGAACTGGCTGCTGAGTGTTTTGTCTCATGTGGTAACCTCTCTGTGCTGTTCTGAGAATCAATCAATCAAACTTTATTTATAAAGCACTTTTCAAACTACATAGATTCTAAAAGTAATCCACAGATTAAAATGACCCCAAAAACCCCACCCTACCTAAACCCAAAATAAAAACATAATCAGAATTATAAAAGCAACAGTAAACAAAAGCAACAATGGGCTGAGTACAGATGAGACAGGAAAGTAGAAAGGAGAAGTAGATATATTACATTTCCTGACTTCATTGAGTTAATCTTACCCGTCTTCCTCCTGGTTCCAGTCCAATAATCCAAGCAATCGGTCTGTTCCCTCCTGAGGTTTGATTCTTCTTCTATGTCTGGAGGCCCCGTGGTTCTAACTAGATGACAAAATTAAGCTTTCTGAAGTACATTAAACTATCAAAAGATGTTTTAATATTTGTTTGTAACACAGTCCTCTTGGATGACATCTATAGACCTCATTTGGATTAACAAATAAACTTTCCTTTAACTTATGCCTTGTTTGGTGTCACTTTTCCTTTTAATTTCTCACTGTTGTTGGACTACTTGAGTAAAAACAACTAGATATTTGTTTTAGCTGACATACATATGAAAACAGCTAAACGAGCGGTCAAGAATCGAACCTGGGACGGCTGCTTACAAAACTGTAGCCTCTAGCATATGTGTCACCTGCTCTGCCACTACACCACACAATGCATCATCTTGATGGGTTATTCACTTGTTCTTTAGATCACAAATTTTTTGCCCTAGGGGTTGATACTCAGCTCCAAAGTACACCACAGATTCAGCCAAGGATTCAGGTATTTTTTAAACATTGAATTATGTGGCCACTGACGTACCAAGCAGAGTTTCAGAGGTCAGTGATCATGTCAAACTACAAAGCAGTGAGTTCCAGGTGTAGCCTTAAAATACTTCAACAGATGTCCTTCTAAATCACTCAAATGTGTCATTTAACCAGTCAGAAGTGTCCAAAGCCATGTTTCCATCATCTGGGGATGATGTCATCGTCACCCTTATTATTTAAGAGGATGGTAATCATTCTGTTTGTTAACTTCTGATTTTAAATACATAGATAAACCTCTGACACATTCTTTCATTATTGGGTCATTTAGCAAATATACATTTTGCTATTTCCAACTGAGCTAAAACCAGAGTTTGGGTTGATTGATCTTCAGGCAGTAAGAAAAGGTGTGTGTGAAATTCTGGTTTCAACTTTATATATACCAGTCCAGGTTTGCTTAATTTTCAAAAAAAGTTGAGCCTGATTTTTTTCTGAGAATGAATTAAAGAATGCTGAATGAAATTTACTTTTGTTTCTTTAGCTACAGTATCTCCCTCTGAGCGCCTGGGCCGTACAATTTTCCTAGACTAACAGATGGTGGAAAAGCACTGTTGATTTACTTAACATATTGTGGGTGGTGTATCTCCACAATCATGTTTATGTAGTAGCTATGAACTGTATGTTTGGCGATCTTAGGATGTTATTTGCATGGGTAAAATTTTGTTTACTACCAGCCTGTCAACCAAGCATGATATAGAGCTCCTATAATCCGACATATAACAGCTGATGGTAGTTTTTATTCATCCGACACATTGATGTGTTAGATGTAGCTTTGAGTTTCAGCTGAGCAGACAATACAGATAAATAATGGTATGAAGATTCTCAAGAAAAATCCTCTTTCTCAACAACACTCAAAATTTCCTGATGAGGTGTACAAAGTGAGGTCGGTTTTGGGAACAAAGAAATTTGCAAATCCATTAAACACAACTTGATAGACAGCTGATGCATTTCAGTCTCATTTGAATTAGGTTAACAATAATTTAAAATACAATCAAGTTCAGTTTAACTTCCAACTTTGGGTCTCCTTAGTATTCCAGGTCAGCTCTGAATTTCCATCCATTTTCTGAACCGCTTATTCCTCAAGAGGGGGCTGGTGCCTATCTCCAGCTGTCAATGGGCGAGAGGCGGGGTACACCCTGGACAGGTCGCCAATCCATCACAGGGCTACATAGAGACAGACAGAACGAACAACCATGCACGCACACTCTCACACCTAAGGACAATTTAGAGAGACCAATTAACCTGACAATCATGTTTTTGGACTGTGGAAGCCAGAGTACCCGGAGGGAACCCACGCATGCACGGGGAGAGCATGCAAACTCCATGCAGAAATACAGGATACAAACCCACAACCTTCTTACTGCAAGGCAACAGTGCTAACCACTGCCCCATCGTGCAACTCAAATCATTTATCAGTCATTTATCAGTCACAGATGCTACGCTGTATTCTGAGCCTACAATCTGTATGTCACAGCTGAAATCAAGCCTCGCTGGACCAGGAAAATTTGCCCAATTTAACCAAAACCCCTCAGTCCTGCTCAGCCCCAAAGTTGAACACTGAAATGAATCAAAGGCATTAAGGCCCCGTCCACACTACTGCGTTTTCGTTTAGAAACGGAGAGTTAAATCGAAAACTATCTCTGTCCACACTGGCGTTTTCCCTGCATATTAGAATTGATCTCCATCCACATTAAAACGACTGAAAACATAGATCACGTGACCATTCTCCAACACTGGGCATGTTGCAGTTTCTAACGTAATGTACTCCAGGCTGTTTTTGTATGTTATCTTCCTGGGACGGGTCATGTGATGGCTGGCTGACGAATCAGGGAAGGATACGCCATGACCGATGACACCCAATCATTGAGCCGAGCGTGATCTGCTGCATCATCATTTCTAAAGTCCTCCGTTTTCAGACGTCCACACCAACACGCCCTCCAGAGTTTCAAAACGAAAAGCGCGGTCGGAAGCGTTTCTAAACTTCTCCGTTTTGGGTCTCCGTTTTTGCCATTTTAGTGTCGATGGGAGGTGCAAACGTAGCAAAAGGTCTCCGTTTTTAAACGAAAACGCAGTAGTGTGGACGGGGCCTAAAATACCATCAATCCATCCATACATACATTCAAACAAACAAACGGCAACTCAGTGCCATATAAGCTGCTGAAGAGGAAAGGATTACTGCTCTCATGTCTGTTTAAACAGACAAATATGGACAAGTGAAGTATATCAATGTATGCGATCACTGAGAAGTCCAAGCTGATGTGGGGAAAGTTGAAATGTGGTTGGCTAGACAATGTTGACATCAGGCAATGTCACTACAGTAAGACGCTCTGATTGGTTGATATGCTGCAACAAGAGTGTTAAGAGCATCAACAGCTTTGATAGGTGATTATCTGTGTTGCTGGCTTTTGGCGGTTTGACGCTTGAAACAGGAAACATTTCAAAAATTGACGCGGCCAACGCACACAAAGTGCCGCAGAGACTCTGACACCCCTCTGATGGCCTCAACCATAGACCTTACCTGTAATATTGCCGCTCTTGACATTTGGTGCAGTGTGAACACACCACAAGTGCCACAAGTAGTAATTTTTGACCACAAAACTGCTGGTCTCTGACATTTTCTGTCAATCCATGAGAAAATCCCAGTACGATACTCAGACCGTTTGGCAGCAACAGCCGTTCCACATTCAAAGTGTCTCAAATTGCCTCTCTTCCCCATGGCCTGTATGGTCACAGTAATGGACTATATTTATATAGTGCTTTTATTTAAAGCCCACATTCAGTCATTCACTCATTCACACACTGGTGATGGCTGGAGGAGAGGCTGCTCGACACTGGCAGTACCGAACCACCACCAGTAAGCAACGGGTGAAGTGTCTTGTCCAAGGACACAATGACCAAGACAGTCAGAACCGGGGCTTAAACTGGGAACCCCTCGATTGCAAGAAATAAACAACAATGCCAGGGTGACGAAGGCATATAAACGTTTTACCTGCTCTTAAAGCAGTAAAACAAAAACTAAATAATACATTAAATAGTCATTCCACTCCCCCCCATAAACAAATATTGCAACATTTCTGTCTCTAATGTGACCAAACTTCAAACAGTTTACGCACTACACCAACCAAATTGAAGCTACAGCTATACTAATGCTAAATTTGTCTCAGAAATTTTAGGGTTAAGTTTTCGAGATATATAGGACAGAAAAACAACTATAGACTTCGTCTTGGTTGAAAGTACAAAATAAATATTTCTGACCTGCAACCTTTAACCTTGAAAAGTTCAATAACTGTATCTATACGTTTTATCATTTATCATAGCACTTCCTGTTGTTTTACACTCAAATTCATGAAATACGAATTAGACTCATTGGGACAGTAAATACAGTCTCACTGGCTGACTGTGCAGTCAGTCACAATCACATTTACAGTTTCCTATAAATAAATCTGGTCCATTTGGATTCAATATTCAGTTGTGTCCAAGGTTCTTGATATTAGAAATATATGTAGATCCATATAGTAAACAAACAATGCAAGAAATGTTAGAAACTGTTTTATTTCAATGTATTGAGTACATTTTGTCACAACATATTTGATATTATAGTATTCTAGATGAAAAAAAATCATGTGAAGTCTCCATTTTGGAGACCTCACCTGAAGTTTTCATATAAAAAGACCTCTCTGACATTGTTCTTCCATTTATTACAATCAATCTTTTTAGAGAAAATGTTAAGATTGTAAACTATGATTTCATTTTTCAAAGAGATATTAATTCTAAAAGTATTCTTTTTAGATGAAGAAAAAAAATCCAATGTTATAACAAAATGCCATGGTCATTCACATTTCAGAAATAACACATAAACACTTACTTACAGATCTTAACGAATCGGACAAAGGTTCCCTTTAATATTGCACCAAAAGTATTCAAAACTACGTGGTGGATTACATACTCATTTCATTACTGGCAAGTCATTTTCAAAATGTTCAGCGCTTAAATGGTGAATGCATTTGTTGCTACATGATTGGCTGATATTTTATTTGTGTTAACAAGTACATGAACAAGTATACCTAAAGTGTCAACAGTAGCCACATAGTAACCTTGTTATAAAGGCAGAAATGGAGAATATGAAAAGTTTCTGACATCCTAACCAACTGGTTGACCTCGGAAAACATCAGCCCCCTAATGATGTACATTTTTAGGTGACACAACTGGCAGTAACGACACTAACCGTCAGAATAATGAGATGGTTTTCCTCCCCATATTGTCAGTGGATGGGGTGAATATGTGCTACTGACTAGTTGTTTCAACCAGCGGCTTCATTAAGACACAGAGCGGATCTGTTTAATGAGAGGCGGTGGGTTGTTACTGAACAGGTCAAACTGTAGACACCAAAACCAAAGAACAGAGAATGAGGAGGAAGAGCGTTGTCAACTATATAGAGAGCTGAAGAGGAACAGGGATAGGAGTTTAAATTTGTTTGTGTATTGAAGGATTCTAAATTAATCATATCCAACACTATTAATCCAATAAATGCATTTATAAGTTGCACTTCTGTAATAACTTTGTCATCTTTATCTATCTAGACTATGGCCTTTTCCTTTTCTAAAAACAGGAAAGATTTTAACCGTTTGTGCCTCACATCCACATGGAATGGTACTTGACCTGTAGGACCTAGTGCCTTGACTTGGACTAATCCTATCTGACTTGGATTTGCACTCGAACACTAAGGAATCAAGCCTGACTTGGACTTGAGAGATGGTGACTCGATGTTTACACTGCTACATAGTAGGGGAATGATACAGGAACATAACAAAGTCCCTGACAGTCCCTATAGAGACATTTAAAAGCAAACCTTCTAGATTTAGAGCTAAAAGAACCTGAGCGCGCCAGAAACAAGACAGTGTCAACGACTACAGTATCATGGTACTCCCAAGAGGGACGGTGGTCTAAAGCCCACAGCTAATTGAAAGCTCCTGAAGGAAGACCTGATGAATGCATCTGGGGGCCCAGGGTTCAAAGACTTGTGCATTTCAAGACGTGCACCACTGCTGAAACCCAAGGTAAAAAATTGGTTGTTGGCTCAACTTTGCTCAAACTGTGTAAATAAGTTCAAAGGTTTTGGGGATTAATTTTTATGAATCACTAAAAGAAAAACTGCAACTGTTCAGGTTTATGGATAAGTTGTATATGTGGAAAAGGAAAAATGACGCTCGTGTTAAAAGGAACATCCTGACTACAGTGAATTATGGTTTTGGTTTAGTGATATTCTGGGACTGCTTTATGTTCTCTGGCATTGAAAACCTGCAGAATGTTGAGGATAAGGATCCATTTAATCAGGTATTAGGAAAATCCTGCGAGAAACCTCATAACACACATGAGAAAACGGAAACTTGGGCCCCAACAGACCATCAACAGAATAATAATACTAATCCCAATACCTCAAAGTCAACCAGAGCCTGGTTACAGGAAAAACCAAATAAACATGGAAGATACTAATGTAGGCATCACAATCAGCTGATTTGAACATTAAACATCTTTGGAGACATGCAGACTAGGCCACTATTCCCCTGGAATGCTACCCAAAGTGGGTGTCTGGCTTTGGATAATGTTTGTGGCAGGTCAGAAGAGAAAGAGAATGTTCTATGTACAAAAGACAGTTATCGTGAAGGGGATGGAAAATTTTGTGACATTATTTTTAAAATCTAATTGGAATTTGTGTTGAATCTTTTTTTTTTAATTGCTGGATTTTTTTTTTACTGTAAACATTGTTTGGTTTATATATTTGCCGAAAAACCCCAATTTGAATTAGGAGTGTTCAATGATTTTAAGTAAAATGATGAATGTCCGTGTAAAGCACTGCAGTATGCAGATGGAAATTCTTGAGCATTAACATTGCACTTCTGCCATCAGTTAGGCTTAGACTAGTATATTTAGTTAAATATTGTAACAAGTTGACCACACTGTGAGCACTGCTTTATGTTCGCTTCCTCTATGAGCTTTGTATGAGATGATGAATTACCAACATGTTACAATATGATACCTGCAAAGGGCAGACAGGTATTAGTTCTGATTGTTTCAAACTATTTTCAAACTGTTTGCAAAGTATTGACAGCTACTGTAAACTTTCTCATGGAGCTTTGGCCTCTGTCTTAGTGCCATTAATCACACTGGCAGGTAGCCTTGTACACATCTTTCTCTAGGAACCAATTACTGAAATGTTCAGTAATTGGATTTTTGTCGTCAAACGTTTCTGTCCATGATTCGAATGCTTTATTTCCTTGTTTTACCTTCCTGACCTTTCTGATTTTCTGAATACTGCAAGTGAGTGTAATTCAAGAACATTACTTGAGTTACTTGACAATATAACTTCATATGTACTTGTTAGTACTCTCTTTTATTATAATTGTTTGATAATGTGATTGTTTAAATGTCTCCTTCACTGAGAAACTGTGTAATTGTTGCAATTGAGTTGATTATGCATGTCTAACCACAATTGCATGCATTAGCCACAGAAAAGAAATGGAGGGAAAAAAATGTAAATCTACATCAATATCTGGGATTTTGAATGTTATTCTTGCTGTCTGGCTAATTATGATTTAAACACAACTACACCGGTAACCTAACACCAGGATAATTGTAAATGTAACTCAAATTATTCTTGTTATTCTTGGTAGCAAACGGGGCACCAGTTTCGTACTCTACGTAACAAACACAATAATTATTAAACCAGACTATCAGTCTATCTGAGAGGTGAGTTCTTTTGCACGATGTATCAAACACAGACACTAATGGTGCATGGTTACCGCCCCGAACGGCAGCGTCAGCAGTGGTGAGATTGCATGTTAAGTCTTTGGTTGAAGCTGGATCGTTGCAGTCTCTTTGGTGCTTTGTCAGCATTGGTTCCATTAACTTTTCAAGCTTTTCATGCATTTCAAGCGTCAAAGCTCATAAAGCAAGCAACGCAGAAGTTCAGCTAGTTGAACTTTTGACAACAACTTCCAGCACAGATGGCCTTCTTATACAGACATTGAGCAAGGTATGTACAAGATCCAGCATTTAATTATCCAGCATTAGTGTTTGTTTAGATTTTATTTACCGAGGATGCCTTATACAATGGTCCGCTTCCTGATTTTGGTACGGCCCCGGTCTGTTTAACATTCACACATCGAATCGAACCAACAGAGTCCGTTTCAATCAAACCGAGACAATTGTTTTTAGATGGACTAGAGTTTGATTTTTTTGGTCCAAATCAGAGTTGGATTGCCCATTCAAAGCTGCTCAACAAACCAGACTTTCCAGGCAAACGAACTAGGGTTTGTTTCCAGCGGACTAAACTGGGCTGGTGTGAATGCACCCTAAAAGGAAACACAGTGACTAATCTCAAGTTTAAGGAATTTATTCACCAACTGCTCAAATAATTACAAAATAAATTAAATCTAGTCTAAAATGACTACTCTACCAATTCTAAGCGATGGCTATATGCTACTGGGACGGAAGTAAACAAACAAGGCAACGTTACCGGAAGGTCCACCCCACGTGCTTGTGTTGTAAGCGCGCGTGACGAAGTGGGGGAAAAGAGAGAGGCGACAAGGAGACGCTTATCAGTCAGGTGTGAATTTAGCCAAAGCAAACGGTCAGCTCCGGACAGCCAAAGGAGACTGTGTGGTGATAATGAGCTAGCCTTGCGGCTTAAACAAAGGCTATCAGATAATGGTGGCTGTCTCTTACTCACTCTCTCCAGAACAACACATGCACAGTCCAGTTCATTAAATTAACACAGAACAAACACAGAATCAACACACTGCTTTGCCTACAATCAAAGAAAACAGAGTAATTTAACATAAACACAAATCAGCTAGGTCTAGCAGAAAAACCATGTCCAATTGATCTATCGGCTCCACCCTGATTAATAAAAAAAAGGGTTTCCTACTTTGAGAATACTTCAGTCCGGAGTGAAGGGGAAGGCGTTGAAGAAAGGTTATAGTTAAAAAAGAAAAAGGGTTTAAGTTGGTAGGGTTTGAGTTGCGCAGGGATGGGAATGGATCAGCTAATAGGAGAGCATTCCTGGAATCGCGCCGGCTGCAAGGAGCTTGGTGGGAAAGATGCGGAGAGGAAGGGGACACAAGGAAGCAAGGGAGCATGGGCAGTTTGGGGTTAAATCACAGTTGGACCAGCTACTGGATCCGAGAAGGGAGAGGGTTGCTAGCAGTTAGGTGGCTTGTCATTGTGGAGGCTAGATGGCCATCAGCTGGAGATTTTTGAGTTTTTTTTTAGGACAAGTGGAAGAGAAAATTGGTTGTCCGACTGGACAAGTTAAATTTCAAATAAAATAAAATGCCATATAAATTAACATTATGTGCCGTTAACGACAGAGCAGAACGTGCAGCGCAAACACTGACCGGAATATTGAACAGAGAGCGCAGCGCACGAGAGAGTGCACGCGCACTCTGAGTCATGAAATGGCCGACGGTCCGGCTGTCCTAGCCAATGAGCTTGGCGAAGATGGTGGCTCGCCGGGTGAAGGGGATGCTCGGAGACTGAGTCCATTTAGTTTTTGATATTTTATATCTAACATTTACTGGACTTACCCAACAGTCACAGAGAAAATTAGTATTTATGGTCTTGCCCACCTTGGTTTGCAACCGTCTACAGGAAGGCTGTATTGATTTTGTGACCAGGAAAGAGCAGAGCATGTCTCTGCTAGTTGAAGCTGACCATTATCTAGGATACAAGATGGCAGAGACAAATTAAGGCTTGTGTTATTTGTGGAGGTAACCCAAAAAAGCTCAGCCATACTACCAGTAAGTTTGTGACTGGAAAGTTGAACAAAGATTCCCTGTGGAGAGGGTAAAGTTCAACCAAGCATCTTGAGGATTTTGTGAAGAAACCAAGATGAAACAAGTAGCTGGTAATTATAATACTCAGTGGTAACAAGGAATTTATTAGTAGCCATGAAAGGACATGAAAAAGGAGGCATTATTTTTTCTAAAAAATATGCACCATTTATTTTAAATAGTGATCACTTATTTGTTATTTACAGAATGTTTATTTAAAAAAACGTGAGGTTTGCGTATTTTCAAATCCTCTGCGTTATATTGTTTTCGTGTTCTAATACAGCTGTCCTAAACCGCTATCAGCACCTGATTATTCACGCTGTAGCAGCAGCTGTAAATCATATCCTGACACCTGCTTCTAATTTGATCAGCTGCAACATGACGGCACCTTTTTCTCCAAGAATGGAAAAAATAAAATAAAAATAACTGTGTAAGCGGTGATATTCGGTTTTCCGCCAGAGACCAGACGCCCCTGAATTACTAAAGTTGTCACATGACAATTTAAGGTGTTTCCATAAATACATAAAAAATGGCAATAAGGACAATGATCAATGAGGACTTACCCAGCTTTGCAGTCGCGTTGAGGTTTATGCATTTCCCCTTTGCAATTCCCACAGATGATGTGAATCACGCTGTTTCTGCTTGTCTGACCTCTGCGTTTAGCACAAACACGGCTTCTGTTTCGCAGAGATCGGCCCAACTCCCTTTGAATCAATATAATCTCAGGTCTCCAGACTTTTGGAAGCTGTGAAATTTTTACGATTGAAAGGCTGGCTTTAGGAAAAGGTATGAATGTCTCCCCAGCGGATTTGTGGCCAGGACACCAACGAATCAGACTAACTTCTTTCACATAGGGACTTTAAATAACTTCTATTTCGCCATCAATTGTGATTTTAAGTTTCTCTCTAAAGCTCTCCCACAGTCGCCCACCCAGTAGGTGGGCGACTGTGGCTCAGTGGTAGAGTAGTTGGCTTGCAATTGGAGGGTCGTAGGTTCGATTCCAGCTTCCTCCAGTCACATGTCGATGTGCCCCTGGGCAAGGCACTTAACCCCCAAATTCTACATTGTCCTACCGAGCCATGTTGGGTGTCGGTGTATGAATGCGAGTGTGATTGGGTGAATGCGGCTTCAATGTAAAGCGCTTTGAGTGGTCAGTAAGACTAGAAAAGCGCTATATAAATCCAGTCCATTTACCATTTACCATTTTCAGATGTTAAAGTGGTTATTAGGAGTGTTGTAGTGGGTTGACATAATTCACCCGGAACATAAGTTCAGGTTACAGAGTTCCGGTGGGGGACTGTTAAGGTGGTGGAAGTTAGCCATTTTAGTTAGTTAGTGTAATGAGCTGCAGGAGTTAAGAGTCTGCCCGTTGTTTGTACAGATAAATATAAATGTCATTAAAACAACTGCCGTTGCCACCGTCATTTGACACTCCGCCTCCGACTCCAGTCCTTCCGCACTACAGTGTCACGATTCTCAAAATCCTTATTCGATTTAATTTTCCATTTTAGCGTCACGATTCCATTCTCTTTTTTTTCCCTTAGAGTTCAGAGCTCTATGCAATTTTTAGACTAGTCTAGTCTATGATCTTATCTTATTCACAAGATAAGATATTGTCTTATTCATAAAATTTTGTACAGTAGGCATAAATATTATTTCAGTTTACATAACTAGTGATGCAATTTCCATTGTTCTTTATAATGCATAACATTAGGCATTAAATGGTCAAATTGAAATAAATTTAGATTATTGTATTTACAATAAATTATTATATTTATAAGTGTAAAAACATAGTTTAAATAAATAATATAAATAATTAAAACAGAGGGTGGCTGCCATCTAGTGACTCTTTAGTTACTGCAGCTCTACTGCTCTGAGTTCTGGCTGCCTCAGAGACACCAGCTAACGTGGGGCAAACAGTTGTCCTCTTGTTTCCAATGAGAATGTCAACTTAATTCACGGGGAACTCAAAATTTCCTGACTGATGATTTGAGAGAAGGAGTGGCTTTAGCTCCGGTCCCGCTGTTTTTTTCTTTCTAGCCATGGTTTAACTGTAGCTTAGCAAATAGTTACTCGCTACCGTCAGCTAATACGCTGTGTGCAGTGTTCATGGGGATGTTGTTACTCTGATATAGCGGTTAATAATATTACCAGGTGTTGTTGTGAGTTTTATGAGAACTGGTAAGAGTAACTTGTTAGGGAAAATGCAATGTGTGGTTCCTTGTGATGAGGTAATCTGAGTAAATAGGCAGTTGCTTGCTAACTGTTGCTATGTAGTCCCAGTAGGACAATAGTGACGCTACATTATGTAAACATTGGAGGACCTGATCTCGATCGTGTTTTTGATTTCGATGTGCAAGGTCGTTATGTAATTTTGATCGATTTTGATACAAATTAGAGATCGTGACACCCCTAGTGGCTATATATCAGGAATTTTGCCTTCGAACCGTCTTTGAAAATTTCGTTGCATCGCTATAGCCGCCATAAATTTTATCTTTCAGCAACCACTTGCGCATGCGCACAAAGATCTCAACAAAATCTTCCTAAAACACATTTGCATGTGGAGTAACTGCTACATCAATCTGATTGTTAGAAAACCGAAGACCAGCCCCTACCCTATAACCGATTCGTTAAGTAGGCCTACAGTGGTTGGGTTTAGAATGAAAGTGCCTCTCATATCTTGGGAATTTTCAGATCACACAAACCTGATTTTTTTGGTTTTGTTTTCTCAAACACTTCAGTACGGAAATCCGGCGTGGCGACAGAACGCCATCAGGCCTGCAAAGCAGCCCAAACCCATTGAGGCAAAGGTGGTACTGGTCTCCAAATCATCAGTAGTAGAAAAAATGTTACGTCTTATCGCAGCACATGAAAGCGATGCTGAATTGGGCTGAAATCTGAAGTGCATAGTCAATCTGAAAATCAAATGTATTTTTAATGCAATTATCGGACAATTGCAACAGAGAGGGAGCATTCCTTAGTTTCTCAAAACAGCTACTATTTTTAGGGAAAAGAGTTTACAAGCTGGATATATGAGCCAATATTGTTTTTTTGTTGATTAGCACTTGGTTCAGGTTTTTTTTGGTAATGCCTTATGTATATTTTAGTTTATTGCACTGTGATCTATATTTCTTTCAACCACTGGTGGCACTGCAGAGCCCATATAAATGACAGCTGGCAGTGCATGGATGTCTTGGGTGAAGGGAGGTCACACGGTTTTTACTGTTTCATTTGGTTTCATCTCATAACACATTTGCCGTTATTATTTTCATTATTAGCAAAGGTTTAGCCATAAATACCCCTCTGGACTTTCTATCAAAGCTGACATCTTCAGTAAATGGGAAGTCAAACCCAAACACTCATTTCGTCTGGACAATATCTTTGAAGCGAGTTATTGCCTCCACCCTCACCTAAATGGTGACTAAAGAAGACTTGAATAGTCACTACACTAGACATAGTCTGAAGCTCTCTGTTGCAAGCCTGCTCTGCCTATAGTTCCCCACTATGCTGAACGAATGCTTGTGACAAAAGTATGTAATTCAAACCAAAAAGGTTCTGTCTGCACTCGTGTAGATCTAACACAGCCCTAATAGTTTGCTTAGTCATTATCATTTGTCTCAAAGCCTGCACCAACAAAATAGCGTGCAATATATTAGCAAGCCATACAGCTGCAGGGAATAGGGGTGGGAAGGTATTTTTAGTTAGAAATGACAAGAAGGCAATCAACACGTTTCTGTTTACAACAATAAGCGGTGACAGTCTACAGATCCAGATACGCCGTCGACATGGTTGGGCCTTCCTGTTTTAGTGTATGGCTAAAAAGCTCCAAAGGCTCTCTGAAATGATCTAAAATGTTTAAAAATGATGAATATTCATACAGTGATTGGTTTCAGTTTCATACTTTTAATATTCTTAGGTTGGTGCTGAAATATATCCACTCTCTAACCTTTAAAGCCTGACCTACCGAAATTATTTTATTCCTCTAAACCAGTGGTGCCCAAACATTCCAGTATGTGACCCAAATACAAACTATTGTTGGAGCGTACAAACTTTTTACCCCGTCAGGTAAAAAGTGGTAGAATAACAAGACAATCAGGATCAAAAGTAAATATATATTGCCAATATTTTGCTTTTATTTATTTTACAACTTTGTTTTCTCATCTATCACAGCATTTCTACAATGCAAATGCTTTATCATTATCATTTTTTTTTTATTGAAGACAATTTATGAAGAGGACCTTACATAGTTGTGACCCTCAAGATGGTTCCTGGCCCCAACTTTGGGGATTATTACTCTAAACCAGCTTCAGTCCTCAAGAGACAGTGTCTGGACAGTTTTAAATGCGTCTCTGCCCCAACGCAGCCAATTCAAATCTTTCAACTACCTCCTCAGCATGGCAAAGTTCCGTAGAGGCTTGCTAATGAGCCTTCATCTGGTTCAGGTGCGATAAACTAAGGAAAGAGGTAAAACTTTCTGGGTTGCGTCACTTGTGGACCAACTTTGGGCACCCCTGCTCTAAACAACATAGAGCATTCCTTGTCCCCATGTGCCTTGGTTAACCTTGACGGTCAATAATTCTGTTGTCTGTGCAGTTTTCCTCTCATGGAACCCTTTTGGTTAACTTCACTGCAAAAAAACTTAAAACATTCCCAGAAAATCTGCAGTCATGGAGACAAAAACACCCAGATGTCTAGCTTTCAGGATCTGTCCATCATCAGAGAATACCAAAATATTTATGTTTGATTATTTTTACTCTTTCAACATTGCTTATTTTCCTACTACCATGAGGGATCATCATTTACCCAACATTTCTAATTTATCATAATCTTATGGTTGATAATTATTTTAGATGGGTTTAGGTACTTCCAATCTCACAGTTTAGTGGGAACTTTCATCATATGCTAACTTCATTGTATGCTGCTCTTAAGTGTGTTAGGAGTCTGGTGAAAAAAAAGTTTTAATAGTTCTACTTCACAAGAGTGTTTTAATGAAAACAACAAAGCTTTCTGCATCATTAAGTCATGCATAATTAAAAACAGAAGAAACACGAGTGTTTGATTAAAAGAGTTTGGCAGAAGAAATTGTCAAATACATGGATCCAGAAGCATGGTCACATGCAAACTGATAAACACAAACACCAAACACTGAATGTGCATTCTACTCTTCTTTGAGTTAATGGCGTAAAATGCAAAGAAGACGCTTCAGAAACACACACGCAGACACGCACACACACACTCATAGGCCTGAGTCCCAGTGGGGAGTTAATGTCATCTCCGTTTAGTTGATTGTAGTGGCTTTTCGCCCCTGGAGACTTTTTCACTAGTCTGCAGAGTTACAGTCTTTATCTACTCTTCATTTCCATATTCACACAAAGGAGACCCTCACACACACACATACACACACACACAGAAACACACACGTAGAAATTACCAAACAGACTGAGACACATAAACAAGACAAATCAGATTTTGAGAAATCAAAAAAAGCTAAGAAGTTTTCTGTTTTGCAAAATGAAAAACATCCAGTTTTATAGAGAGCAGAGCGGTTTCATTTCTCTACCTTCTGATAAGGAAAAACCAAAGCAGGATCCCTTTTGTGAACGCTCCAGTGGGAAATTGGAAATAAGAGCAACATCATATCTAAAGACGTAGCATGTCACTTGCTAAATTCAGATTTTTGTTTTTGTCAGTTTCGCCAAGAGAGACAGTAAAGACCCTTGTGACTTCACAAATGTATACTATAAAAGTTGAGAAATCCAAGAAATCAATACTTTAATTCTGTGATCACTCCATCTCAAGAAAATCAGAAACGTAAGGCGAAGTAGTACCTTTGCTGTATTAGGTTCAGTGGAAGCTCAAACAGTGGGTTTAATGTGGGTCTCTGAATTTGGAGTACACGATGAAGATAGCGGATACCTCGACTTGTGCACTTTGACCGAAAATCACTGGTTTATTATATGGTTTATTCTAATCTAACATTTACCTTTGCATTACTCCACGAACAGCACAAAAAAAAACGGATTTTTGCCCGGCCAATTGGTACTCACAAAATTTTTTTTAATTAGCATCAGTTAGCATATTAGCAACAACAGGCCAACCACTTATAACCACTCGTTCATTTTTTTAATTGTGATATATGTGAGGATCTAGGGATGTTTTGGTTTTTGGCTTCTTCCAAGTTTACTTTCTTTTCTGTTAATTTGTGCTTGGCTTCAGTTAATCTTTGTTCTCCGTCTTTCTGTCGAACATCTTATTGGTTATTTTATTTACTTCATTAAATTAATTTACTTCACTTCTGAATTATATAGTTGTAGGTTTTTTTTCCTGCGTCTCTCTCTGCTCCTCAGTTGTTTACCATTATTCTTTATTTCTTTATCCCAGCTTTCACCACTCACTGTCTCTGATTAGCTTATTTCTGGTTCCTGTTGTCATGTTAGGGGGGGTGCTTAGTGCAGTGGTTGAGAGTGGTCATAGGTTCAGAGGGTGTTAGGATTTTGTTGTGTTTGGATATTTTATATATGGTGAATTTATTCTGACAGGGTTGGGTTGTGTGTTTTAATGTGTTAGGTGGCAATTGTGTGCTTCGTGACTCCTGCTGGGGTGGTTTGTGGTTGTTTTGTGGTTTGGGGTGGGTTGGGGGGGGGGGTGCTGCGTTTTATAAAAAGGTGAAATTAGTGATTTCCAAGGGTACTTTTGTTACATTCAAACTCTTTCTGGTTTGCATTACATAATTCCATGCACCACGGTTCCATCTACGATTCGTAACAGAGGCCAGCAAACCATTGGTTATTCCTTTGTCCAATAAAACTGTCATCAGGAGCATTTATGGGATATCTACACACATAACTTTGTAGAGATCTGCACAGATGGTGCAAAGATTATGGCTGGGAAACTAGGAGGGCTATAAGCATTCATGATACGCAACTCATCCAATACGAATATCTATTATATTATACTTTTTTACGAATGATGTAATGGTCAATATCTTTGGCACAGTCAACTACATCCAAACATGACCTGTCAAAGTCCCAATTTTAGCACTACAAGAAAATGGACTCCAACAGACAGGTGTTCTGTTTCACAGCGAGTTCCGGTAACGGTCAGGTGGAAAGGTGTTGTCCAGGGTCTTTAAACTGCCAGAAGAGATTAGCATATATTTGAAGGCAGAGGGCAGTAATTTTGGTCACAAAGTTTTTGTAACAACTTTTGAATGAAATTTGCATGTAGTGGCAAAGTAGCCAAATGACGCAGGGCAGAAATGGACACTTTCACCTGGCAGATAAAGTGTCATTACCGCAGGCTGACACTGGTTGCTAAAAAGTTGTGCTTATTCAAGAACCCCATTTGCAAAAAAAAAGAAAAACCTTTATAATCATTTGTGTTTTGAACCAATCATAAAAAGAGAGGCATTAAAAATTTATTGAAATCAATATTGCTACAAAAGTAACCATTTTAGTAATTAAAAGTAATAATTAAATGGGGAGGATGTGAACATATTCTTAGAAAATAAAGGGGGGCCAGCAGAAATAGTCCAGGAACCACTACCTTAGTACATAAACTTTTCTATTTCTTTCATCCCTTGCCGGATTCTTTAATTTGCTCTGCTCTCTCTCTCTCGTGTCTCTTGATTCACTGTTCATTCTGTCCTCTGCTCCTCAGTCCCATACTGTTTAATTAGTATTTAAAGAAAAACTCAAATTCATTGCCTGCTTCCAACTCCGTCTGCATTTCGGCTCCTACTACCAACAAACCATGACAGAATAGGATATTTCCTTTCCTAAATTCATCGTAGCCATTTAAGTTTTTATAACATTCTCATTTCAGGTATTTTTTGCCATTACTAACCCTTTATTTGCTTTTCTTCTTTTTACATATTCTATCATGAGAATTAGGGACTAGGAGTAACTGTTTCCAAGCTGTACTAGTATGCAATAAGCAAAAAGGGTTTCCATAATATACTACAACATTTTGGATATTAATGAAAAATGAAAGCAATTTCAAAAGTAAAGCTCCCTCCAAATTCTTTCCGTGGCTGTGTACATGAGTTTTATTTTATGGTTTGTTTTCAGTATGGAGAACTGCTTCCACGTAATCAACAGAACGCCAGCATAACGCAGCATTTCTATTTGATTGAGAAACAGATGCAAGTACCTTTCTCTTTTACAATGTTCCAAATATACCAGGTTTTCTAGCTAGTAAATGCAATTTGACATTAAAGAAATGTGTAACAAGTTTAATCTTCAACCAAGTCCAAAAGTTTGAATTTTATAACCCCTATTGTTGTAAACTAGACACAGCTAGCTCAAATATCTTCCTTCAATTTGAGCTATAGGTCAAAAGGAACAAACAAAACAAATAAAGCAGTCAGGTCTACATTTCTTCCATGCATAAACATTTAGTTGTTTTCTATAAGAAAAAAAAATGCTAAAGCCATTAATCATTAACTCCGTCCATTGCTCCAGTCCTGGTTATTCTAATTTCTCCCCGTCTTCCGTCAAGCAGAAAATAGAAATGGTTGGACCTTAAGGAGCTTCTGTCTCTCACCTGCTTCTCTCTCCACTGCACAACCATAATTACCTTCTCAAGTAATCAAAGAGAAACCTACACACTCACAGCCTGAAGGGACACTTTGCTCAAACTATGGCTGCATAGAGATATTCAATGGGTTTTTACATTGATGAATATTTACTTCACCATCTCAGGCTTTAAGGATGCTAGAGTTTTAACTCAGAATATGAAACTGAAAATAAAGAGATTGCATACTGCACTCTAGATCTCTGGAAAGATAGTTTTTTTCTAAAATGTTGATTTTATCACCATTATAACACAAATAATAAAGTGCATTGCGAAAATGGGCTGATTATATCTGCGGAATGTTATTGGTTCACACTTGCAAATGTTGAACATTTAGTCACGATTCAGTTGATTTTAATCTGTTTGTTTCCATCAATCCATCCATCCATTTTCTGAACCGCCTAGTCCTCCAGGAGACGCAGGGGGCTGGAGCCTATCTCCAGCTGTCAACGGGTGAGAGGCGGGGTACACCCTGGACAGGTCGCCAGTCCACTGTTTGTTTCGTTTTTTTATTATTTTATTGTTTAATTTCAGACGAAGTCTCCCGATTTCAGTTAATTTCTTAGTACTGAGTGTTTAGTGTAAACTTGTATTTAATTTGTGCATTTTCCTTAGACAAGTTCTATTTCTGTGTTATCTAATCTCAAGCTGCTTTCTTGTCTATTAGTCTCCTCCCCCCGCTGTGCCCGATTTGTAATCGCCCACCTGCTTCTCATCAGAAATTCCGTCTGCTGGATTCTACTGCTGTCTACTGCTGGTTTCCTGGGCTGTGGCGTTCTGCTTTGTCAATAAGTCATCATATCACTATCTTCCCAGCTTCCTCGGCTCTGCACTTGGGTCCTCTATTAACAGCTCCAGTTACGACACATTTATATTTGGAAATATTCTGAGTCTCACCCTGAATTTACACCAAAGCGTTATGCAAGTGTAACTGAATACGTGCGTAGCACACTCGGCATAAACGCTTTGTTAACAATGGGAGAAGCCACACCGACCACGCTGAAGAGATCGCTAAGACATGTGAGAAACTGGGCAGTAACATCACTAGAATGCAAAGAATTATAGGTGTTTTTGGCCCTGCTGGCATAGCAGGGTAGTGTTCTGGCATGGAAATAATGAAAAATTGAGATGAAAAACATAATATAATCCTATAAATTGCAGTCGGCTGTGGAAAACATGTTTTCTTCTTTTCTTTTAATTAGGTCTGTGCCGCGGATTCCCAAAATGCTTTGCGTTCACCACTGGGAATACGGCACATTAGCAATCTCTATACGCACGTATTACGAGCATCACCACACAACGCTCAAAATAGGTTGGAGTTCTATTCTTGAAGCATATACGTGACAATCTTCAGCTGCGCCAACACAGGAAACAGCCAAGATTTAGCTAAATAATTTTCCACTAGAAGTTCAAAACAGAAGTGATGAAAATAGACGGACATAAAACACTTACGCTTACATTACGCTCACATGATGCTTTGGTGTAAATTCGGGGTCAGGCATTGCTGCATCTTTCCACACTTTTAAACAGTCATACTCGAACCTCCAGCACAGCCAACCCTACAGAGCTCTTTAGGGACACTGGACCTGGGGTTCCAAGCAAGATCTCAGCTCATGAGGTACACATGATCTTGAGAATGGTGAAGAAGAAGCATAGAACTACACACAAAAAAACTTGCCTTGTTGGGTGAACATAATAAAATTCTGTAAATAATTTCCAGTGTTAACGGAAAATTATTATAATATTATAAAGACCTGCCAAGTCCCTTTTTTTCGTGAAAAAAAGCTAAATAATTCTATTACTGAAAGCATTATAATCATGTTTCGTTAACACTGGAAATTAAGTCATATGTTATTATGTACAAGTTTTCTGAGTTAGTGTGTTGCAAAGTGGCTAGTGCAGCTGCTTGGAAAACATAGGCCCTTTTTCAAGTTCAAATCTCCTTCCCCTGCTGTTTATTTTTGTGCCTTATAGCGACCTAAATGTATGAGGTTGACCCAACATGTTTACATTTAGTTCCCTCAACAAAATTCATTATTGCTAAATCGACCCAAATTAGTTGGGTGGAAATGATTTACCTAATTTTATTATGTTAACCCTACAAGTTCTTTTTTTGAGTTTACACAGGGTGGAACTGGTCAATGACCTGAAGAGATCTGGGACCACAGCAACAAAGGTTACTATTAGTAACACACAAGCATTCCAATACTGCAGTCTCCATGCTTAAGCCAGCACATGTTCAGTCTAATGTTTCCTAGAGACCATCTGGATGATTCAGAAGATTGGGAAAATGTCATGTGTTCAGATGAGAACAAAATTGAACTCTGTGGTATAAACACCACTTGCTGTGTTTGGTGGGGGAAGAATGTTAATTTTCAGTCCAAGAACACAATACACACTGAAGCATTAGGGCGGAAAAGTTATGCTCTAGAACTGCTTTTCTGCAAAGGGAAAAGAACAATTAATTTGCCATATTTTTTTACTGAAAGGATTCTGACAATTAGAGGATCAAGCTGTACATCAGTACCAAACCCTTTAACAATGTCATCCCCACTCAAATCAAATGTTGAAAAGATAACAGAAAATTAAATCTGAACCATAAGCAACAGAAGCTCTTCCTTTTGCTGCCTTGATATCTTACCCACAGTTTTTGCCAAGATAGCTATCCCTGTCATTGGGCCTGATTCAATTCAAATATTGAACATTTCTCCCTTATCAGGTGCCTTCCCCATTGGTTTTAAAAACATCAGTTACAGAACCAATATTAAAGAAGAACACAAACAGAACATTATTTGAGAACTACAGGCCATTCCCTAAACTTACATTCACCAGTAAAATTATTGGACCTCCAATAACCTCCAACTCTATCTTATTAATTATCCCTAAGCAGCTTTCAGTTTCTATGCTACCCTTATCTGGAAAAAACGTATATCCCACTGCAAAGCAGCTGAAACATTGAGATCTATTAAATCAAACCTATAAACCCATCTGTCTAGAGCTGCCTTTAGTAAGTGACTAATAATAGCTGGAACGTCAAATGTTTTAATGTGTAATGTTTTGTGTATCTAAAGTTTTGCTTTATTTATCTTTAGGGTAGAAGTCAAAAGTCAACAAGTTAAATCGCAAAGACTAATGTATGTGAGTTAAGTGTGAAAAGAAAAACTGAAGATGTAAGTGATTTTAGATATATATGCTGTATCTAGGCAGCATATATGGGCATATATATTATCATATATGTGAATTTATGCTGTATATAGGCAGCATATATGTGTATATAAACTAGATACATGCACAGGAAGACACAGTTTTGGAACTTCTCTTATCCAGCAATGGGGGAAGGCTGGATCCAAGGACAGAAAACCTTGAGGTCAGACGCAGCGCTGTGGTCTGAAGAGGCAAAGAAGATCCTCCTCATCGAACTTACAGTCCCATGGAAAGAGGGTTGCAAGCAAGCACTTAAGAGAAACAGTACCAAATACCAGGATATCTTGCATGACTGCAGGGGGAAAGGTTGGCAGGCATGGCTCTTCCCAGCTGTAGAGGATTCTCCGCCCAGTCAGAGTGCAGAACACTCACAGCCATTGGAGTGACGGGGAGGGAGAGAAAGAATACGGTTCACGGGATTGTGGAGGCAGCAGAGGAAGCCTCTTGCTGGTTATGGAGCAGGAGAGAGGAGCTTAGCTGGAAGCCAAGCGTAGTTGATGGGTAGTGATTTGGCCACCACTGCTGACCCACCGATGTTGAGGGTGCTGCGGTTCAGGGTCAAAACATCCAATGATCGTTGGATACCCCTTAATGACATGAATTCTTCCTGGCCATGGCTAAATTCCCGAAAAGTGAATGAAGGAGAAGCATCCTTGGATGTAATTGTAATCATAATCAGGTATAGGTGTCACATATGTGTATGTATCCTCATATAGGTTATTTCCAAGTGTGAATAAAACCTGATGGAAAACATCAACTGGGATTCCCTGCTTCCCAGTATGAACTCTTCTAAAGCTAAAGATGAAGAGGAATAGGTGAAATGGGCTTCACCTTAAGGTACTTGTAAAATACTACAAAACAGTTCTTAAAACTGTGGGAGACATTGTCTGCTGGAACACCGATGCTTTGATCAGCATCGCCTGATTCTATTTATGTAGTGTTTTCCCCTGACAGATTTAAATATTCTTTATTTCTTATCAGTGTAAGGGAAGTTACATTATAAAAAAGTGTTTCTTTACTGATTTCAAATAATGATTAATTGACTAATTGCTTGAATTAAAAAGAGTAAGTCACAATCTAATGTCCAAGAGAAGCTGCTAAAAAGAACAAGTACAATGGCTGCATTGAAAAATCCCATTTCTTTTACTGTACTTTGATTATTACCTATCAACAGGTAACTCCAAAGTGGCAAAAGTGGTTGAATGTAAGGTTACTTTTTATCTCAGTAAAATAGTCCCTGTGGGGTTAAGATTGGTCAGAAGGTTTGACCTTATAATGTCTTTTGATTGCTGAGGAGTTTCCAGCAAGTCAGTCCACACCCACAGTCAATCATAATCTTAAGGAGTTCCTTCAAAAAAGATTAAAATACAAGGATTAAAAAAAGATACTAGGTAAAATGAAATCAGTATTTTAATTTATATCTTAAGTAACACTTTTCAAACTGGATCTAAACATAAAGCCTTATAGGAATTAAGGTTCAAATAAGAAAAATATAGTTAACTTTAAAAGCGATACCACAAAAGACTTTGTCAGTTTGGAAGAATCTTTTTTAAAGACTCATCTACAAGATAACTATCAGCCACTTCCGTTTAAGAAGGAGTCCGATCAATCTCTGGTCTCCATTAAAGCCCTCAGAGTCCTTTTTCCACCATATTAAACCATTCACATATCTTCAATTAGTAACCATTAATTCCCCAAACTGCAATTCCACTTTAGCCATCAGTGGGTCTTTAAATCATGGCCAATTACCCCGCCACCACAGTTCTCTGCCTACATTACTGAACCAATCAGTCAGACAGAACAAGGCCCATCCATTTTAGCCCAGCGAGGAGGAAGACTGTGCTCTGGTGTGACCTGTCCAAGAGTTTTGCCTCTCTAAAATTGCTAAAGTTTTAATAGATAATGAGCACTGGCTGTGGCTCAATGGTTTAATTAAAGTTTTACAGAGGGTATGTCTTTAAACCAATATTTACAGGAATAAAATCTGATTAGAAGATAAACCAGTCGGAATATTTTTCTTACTGAATCCATTCATGTTGCAAAAAGATGAATTCTTTAAATAAAAATTAAGTATTTAAAGGGTGTCAAGAATTTATTATCCAGCATTCCTACACACAAAAGGAAACTATAGGTAGATGGCAGTTTGTGTTTAGTTATAAAGAAATCTTTGTACATTTGTTTATGTAAGGAAGATGCCAGACGTCTGTTTCTCTACGATTTATTCAATCATTGAGGACTGGACTTAGAAGCTCTCACAAGGGAAAATTCTCCGGGAAAGGTAAAGATAATGATCTTACAGTGAGAAAATATTTAAGATTTTATAAAATGCAATGATTTGTCAACAAAATCACAATATTTGGTCAGTCCATATGATCAATAGAGCCATTTCTATCCCAATAAGATAATTTGTAATTCAGTATGTTATTAGTAACAGTTGTTCGGACATTGTGTACATAGTTGTATGTAGATTTAAACCATGTGAAACGTGTGTGTGTGTGTGTTTAAGATAAGCCGGATGCTTCCCCCGCCAGCGTTTGATCTCACTTACAGTAGCATCAACAACATTTGTTCACAGCTGACTCCTTACTCATTCCTGGCCTCTTCAACCAGCACTAAGAAAGTATCCATACCAGTGCTTTAAGTGGACAACAAGAAGTGTCAGTACTCTTTTTCATCGAAGTCCGAACATAAACTGCAGAGATTCATGTAAATACAGCATAGCAAAATGAGGTCCCCCAATCTATGCATCATAATGGACTATAAAAATATGATAATGGGCATTATGAGTATTGCAAAATTTGCTGTGTCACTTCCTGTTGTCTCTGCTGAGCTCCACAAAGCTACTTGGTGTTTGGTGCTCAGATTCTCTTCGATTGATCTATTTTTCTCTGTGTTGAGGTGCTTGTGTGTTATTTTAACACACAAGCACACTACTACACTTATTTCCAGTTAGTGTACTTTACGTTTTGGGAACCCTTGGTTTTCTTGGTGTGCTAAGATCTCGCTAGCTCGTTAGCTTAATTTCATAGAAGCTATGGCTACTTCTCTTCAGTCTAGCCCCTCTTTCTCCCTCTGTGGCTCCTCTCTCCTGTTTTCTGTGTCAGATGTTTAGTTACTCCTCCGCCTCCTTTACTGATAACGGTAAGTGTAATAAATGTAGCATTTTCGTAGCTTTGGAGTCGAGGGTTTCAGAGTTAGAGGCTTATCCCCGCGCTGTTGATAATCCAGTAAATAGTCAAGGCCCGTTAGCCAGCGCGGAGTCAACAAGGATAGAAACACCTAGCGGTCCTCCAACAGAACCCATGCAGCTGGGATCTCAGGCCGACTGGGTCACGGTACGTAGAAAGCATAGGTCCCAGCCCAAAGGGCATCACCAACCTGTCAGCGTTTCTAACAGATTTTCCCCACTCAGTGACGCACCCACTGAGAAGCAGATTCTGGTTATTGGCAGTTCCATAGTCCAAAACGTGGCATTAGAGACCCCATCGACGATAGTCAAATGTTTTCCAGGGGCCAGAACAGGCGACATAAAATATCACCTGAAACTGCTGGCAAAGGATAAGCGTAAAAACAATAAGATTGTTATTCATGCTTGTGGTAATGCCACCAGGTTACGCCAATCGGAGGTCACTAAAATTAGTGTTGCTTTGGTGTATAAATTTGCTAAAAAGATGTCGGACTGTGTAGTCTTTTCTGGTCCCCTGCCCGATCGGACCAGTGACGACATGTTTAGGCGCATGCTGTCATTTCATCAATGGTTGTCTGAATGGTGTCCAGAAAAGAACGAGGGCTGATAATTGGAAAACTTTTTTGGGGAAAACCTGGTCTGATCTGGAGAGCAGACCAATTATTTTCAACACCTAATCTTTAGTTTTCCTCATCCAAGCTGCAAAACATTAAAACCACTTTTGTTTGTGGTTTTGTATCGCCCACAAAGTCCTTACTCTCAGGCTACATCCACACTAAGCCGATAAGGTTATACGGGGAGTTAGACGCCTAATGTTATCCACTCAACACGAGCATTTACGCCCCGTTTAAGGTCCGTCTAAGGTCCCATGATTGCGCAATCCCATACCAGCCTGTGCAAATACTAGGCATGCGCGAAAAGACGCAAGAAACATGCGTATAATTTACGTGACGCCAGCGCCTACATAATACATAATATACAAGAAGCTCTACAGCACAGTACATATCTGCTTGTCCCGTTAACCGAAGAGAACAATAGCTGCTCAGAAGAAGAGAGAGTTTTTGGTGTGGACAGACGACGAGTTCGATTTATTACTCTTCGCTGTTGTCTTTGTCTGTAGTGTCTTATTGTTATTGACGCAGCATTCATTGACGCCACTTCCTTTCATTATCCGGGGAAGCTGTCCACACTAGCTCGTTTAGCCGTTGAATTAAGATTTACACGGCTCTCTTACCCGGCTTATAGTTATCCGGCCACAGATCTTAAACGACGCCGGGTTAGTGTGGACGATAGTACAGTTGCCAAACTTACACAGAGTCATAGCTCTGTTGAGCCAACTATTCCCCCTTCACACAGTTACTAATGATATTTTAATGGCCTCAGATAATGGATTTGTGTCTTTTCTGGTCTTTTTAGATCTCAGTGCTGCTTTTAAACAGTCAATCATAATATTATCTTAGAAAGGCTTGAACATGTTGTAGGGATCAAGAGAACAGCACTAGGCTGGTTTAAATCATATCTGTCCGACAGATCCCAGTTTGTTCATGTCAATGATAAATCATCTTCACACTCAAGGGTTACCTGTGGAGTAACACAGGGTTCTGTGCTTGGACCAATTCTCTTTACTATGTATATATATATGCTTCGAATTCGTTAAATAATTAGACAACATGGAATGAATTTTCACAGTTATGCTGATGATACACAATTATATTTATCCATAAACCTGATGAAACCAATCTGTTAGGTAGATTACAAGCAGGTCTGCAAGACATAAAAACCTGGATGACTCTGAATTTTTTACTTTTAAATTCAGACAAAGTTGTTGTCTTTGGACCAGAACCTTTAAAAAGGAAACTGCTAAATCAATCACTTCATCTGGATGGCATTAATTTGGCCTCTGATGATAATGTAAATAACCTCGAAATGGCATTTAAATCCCATATTAAACAGGTTTCTAAAATGTCTTACTTTCACCTCCGGAATATTGCTAAAAAACATCCTGTCCAGGAGTGATGCAGAGAAAGTAGTCCATGCATTTGTTACCTCAAGGCTGGACTACTGTAATTCTTTATTATCAGGAAGTCCACAAAATGCAGTTAAAGGCCTTCAGTTGATCCAAAATGCAGCAACAAGAGTTCTGATGAATATTAAAAAGAGAGATCACATTTCTCCTGTTTTGGCTTCTCTCAATTGGCTCCCTGTTAAATCCAGAATAGAGTTTAAGATCCTCCGCCTTACTTATAAAGCCCTTAATAATCAAGCTCCAACGTACATCAGAGATCTGATTTTTCCATACTTTAGGCTTAAAACCTTCCTTTTTGATAAAGCTTATAGTTAGAGTGGCTTAGGATATGCTGAGCTATTTTTGTAGTTATGCTGCTATAGGTTTAGACTGTTGGAGGAAAGACTGACCACTTTTCTTCCCTTTTCTACTACTCTCCAGATATATATTTTTTCTGCAGTCATTGTGATTGTTTACCCAGTTTTCTCTCATTATTTTTCTCCCTATAGAAGCTCCAAACGGTCTGGTACCCTGCTCAACTTTAAAGTCCCATGCTGGATGGGGAACATCGGTCCAGATGATGCTCAAAGTGACAGAGCATCCTCCAAGCTGTCATGATCTGGGCACAACCTCACGTCGATGACTCAGTGCAATCTGCTGGAATTCCTTACAAAGAAAACTTTTAACTGATTGGAATGTTTGTCTAATTGTATTGAAATTACTTTTGTTGTAAAGTGCCTTGAAATGACATTTATTGTGAATTGGTGCTATATAAATAAAGGGAATTGAATTGAATTGATAATGTAAATCTAAAGGAAGGGAGCTCAGTTCAAATCTCCTATACAATCAAATTGAGTCATATGTTGACTGTGTACATAGAAATATTTCAAATGAGAGTGTACAATTACATTTTTTTTCTTGCTTCATTAATATCAAACAGGTAACAACATCGTCACTAAAAATATTATATTTTTTTAACCTTTTTTTTACCCCCAATATTATTTGAGCATGGACCATGTACAATATTAAACAAAAATTTAGCCATTTGAGGCATTGTACTAGATTTAGCTGTAAGCTAATTCGCATCTACTGTCCCATTGCAAGACATAAAAAACATTACAAATGCATAAAAATAAGATAAACAAAAACAATGAAGTAGAAAAAGAAAGTGCTGCTGAACTTGTGTATAATTAGATAAAATGTGCAGAAGGAGATCGAAATAATGTTACATTTATTTAAAATAAATAACATAAATTACAAAAAATTTGGGCTGTCAAAGAATTACAAATTTTAATCGAATTAATCACATTAATTTAATAAATTAATTGTGTTTAATAAACAGATAGTTAATTAATCATCAACAAATCAATCAACAAAACTGGATGTTGTTACTTTTGATAGGCATGCTAAAGAACTTAGTGCTGTCCTTGAAATGTTTCGTTTAACTCAACACGTGAGTGATGCGACTCACAACAAAGGCCACAGTCTAGATATAGTCATTACAAAAGGTGTTAATACATCAAATGTCAATGTTGTTGATGTTGCTTTATCTGATCATTTTTGTGTCTTCTTTGACCTATCTGTTGTACCCAAACCATTAGTTGGGCCTGGAGTTATTCAAAGAAGACACATAAATGATACAAAAAGGACACAGTTTATGGAATTGATCAGATTTGTAAATCCCCCATGTTCAAGTGTTGATAATCTATTGGACTCCTATACTTCAAGGGTTGTAAATGTTTTGGTGTTAATGCTCCTGTTAAGGTTAAAATGGTTAACACTAAGCAAAAGGATACTTGGAGAAATGAAGTTTCGGTCAGGGCACAAAAAAGGGAGTGCCGGAAAGCCGAACAGAAATGGCGCAAGTCAAAGCTCCAGGTTCATTATGAGGTATACAAAGAAGTGCTTTGTGTGTTTAACCAGAGTTTACATGGAGCAAGGGAGAAGTATTTCTCTGAAATAATCGTTTCACTGCCCTTAGAACAAATTTCTGCATCTAAGTGCAATGAGTTTGGAATATTTTTTAATGAAAAAGTACAAGGCATTAAAAATGACATAATTACCACAAAGCAAATAGCAAGACTGTTTCCAGATAAACACATTGAGCTTACACATTTTAAACCTGTCAGTGACAAAACAATCGAAGAGGTTATCTCTGGTCTGAGTTCATGTACATGCTGCCTTGATGAATTACCCACTCGATTTCTAAAGTCTGTGCTGAGCAGCATGTTACCACAACTTAGTTAGTTAGTTAACATTGCACTTGAGACTGGAACATTCCCAAATGCCTTAAAAACTGCTGTCATTGAGCCTCTTCTAAAGAAGAGCAGTCTTGATCCCACAGTACTGAGCAACTACCGACCCATATCAAACCTAGCATTCTTAGGAAAAGTCCTAGAAAAAGTAGGATATCAACAGCTCACTTACTTTCTCCTGTTTAACAATGTGTTTCATACTTTCCAGTCAGGCTTTAGGCCCCATCACAGCACTGAGACAGCTCTGATCAAGGTGACAAATGATATCCACATGAACACCAACCCAGCAAAGTCTCAGCTTTAGTTCTGCTGGACCTGAGTGTTGCCTTTGACACAGTGGGCCATGGGATCTTACTTCACAGGTTAGAAAACTGGGTGGGAATTTCTGGTACTGCTCTAAACGGGTTCAAGTCCTATCTCGAGGACAGGACGTATTTTGTCCAAATTGGCAGCTGTGTCTCAGACAAAATTCCCATGACCTGTGGAGTCCCCCAGGGGTCAATCTTGGGACCACTTTTATACAACTTGTACATGTTTCCATTTGGTCCGCTAATTAACAGCAATAATGTGTCCTACCATAACTACGCAGATGACACTCAGATCTATGTGTCACTGACAGCAGGTGAACATGGGCCTTTAGATACACTCTGTCACTGTATTGAACAGATCAGTGTGTGGATACAAAACAACTTTCTCCAGTTAAACTCAGACAAAACTGAGATTCTTGTTTTTGGCCCACAGACACAAAGAGAAAGTGTTATCAGTCATCTTGAGTTCTGTCTTCAACCAAAAAATCAGGTTAGAAATCTAGGGGTAATCATGGACTCGGACTAAAGTACATCTCTGACATGTTAGAGACATATGAACCATCTCGGGCCCTGATAACTTCAGGGAGGGGTCTCCTGGTGGTTCCCAGGGTCAACAATAAACACGGTGAGGCTGCATTTTAGTTTCAGGCAGCAAAAATCTGGAACAGTCTTCATGAGGATGTGAGACAAGCCTCAACTCTAACAATGTTTAAATGCAGGCTGAAAACAGTTATTTTTACCCATGCATATGAAAATTGAAAGTATTTTATCTGCACTTTTCCATTTTTTTGTAATTAATTATTTTTAAGTTGATTTTCTGTTATACATCTGTTTTCTAAATGTATGCAACTGTGAAGCACTTTGAATTGCCTTGTGTATGAATTGTGCTCTACAAATAAACTTGCCTTGCCCTTTTTTTAAGGAAATACAAGAGAGATGCATAGAACTTTTGTTATAAATTCCACCATTACATTTACACATGGCTCTTTTAACCTGTTCATCTTTTAGCCTTATGCCAAGGCAAACTAACTAGTTAACCAGGTAAAATCACTATAATGTTTAACCTTCTGGTGTTCTGCTCAAGTCAGAATCACTGTTGAGGGTATAAGCCTAAACACTTTATGTATACTGTTTAAAGCTAACTTTGAATGTTTTTCACGGTAACAATCCTGACATAGTAGAGTGCTGTTAGTCTAACCAAGGGACCTAAGCAGGATTCATTCACCGACTGGGAAGAAATTGGATGGTCCAGCGGAAAAACAACAACATATTAGCGTCACCAGCCAATTTGCTGAAGCACCATTTACGGTAGTTAATGATGCACAACTGTCATACTATTAGTGAATCCAGTAGTCAAGGACAATTTTTCACTGTGCTTCTATAGTAAAGTTTGGTCAGGAATAATGTCTAAAATTGGTAATTTATGTTAAATTATGTAAAAATATTGCTTACAAACCAAAATTGGGACAGTAGTAGCAGTAGAAACGAATGAAATCAAGTAATTTTGATACATGCTATTGTCTTCACTCATCTGTTTTATAAACATATAACTAACATCACAATCCTAATCCATAAGGCTTAAAACTCTTTAGCCAGAGTCCTTTTTTTTTATAAATCTGCTCAAAAATTACATGCCTGTAACTAAATGAGTATATTTCTGTAACCTCAAGGTCTATTTGATTACTTCTGGTCAAATAATAAAGGGAGCCCTTGTGAGGATCATTAGGATGTGTAAATATCATTTAATGAATATTGCTGAACTGTAAATTAATATAGCACATTGTAAAAACTTTTTTTCGTTTTCCAACTGAAAATATTTACTTTTTAGACTTAATATCTATTTTGAAAAATGCAGCTGCAACTCCAGACCTAAATTAATTCATAGTTAAAAATATAGCTGTACATAGATATATTCTAATAAACTAATAAAAATTAATAATAATAAAAACCCAACAACAATAACATAGACGCTTTTATACAGAAACTTCAGGCCAGGTTAGGAGAGTTTGCCAATCTAGGCCTTTTGACTTTTCTCATGCAGAATACAACATTTTTAATGATTGTGGCTAAATATAGAATGAAACTATACACATGGAATTGAGATTGAAAGCACACCCAGCCTTTGACTTGCCATAATGTAGTCAGCAGTCCCGTCATTCTGCCAGTTTTGACCCGTGTGTGTAGCTACCTGTGCAGTAATGACGGGGGTTGTCAATGATGTTAATCTTAAATTCATGTTAGAGATATATCAGTATGACTGGGTATGAATACATATGTGTTATATCACTCAGTTGTTGTTTTAGTTGCATTAAAAGCGGGTAAAGAAAAACATCTATATGTCACTGTAGCAAAGGCCCTATTATTTATTTAAAGGGACGGCTTGACAACATTCATGTACAGACTGGGCATAAATTCAGCATCTAGGTGGGTAGATTCAGGCAACAGGCGTGCTCTAGGGGCTAATATGATGTTGGACCCCTTGTGGTAGCTAGAATACACTTTCCATAGGTGTTTATGTAAGTTTTTACCATTCTTGACGGTACATTTGTCAACTCAGACACTGATATTGTACAAAAAAGCCTGGCTTAGTCTCCACTTTAATTAATCCCAAAGGTGTTCCATCAGGTTCAGCTCATGACTCTGCATATCCATGTATAGTTCCTCTAGACCAAACTTCCTCACCCATGTATTTATTAATCTTGCTTTATAAACTAATGAACGTCTTCTTGGAACAGTAACAAGGCATTCCAAAACAGATCCCTCAAAGTTGTAGGCAAGAAATCGTCCCAAATTACTGTGAATGCCAGCACACTGAGTTTCTCACAATAAGGTACTACAAGGCTATTTAACTCATTTAGACAGGAAAGCATGTTGACTTCATGCCTCCATCTTAGACAAAAAGTGATTTATTTGTATGTATATAATAATGATTGGTGTAAGGAGCAGCATTGGTGGAAGAAAAATTTTTTGGGTAGTAACGAAAGCCTAAATACACTAATGTTCTTCAAAGGGTAAAAGTAAAATCATTAGATTATTAGAACTAAATTTTAAAAGATAAAACCTAAATTCCATTGCATAATTAAAAACCAAAAAGAAAACTGCAGCTGCTGATCTAATAACTTTACAATGGAGGGTGGGTGTGGTAAAAAAGAGAACAGCAGCAGAATACTAGCCCCGCCGTGTGACATCATCTGGATTGTCCAATCATTTGATCGAGTTAAAATAAGCTTTAGAGCTAGCCTGCCACAGAAAAGGTTTGTCCTAGAGTATATGTTACCATGGTGAATGAGCGGGGCTTCAGGTTAGCCTCGTTTGTGGGACCAAATCTGGGGAAACTGAGCCAGGCTTTTGGAATTAGCTCGCTTCATGGAATACATTTCTATTGTGTTAAAGTATGTTTTATTTGACTGCTCACTGACTGCTGGTCAGTGGGTGGATGCGCGTTCCTGTCGGATCAACACCAAAATTTAATCAGTTGTTCCTGGTCCCATTGTGGACATTTCCTCAAGTATTTAATCAAAAGCCGTCTATATTTCTTTCCATGAAAACCTTTGGCTAATATTCAGGTGTGACCTATATGTAGCCAAGTGAAGTGAGGTTAAATATCTTTCACTGTGAAACGGAGCTTATTTAGTTTTAAACTGGTCCCCTGTTCAGATAAGATATAAGCACATAGTGATAACTCTATTTGAGGCTTTTGTGACACTGCCACTTTAAGAGCAGCCCCAGACTAGAGCACGTATGCACGTAGACGTCCGACACACACACGGCACGCTGTGAGCGAGAGGACTGGAATGTTAGACCGCGGGGTGCATGGTTGCTAAAGAAACGAGGTAAAAATAGCCTGAAGCACTGCAACATATTGCAAATATCGCCACATGTGTTTCTCTGAAAGCTAAATCAACCTACAAAGCTAAGTTTAATGTGTGATGTACACGCGTGTAAGGGCCGACCACGCTGTGAGCAGCACGGAAGAGCGGGTTGGCGTAAGTGTTAGCATCGTACGGACAGATTTCAAAGTTAACTTTATTTTTAATAATATATTTTGTGCAACTTTGTATGTTTCTGTTTGACCCAGAGGGGAGATATTTTGCTGTGTTGAAGCCTGAGTGTCTGTGTTAGCATCAGGCAGGCTTACCACACTAAAGAGTGACTGTAATCCTATTATAGTGCATTTTAATGTTTTATAACTGTGGAAAGACTTGAGATGTAAGACATATATTTACTTGTATTTCTGTCCTGTCATCTTCCTTAGTTGGGCCAGTCACTACTGTTTGGTCTACATGAGCTGTTATCCATTTTGTTTAAATCTATTGTCCATACTACTTTAGTTTACTTTTGTTTTTTTTGCTGTATTTTATCTGAGAATAAGCTGTCCATTACTGTCAATCAGATCCTGATCATTACGGATTGAGTAAATCGAGCTAGTGGCAGGGTAGTACAGCGGTTTTTCCTGTGAAGCTGTTTTCAGGGAGGAATTCTTTGTCCTGATTTTGTATTTTGCTTTATAATTTCTAAAAGTTCCAATCCAAAACTATAAAATTAATACTGCGCTTATTGAGGGCAGTCGGGGAATAAAAGACCCACGAAAGAGTATCTTCTGTGCCCTGTCTCATCCTTTACGACCGGGCCACATATTTTGGTGTCAGAAGTGGGATTCCCAGTTTAGTTTTAAGTTAAGAGAGAGATAGTAAGTAGGCATTTATAGACAACAGTAGTGGCCGAGAAGATTCCAGTCCTGGTCTTAGGAGGTGACAACTGTGGTGTGGAGGTCCCGAGGTGGTCGTCTGCGGTGGTGGCCAGAACAGCAGGAAAAGAGGGGAGCCTGAATCAGTTGCTTGGAAGAGCGCGCCGGGCAGAGACTTGTGAACTGGGGCTTCTCATCCCAAAGTGACTGTGTGATCCTGTTGTGGAAAGAACTCAGAGACGTTGCAGCATGTCGCAAGTGGATGAGGAAGCAGGTCCTTCAGTGGATGGAGGTAACCTGGCTGACGATAGTCAAGCAGCCTCTTCACTTGACGATAGAGGTAACTCGTTGGTCCAGCTGCAAACGCAGATCCTTGAACTGAGTAGAAAACATGATGCTGTTATGTCAAGTATTGTTAGTATGAGTAATGCCCAAACAAGATATGTTGTTTACATTCCAAGAGAAAAGGTGATTGTACCATTTAGTGGAGAACCAGGAAAAGATGCTTACACGGTTGATGAGTTTATAGAAGAGGTGGAGAGGGCAATGAGAACTAGGGGTTTGAATGGAGAGGATAAAACAGACTTTATCCTCTCACAGCTAAAGGGTTCTGCCCTAGAGGAAGTTAAACTATGTATGGGTGGGCAGATGAGGCAACCCGATGATCTATTCTCCTACTTAAGAGGAGCCTTCAGGGAGAAACGCACCACACCCCAGCTCTTACATGCTTTCTATGCTCGTCGGCAATTAGATGGTGAAGATCTGCGTGATTATTCACATGCTCTTTCTCAGTTGCTTAACTCTGCACTACAACATTCTCCTAATGTAGTACGTGACACACAGCTAACACTCCGAGACCAGTTCATTGAAGGTGTGCGTGACTCCAACCTTCGGCGTGAGTTATGTAGGCTTATTAGAGAGAAGCCTGAATGTAATATTTTTGATGTCAGGGAAGAGGCATTAATGTGGACTATGGAAGACCGCCCACGCAGTGCTAATGTTGCAAGGAATAGAAATATACTAAGTGACAGACCAGGCGAAAGCTTGGAAAAGACAGACTCGACAAGTAATGTGCAGACAGACCTGACTTTGACTATGCAAGAGGTGGTTAAAATAATTACGCAACAAGGTAAAGCCATAGGAGAGTTAACCAATGCTGTACGGCGGCTCACAACACAGACTGCAAATTATGAAGACAGTAGAGATGTTAAGACTAAACCTAAACCGAAGTACACTAGAGACGGACAGCCTATTTGTCTACGATGTGAAGGGGTGGGACATTTGGCCAGACAGTGCAATGCACCCCGTAAGTCTGTCAGTCAGTCTGCAGGCACGCCCAGTACAGTGATGCAGGGAAACGGGAGCCCTCCATTGCTATGAGCCGGGCAATGCGAGGCAAGTCAGAAGGCTCAAAAGAAACTCTAACCAAAGAACATTTTCTGGAACATGCTGTAGGTCAGTGTCCCGAAGTAAATATCCAGATAGGGGGTGCTTCCCTTAGATGTTTGCTTGACACAGGAAGCAATGTAAGCACTTTGACAGAAAGCTTTTTCAGAAATCATCTCCATGGAGAAGATGAGGATATGCACTGTACTGCCAAATGGCTGAAAATAACAGCATCTAACAAGTTGCCATTGCCCTATTTAGGCTATGTAGAGCTAGATGTACAGGTGATGGGGCTTACCATTCCAGAGTGTGGTTTCTTAATAATCAAAGATGACAACGCGACGAGAGGCCACCCTAAAGAGCCAGATCCATCCTCTCCTGGCATTATAGGGATGAACATTGCAAAACGATGTAGACAGTTGGTGCTGTCAGAGTTTGACTCCACCCTAGGTGGAGAGCTGGATTCCAGCTGGAGAGAGGCCTGCCACCGTGTACAGGAAGCTGAGCTGGTGGGAAAGGTGTCTACGGTCCGTGTTGCTAGCAAACAGAAAGTGTGTGTCCCCGCTTCTTCTGTTACCACGGTCTATGCGAGGAGCCGTAGTAAACAGTTGGAGAGCATGTTATTTGAACCAGGGAAAGCTCCACTGCCAGGTGGGTTAGAAGTGATCCCCACTTTGGTGTCCATTAACAGCCTAGTATTCCCGGTTCAGGTTATTAATCTCTCCCAGGAGGATGTATGGCTGTCACCTAAGACTAAGCTAGGAACTCTGTCAGGGCCAGTGTGTGGAGGGTGACCCTACTGAAGTAAAGTTCGAGCGCATCTCCGCTAACCACGAGGAGGTGACCCTTAACCAGAAGGATTATCAGGGGACAGACAGTGACATACAGGATTTGCTGGGCCGATTGCACATAGGAGGCACACCAGAACAACAGGCAGAGGTCAAAGTTCTCCTAAGAAAATATGCAGATGTTTTTGCACTTCATGATGAGGATTTGGGGTACACTGATCGTGTGAGACATGAAATCCCTGTTTTAGAAAAGACACCTGTTTCTCAGCCATATAGGCGCATTCCACCTAATCAGTACAAAGAGGTTAGGGAGCACATTTCCGAACTGCTGAGAAAGGGGGTGATTCAGGAGAGTTCAAGCTCCTATGCTTCACCAGTCGTTTTGGTACGCAAATCAGATGGAAGCCTTAGACTGTGTGTAGACTACCGTAAACTAAATGCAAAAACGAGGCGTGATTCATTTCCCCTCCCGTGTATTGAGGAAAGCCTGGATGCCCTAGGTGGTGCAGAGTTCTTCTCAACGATTGATCTTGCGAGCGGCTACCACCAGGTGGCAGTACATGAGAAGGACAGAGACAAAACAGCATTTACAACACCATTCGGCCTGTATGAGTACTTGAGGATGCCTTTCGGGTTATGTAACGCCCCTGTGACATTTCAACGCCTCATGCAGGCTACAATGAGTGATTTGGTCTTTCAGATTGTGCTGATCTATTTAGACGATCTACTTGTGTTCTCAACAACATTCCAGGAACATTTAGTGAGACTGGAGACTGTCCTGAAAAGACTGCGGGAGACGGGGCTAAAGGTTAAAGTGGGGAAATGCCATTTCCTTCAGTCTAAAGTCAGGTTTCTCGGTCATGAAGTATCAGCTAAGGGCATAAGCACAGATCCTGAAAAGATAAGTGCAGTGACAAAGTGGCCCGTCCCTAGTACTGTGAAGGAGTTAAGATCCTTTTTAGGATTTTGTAGTTACTACAGAAGGTTTATTGAGAGTTTCTCCCAAGTTGCAGGGCCACTCCATGATGTAGTGAATGTCTGTATTAAAGAGACCAGCCGGATCAGGGCTAACCAGCTTTTTGTTTCAGTCTGGACACCGGAGTGTATACAAGCTTTTGAGCTACTTAAGGAAAAGTTGACTAGTGCCCCCATGCTTGGCTATGCCGACTTTAGCCTCCCTTTCACACTGGAGACCGATGCTAGCAGCCTAGGCTTGGGTGCTGTTCTTTACCAGACACAGGGAGGAAAGAAGAAAGTTCTAGCTTATGCCAGTAGGAGGCTCAGAGGGGCCGAAAGGAATGATCAAAACTACAGCAGCATGAAGCTTGAGCTCCTCGCGTTAAAGTGGGCGGTCACTGAAAAGTTTAGGAGTTATCTGCTAGGTTCTAGATTCACAATCATAACAGATAACAATCCACTGTGTCATCTGGCCACTGCTAATCTAGGCGCCATTCAGCAGAGATGGGTTGCTCAGCTCTCCGTGTTCGATTTCGATGTGAAGTATCGCCCTGGTCGTTGCAATACCGCTGCTGACGCCCTTTCCCGGCGACCCACAGTGAACGAGCCAGAACCTGACAGTGAGGATGCAGAATATGATGACTGTGTGGCCATATGCAGCACCCTCAGGGCAGGTACAAATCTAGGCTCAGTTTTAGTTACAGCTGGAGTTGAAGCTTGTAACATTAGGCTACTGCAAGCATCAGAGGCAGATGAGGAAGCTGTCAGCGTGGTCGGGCAAGACAACACTCCAACCTTACCGGGTTATTCTAAGGCTGAACTACAAAATTTCCAGGAATCAGATCCAACACTTGGTGTTTTGAGAGAGTTTTGGTGCAGGCGGAAAAAACCTACTTACGTTGAGAGGATGGGTATGTCCAGACCCGTACGGTCTCTGTTAAAACAGTGGCCCCGGATCAGAGAAAAAAATGGACTTCTGTACCGTGAGATTGAAGATGCTCATCTCGGGCAGTGCTACCAGCTGTTATTACCCGCCTGTCTCAAAGAACAAGTGCTAAGGAGTGTACACGATCAAATGGGACACCAGGGAATCGAGCGGACAATGGGATTATTGAGGCAGAGATGCTTCTGGGGAGGAATGTATAAAGATGTGGAAGAGTGGGTGAAGAAATGTCAGAGGTGCGTGTTAACCAAGATGCCACAGCCCAAAGTTCAAGCACCCCAAACACTCTTTTTGGCCACTCGCCCCCTTGAGGTTGTTGCTGTTGATTTCACCACACTCGAACGTGCCACAGATGGTCGTGAAAACGTCCTGGTGATAACAGATGTGTTCACCAAGTTCAGCCAGGTTTTTGCTACACGAGATCAAAAGGCAGATACCACAGCCAAGATTATCCTGAAAGAGTGGTTCATGAAATTTGGGGTACCAGAACGTCTGCACTCTGACCAGGGCAGGAATTTTGAAAGTGCCGTGATTGCTGAGTTGTGTAAATTGTATGGGGTGAAAAAGACTCGGACAACACCCCATCACCCCCAGGGCAATCCACACTGCGAGAGGTTCAATAGAACCTTACACAGCCTCCTGCGTACACTTCCCCCTGAAAAGAAGCGCCGTTGGCCTGAGCATCTGTCAGAGCTGGTGTATGCATACAATATCACGCCACACTCAACCACAGGGTATTCACCCCATTATTTGCTGTTCGGTGTTCACCCACACTTACCGGTTGATGCGTTGTTGGGCCAAGAGCCAGTGAAGGATGAAAAACTGGACTGGTTAGCAGCACACCAGGAGCGTCTCCAGGACGCACACGCCAGAGCCAGAGTACTGTCCACCTGTTGACATCGGACAGTTGGTGTATCTCCGTAACCGACCTCCAGGAAGAAATAAAATTCAAGATTCCTGGGCAGCCACAGTGTACAAAGTTGTTGATATCCAAGGGACAACATACGCCGTGGTGCCTCCGGAGGGAGGGCCGGAAAGAAGGGTGCACAGGTCTAACTTAAGGCCGTGCGCGGGGCCCGCACCAGTGCTTGGACCAGTACAACATGACCAAGAAGTCAGCTGTGCGGATGACCACCACGAGTCTGAGACGGAGATTGAGGACCCAGAATTTCTTTTGATGGAGGAGATCCGGTACCCAGTGGAGCAACCAGCAAGTGAGGAACCTAAAAACCTTGATCTGATGAATGATGTGTCAGGTAATGACTCGGAAAACAGACCTGGACTCATGGAGAGTGAGGATCCACTAAGTCTGGAGAGAAGCGAGGGGTCTAGTGAGGACCTCGAGGGGGACCCAATAACTTACCTCTCACCTGTGACACAAAATATCAGCATACCCAGGGAAGAAGCACAGGCAACACCAGTTCCAGCCCCAAGGAGAATACGGAAGGGAAGAACTGAAGCAAGTCCACCCACACCTGCCACACGCAAGAGTAGGAGAGAAACAGCAGGGGTGCATTCAAATCCATTTAACTTACCCAGGTCGGCATGTAATGCAGTGTCTTTCAGTCCAGATATACTATCCCAGGTGTTGGCTGGTATGGTTCTCTATACTACCAAACTTAAAGGACTAATGGATGAGCAGGGAGTCACCGAGGACGTTGACTATTAGCAGGGGAGAATGTAGCCAAGTGAAGTGAGGTTAAATATCTTTCACTGTGAAACGGAGCTTATTTAGTTTTAAACTGGTCCCCTGTTCAGATAAGATATAAGCACATAGTCATAACTCTATTTGAGGCTTTTGTGACACTGCCACTTTAAGAGCAGCCCCAGACTAGAGCACGTATGCACGTAGACGTCCGACACACACACGGCACGCTGTGAGCGAGAGGACTGGAATGTTAGACCGCGGGGTGCATGGTTGCTAAAGAAACGAGGTAAAAATAGCCTGAAGCACTGCAACATATTGCAAATATCGCCACATGTGTTTCTCTGAAAGCTAAATCAACCTACGAAGCTAAGTTTAATGTGTGATGTCTCCGTATTCATGATGATTCTTGTAGATTGCCGTAACGTGTGTACACGCGTGTACACGCGTGTACACGCGTGTAAGGGCCGACCACGCTGTGAGCAGCACGGAAGAGCGGGTTGGCGTAAGTGTTAGCATCGTACGGACAGATTTCAAAGTTAACTTTATTTTTTTAATAATATATTTTGTGCAACTTTGTATGTTTCTGTTTGACCCAGAGGGGAGATATTTTGCTGTGTTGAAGCCTGAGTGTCTGTGTTAGCAGGCAGGCTACACACTAAAGAAGTGAGTTCATAAATGTTTATAGTGCACTTTAATGTTAAATAACTGTGAAAACTGAGATGTAAGACATATATTTACTTGTATTTTTGTCCTGTTCTCTGTCCTTAGTTGGGACAGGTCACTACTGTTGTCTTCATGGACTGTTATCCATTTTGTTTATAATCTATTGTCCATACTACTTTAGTTTACTTTTGTTTTTTTTGCTGTATTTTATCTGAGAATAAGCTGTCCATTACTGTCAATCAGATCCTGATCATTACGGATTGAGTAAATCGAGCTAGTGGCAGGGTAGTACAGCGGTTTTTCCTGTGAAGCTGTTTTCAGGGAGGAATTCTTTGTCCTGATTTTGTATTTTGCTTTATAATTTCTAAAAGTTCCAATCCAAAACTATAAAATTAATAATGCGCTTATTGAGGGCAGTCGGGGAATAAAAGACCCACGAAAGAGTAGCTTCTGTGCCCTGTCTCATCCTTTACGACCGGGCCACATATATATGTAGAAAATGTATTTCCTTTTAAAATTTAGCTTGTGTGACTTATGCTCAGGTGAGCTAAATAGTCCTAAAATTACATTTAATCAGCATCCAGTCAGATTAATCTACAGCTCAGACACTGGATGAAACACTAATACTTTTTGATTTGATATAAAAAGTTTTAAAAAGTTTTATAAATTGTTTACACGTTGAAGGAATTCTTCTTATAAACTATTCTTAAGATGTGACAACAAGCCTTTAAATCACATCCACAATTTCTCTACATTTGTCATGTAACTCAAAGAAAAAAAATAAGAAGAAAAGTGGAGGAGTGTGAACAGACGGAACAGAACGCAAAGAGAGGTACTCAGCTCCAATCAGACTCAGATTAGGGCCAATGATTGTCCTTGTGGCACTGCAGTCACTCAGGTTGTCTTATTTGGAGTGTGTGCCAAACAGTGTGGCTCTTTTCCTGCTGGTTTATTTCACAGCAAGCTTGTTGCTAGGTTGCAGAGATACTTTAGTGGTTCACATGTTACAGGAACAGATGAAAAAAAAAAGTCTATGATTACATTTTAAACCCCATGTCTTCTTTCGTTAGTATTTTTCAGTATAATTTGTCAGAACTACTTTTATATAAAATCATCTCCTTGATTTGGTGTAAGATATATATCAGCATAAATATTGAGATGATAACACCGGCTGTGATAAACCAAAATTTACCTGGTTGTTTTATTTTCATCACTACAATTTCCCCACCATCTGTTGTGAGCATTAGCATCTCAGCCACTAAAAATACACATATGAGGTGAATCAAGGGCAGTTAGAAACCATCCAACTGGCCAAATATAGTTTTGGCATGCGTGACTTGAAGGCACAACTTTATATCGAAGCAGTCCTCTACTACTGCAATAACTTAAACATTGATACGGCAATGATGACTGTGCTTGGATATTTCAAACACCTCTAGTTCCAATAAGGGGTTTTACTTTTAAATGAACAGTACCAGTCTGAACTCAAGTCTCAATAACTCTAGTTACTGTCTGTCGTATGTCAGGCACTACCCAGCTGTAGGGTCATTTTCCTCAAATCAAAGCCTGTTTTATTTGTGTATGGCTCGCATAGCTTTATTATAGGATGCCCATAATTTGTCAAGTTCACAACTCCATGCAAAAAAGGTGATAACAGTAAAAAACAATAGTTTAATGTTCTAATATAGCTCCCACTAGCCCAGATTATAAAAAAACAATAAAATTAGTTACCATAACTGTGCAGATGAAAGCAAATTTGCACTCAGATGCAGACGTTTTTCGTTGGTAGTAGTTTTTTTTCTCTCCCTTCTCCATTTTCTTTCAGCGTGGCTCAACCAGGACAGTAGGGGGTGCTAACTTTTCATGGCGTCTCTGCCTACTGTCACAGCGTCGTTTCAGTTTCTTTCTAGGCTTGTGAATGCATTTCCCCTTGAAGGATCAATGGACGACAGAAAGTAAGTTTTGCTTAAGCTGTAAAGCTTTTTACTAGCAGTGCAGCTCATTGAATACTCTAAAAAGACACAAGAACAAATGCAGCAGCATTTTCTTTTTTTGTTTTCATACACCTTTTGTTCAAAATCGCCAAAAGGACAAATTAGAAAAATTATCCTTTCAATATAAAGCATTTAGTGGCCAAATGCTGCATTACGTACGGATTACAGCGACTAGAGTCCCGTTCTTGTGAAGCGATCTCTGGCTGTGACTCAAACTGACCAATCAGAAGCATACGCACTCTGTTGACAGAGACGGATAGTTAAACATTGGGGCTCTACTCCATGCGTCCTTGCGTAGGTGACGAACAGCCCTTGCGTCGTCGGATAATGGCGTTGCGTCAATCCGTCTCCGTCAAAACGGAGAAGCATAAACTAGGCTTAAGTGAATGCATGGAGCAAATCAATAGCTGGATGTGCCAATACTTTCTCCAACTGAATAGAAACAAAACTGAACTAATTGTTTGGGACCCAAAGAGGAACACAGCTAGCCTGGAAAAATCCAGACCCTATAATATTAAGTTTAAGGGTCTGGAAATGAGAAATGAAAAGGGCCGAACTCGAGGGGCGGAACCAAGCATACGTTTGAAACTCTCACTGCACGCAATTTGATAATGCCACGACCAAACACAACAATACACGGTGTGATGCATCCAGATCTACCAGCGGAGCTAACTGGTAGATTAAAGTCTTACCGTATACTGTCGGCAAAACAGCATAAATGTCCTTCTTGCAAAAGAACGATTCGATCACAGTTTTCTTTTCGTCTTTTAGATGAAAAGCCAAGTCTAACTCGTTCACTGTATGGACCAAAGCCTTTCAATTAACTGGTATTCGTCTGTAGCCATCTTTCAATGTTTACTAAATGATTTCGACCATTGCAGCACTATCATCATCAGTTTAGCTCGCCTCTGGCCCTCCTACATCAGATATCTACTGATTTGATTGGTTCCCTGAACTGCTCCCGTAATGCAGTACCGTGCCTCACTGTTCGATGCCAGAACGTCTTGCAGAGCCAATTCAAATTGTGCTCTCGTGAGACCTCTGGATTTCGAGGGTAGAACTTAGCTTCAATTAATACAACTAGAATCTACTTACAAGGCCTGATATCTGGGGATTATAATTGACTCCAACCTGAAGCTTTAAGATCACATAAAATCAATAACAAGATCAGCCTTCTATCACCTGAAAAACATCTCTAGGATTGAAGAACTAATGTTACAACAGAGCCTTAAAAACCCATCCATACATTTATCTTTAGTTGGGTCGATTACAGCAAAAATAGCTACTTTACATGTGCAAAATATCTTTAATCGGATAATAGAACGAATTAGAATTTCATATCTATCTGGGGCCATATTCACAAAGACTCTTATCTTACCACTAGGTGTTACTCCTAACTCGCGCTAAAAGGTCTTACCTTGGAGTTGTCGTCTAAAACCTATTCACAAAACATAGGAAACGGCGTAGATGAAGAAATAGACTTCCTTTGTAAACAAACATAGCTTCGCCCTGTTCTTCAGAGCATGCTTATATTTCTTTTTTCTGGTTAAGGTTTTACATCCACAAGCCTTCATTCTTATGTACACAATCGAATTATAAACCAAATCCCTTTATTTAATTAATAAGACGTATTAGACATCCACAATTGAGGTAACAGACATGCGCAGGAATTACCTACATTTGGAATAGGAGTTTACATGCACCACGATCCGATCAACTATTGTAATAAACCACCTGTCTCAATCGTAAGGGAATTTTTATCCAAATGAGTTTGATCAGGTCAGAGTAATCTTAACAGCATGTTTACATGAAGCATTTTTATTCCGATCAGGCTTTTAATCTGATTATTAGTTTCCATGTAAACATAACACGTGTCCTCACAAGTCTACCTAAAAAGCCAGTCAAACTCCTTATTTGGAACCTTCCTGACGACTGCAAAGCCTCTCAAACACAGTTCCTTTAAATCAAAACTTTAAACTCATATGTTTAGAGCTGCCTTTAAGCAAAAATTAAAAATTTCATTGTGTACTATACAGTATGGTGTGTGTTTTTACACTTAATTGGCGTTTTATTTTACTTTCTCTGATGTACAGTATGTTCTGCTTTTCATGCTTTATTCTTAACTGATGTTTTTACTTTCTTTTCATTGTTGAATTTTGTTATATGTTTTGTTTTCTTCTTCACCGAATCATTTAAAGCACCTTGAATTACCCTGTTGCTGAAAGTGTGTGATATAAATAAAGCTGCCTTGCCTAATTTCTCATTAACTGAGTTGAGCCACAACAATGTGAAGAACTGATACAGCAACACGGAAGAAAAAGACTGTTCTGTTGAAGTATGGGGTTCACTTCGTTTTTCCACAGTCAGCTGTTCCATTCCTCTCCAGGGTAGATTTACATCCTTTTAGAACTGGTATGTAAAACCTTAAAAGGAAACGAAAGAACAAAATATGTGCTTTCTTTTTTTACGTTTGTGTAGTGCTCTCCAAAGCCCATAACTGTGTACCAACTATTATTTAATGCACCTCCGCAACGCTGCTTTACTTCTACATCTAAAAACTCAGAGGTTCCAAGCATTCAGTTTGGTATTTTGTTCAGGTATATGAAATGGATGTTTAGCTCAGCTGAGAATCAGTTTAATCTGCTTCCCTAAACAAATCAACATGGCTGCAAAAGCACAAGCTGTACTTCGTGGTTTTGGATGAATTACTTGTGCCAGCAGCTAATTGGACTGAGATTGCTTTGGCACTCGAGGAAACACCTGCGTGTTTGCTTTATTACTTAGGAGGTGTGTGAAACGTCTTAGAGATAAATAGGGGCATCACATTTTTGTCCAGTGTCTCCACCAGCTACTTGCTTTTTACAAATGAAAGAAATATATATATATAGTCTTTAGAATGCTGGTTTATAACTCCATCCTGTTAAGTTTTCTTTATAAAACCTTAAAATACACAAAATACGTTTTTTAAAGACAATTGTGTAAGCAGCAGTGAACTGTAAATGGCCACTTTAAAATAAAAATGTTCAATTACAGATATACCGGTGTCAAATGTCTTCTTTTTTTCCCTTTTGTTTTTTCCTAGAGAAAACTGTTCTGTTAGCATCACTTTAAAATGTGCTGCTGCCTTTTCCAGCATGTTCTGATTTTCATCTTCACATCTTAAGTGCTGACTGAAAGGCTCCCTCAAAGCTGAGAGAGTCTGTTTGAAAGAGCCTACCTAAATTTAATGTTACAAAAAAGAAATACACATCATCTTTAGCACTTGATTTCAGAAAGTGCATTCAGAGTCCCCCTGCAGAAGACCCTTTGTGTGTCCATGTGTGGATCCAGTTTATAGAAAGCTTTTCAGTGCAGGATTACAATCTGTATTGTCCATGGGTTTACGATATGACAAGGATTATATGTTGGAATTAAAAATATCTTTCCAAATATCACAATTCCAGAAATATAACATCCCTACAGGCTCTGTGAGCTGCGTTGGAAGCTTAAAGATTGTGTTGGCAGTTGTGTCTGTGTGGGTTAAAGTTAAACATTTGGCCATTGCCGAGCTATGACTGATCCCTCGTCATCCCACAAACTGAAATGTCATCACATATCAGATTTACTCTTGTTTTGAAAAGTTTACACACTTAAGGATATTGTCCTAAATTTTATTTTCAATTAAAAACATTTGAATGGCTGACTGCGGGATTCGGTCAGGGGCCGGTTAAACTCAGATTAGCTTCCATGGAGATATTTAAAGAAACCAATAAATCCCACCTTTATTTGTGCAAAAATGGATAGAATATTTTAAATTTAAACATTACATACATGCAACAGGCAGAACATCTGACCACTGGAAGATGAACTACATATCACCCCTCCTCATTGCACTTTCTACTGATTGGGATGTATTTGTTAAATGATTTGAACATTTTATCGATGTGGGCAAGCAACATGATTTCTTCTACTTCTACTGGGGACACATAGTTGGGATGCACCAATACCAACACGGGTATAGGGGCTGGTACTGTATTAATGTACTGTATCGGTATTACTTAGTTAACCCATACCATGAACCGATACTTAAAATGTGGAAGCTCAGCAATAATTTCAAAGAAAATGTTTATTTTTTTCACTTAAAATGTCTGTTTTTTGGTCATTTATTATTATCATTATTTTTTATTTTAAATCTAATTCAACATCATCTGTTTCAACAACAGAAAATAAAACCTGTCTTCCAATTCATTGCATTTTTTGTGCAGTAGAAGTATCGGCAGTGGTACTAGGTATCGGTAAAAAGTATCAGTATCGTATCCGTTTGAAAAAGTGGCATTCTGGATCCCTAGTATTTAGACCAGTGATTCCCAATGCTGGTGCCCAAGGCACACTGCCCTGCATGTTTTATATGTTTCTCTTGCTTCAACAGATGATGGCAGTACAGAAGCAGGGAACTAGCTAAATCACGCAGAGCCGTGTGCCTTGATGACCAGCGTTGAAAAACGCTGATTTAGACTACCGTTCAAAGCTTCCACAAAACTTATTTCGCCATGTTCCTGGTTTGCAAAGGTTAGTATCTGTTAGGGGTTTGTATTCTAATTTCTCTGTGAAGATCCCTCCGTCCAGTACAGATGTGCATACCAAGTTTCTACAAGGAAGCATAATTGCATTGCACTTTAGCCACAAAGCGTAGCCAAGCCTTTTTGCCTGATTATGACCAATGACTCTTTTAATTGAGAGCAGGAGCTGGAATGCTTCTATTGTGAAGCCTCCCTTTTTGGAACACAGTTTCCTGATGTTACAGAACAACACGTTGTTATGGTAACTGGTTATCCACTTCTGATGGTGTTGGTGGTTGAACACCACTGGTGAGAGAGGATCTCCACTCAGTAATGTCAGGAGAAACAGCCGTCTGCTACCACTTGAACTTTAAAATAAACTAACAAAGTCGCAGAAAGAAACGTCGGTATAAAAACGTACTACTGTACTGGCCAAAAAAACAGCAGTAGGAAAAGAGTTTGAAATCTATTTTTCTCCCTTAAAGTCTAACTTACATTCCTAATATCCTAATATCACTCCCATGTTCTCATCAGTAGTTCAAAATCATCTTACATTTCCATGGGATCTTTCCTTCCCGGTGAGCTCCCCGTCATTCTCCCCATTTCACTCCTGTACCATTTCCAGAATATCTTAAATTTAGCGTATGGAGAATTTGAAGATCTACTCCAGACAGTATTTTAAATTCTGAAGAGCTCCGTCAACATTCCTGAATTCATATAAATATCAAAAAATGCCTCAGTGAAAAAAAAGGGGCCCCAAACCCCAGACACCTCCAGCAGAGCCAAATTTACTGCATGACTGTGGCAGGTTTTTGGTTGTAAACAAAGCAAAAACTTGTAGTGGCCTTTCTATCACTGTCACACACTGCGCGTACGTCAGAGATTAGGGTTTATTATCTTGTCGAAACATATTTGAAATGCAGACTGTAGGAGCAGAGGATGCAAACACATGACAAACCACTTTTATTGCCACCTATTCAAACCTGACAGCTTTGCAGCCCTGCCGATGTTAAGACAGTACTGGTTGGCAGTGGATCATTTATCAGGACGGAGTGGAATATTCTTCAGTGCCTTGCAAAGCATTCACACCATTGAACTTTTTCTCGAATGTGAAGTTGCCGGCACAGACCAAACATTTCATTTGGATTGCAGTTAAGGTGACAGACAAACATAAAACATCACAGCTTTCTGAAGCAGAAGGAAAACGAAGAAGAGTTTTTGTGATGGAGAAATGTATTATTATGATTAATCTGATAGTATTATTAACACTGAGAGCAGAAGGGCCAGAAAACAGGTGTTGAGTTCACATGGGAATCGAGGTTAGAGACAACCTCACTGCCTGAGAAAATTGATTCTTATATACTTAGTTTTGACAGTTTCTCTTATTGTGTTACGATTTAACCCAAGCTATTGCCATTGTTTTGTATCTGCCAAGATTCACTTACTCCCAGCTAAAGAGCTAATAGTTAATAGCTAATAGTTTTGTCTTCAGAAGTTATAGAGGCAAGGTTGCTGAACTTTATAAATACTTATTTTCATTTGAGCAGGGGTGGGGCAGCATTCAGCATTCACTGTGATCTGTACTGTTCTTCTGTAAGATTGATTCAACTTTTATTAAAACCTCCAAACGCTTAAAGGAATCTCTCTCATTTTTATTAAGAGTCTTAAATTCGATTACATTCTTGGCGCCCAAACGTTTTTCGGCTCCGGGCGGCGGATCTGGGTTCCAAGAGAGAACCAAGTCGTGTGGACAACCCGGGATCAGCAACCGGCCCGTGACCTCCCATCTTCAGAGGAGCGGGGATTTGGTCCTCAGTTAAATGAATCACCCTGGTGACATGCACAGTGGAGATCAGTGAACGCTTGTAAAGTTTAGCAGATCTGGCGTAGAGGATGGATCGGTTAACTCTCAGGCCTTCCAAGGCTCTGGTAATACTACCATTAGAGTCTGTGTTCCCTGGGATGTAAGTACAACATTTTCCTCCCTACATAGCACAAACTCCTCCATGCGCTGCAGCCAACATGTCAATAGCCATCCGGTTCTCCCATGCTACGAGGGAAGTGGCGTGTAGCTGCTCAGCCACACCTTGGAGAGCATCGTGTGTGTAGTTGACAAATCTCTGCTGGTTGTAAAACAGATAGTTAATCCAATCCACATTTTTATTAATAGTAGGCCACAAAAAAATTGACTCAATCCTGCTGCAATCTGATTTCTAGCTTTAAACTGATCTGGAACCCCACGCGGCAAGTTTCGATTACAAGTTTAAAAAATGTTTTGGAAACGGATAAGCTGAAAAGTGTGGCATACATTGGTTTTGGGGTTTTTCACTCTGTTGCTTTGACGAGCTTTGGATGTTTGGAGACTGAATATCTTTGAAAAGTGGCTTAAAGGAAAGGAAGATTGTTATTTTTCAACCTGGACCTTGCTTTTAGCAAATATTACATTCAGTTACGCACCCAGACAAGTTTGGAGCCGCTTTAAGTCCTTTGGAAGGTGTTTATATGCAGCGATCAGTGGATGTCCATATGATGGGAGGTTGTTGTTGCTCCACTTACCCTCCCATTATGCAGTCCTTTGCAGGAAGATTCCAGATTTGAATCTCGATAACAAACCCTGATTATGTCCATTTATATCCCTCCAGGCTGCTTTACGCAATGCTCTGGAGAAGGACGAGGGAAAACTGATCAGGAAATCGTATGTCAGGATATCTCAGGTCCGGTGAAAGGTCCGCTCTGACAGCTTCTGAAGTTTTAAAAAGTATTCCAGCGGCATGCTAAGGGTTGTAGATGTTTAATCTCTTTAATTTCTTGGTATATACAATAATATCTTACGTTTTAATTTTAGAAGTAAACTCAGAAAGTAAAATCCCAGCTGGCGACATTCATTTTGATTACATTATTCCTGCCAAAACAAATCGCACCCCGATTTGTGATTGGAGAGGTCCTGCCATCCTTCCCAGCAGACCAGAGCACCGTGAACACAACACACACAGCAGGAATATATGTTAGGATGATCAAGTCTTTTTCTTTCATAAACACAGAGAGGGTTCCTAAAGTGTGAAAGTCATATCTGTTGTTCAGGGTGGAGTTTTACCAGAATGTTTCACCTTTTCTCGCCTTCAGTCATCACTGACTATCAGTCACAATGCCAACAGAGAGCAGATTTATAGATACCGGCAGAGAAAAACAGAAACAATGTTGGAGATATGAAAACTACTGAGAGGAACGGCGTCGAAGAAAAAGGAGGAGGGGATTGGTATCATTACGGACGGATGGCCAGCGGCACTTTCCGGTAAAAAATCCTAAACGGAACAGACAGACAAAAAAAAAAAAAAAGTATAATACCATCCCAACCACCATATGGCTCCGGGGGGATGTCCTTGCTGTGTCCCTGAATGCTCCCTCTAACACACATACACACACACACAGACTTCTCTCTTTCCTCGTTTCTGTGCCTCTAAAAGTTGCTGGTCGCTTTTCGGTGTTGCTCACTTCCTTCCCCGAACACGTTTACGCTAATCTAGATCTCCGATGGCGAGAGCGGTCATCTGGCCCCTGCTGATAGCAGCGAGGGAAGCATTAAAATTCCCAGCATCTCCTGCTTTGAAAATTGTGAAAACGGGTGAAGGTGTAAATAGAACTTGAGCACCCGTGGATACTTCAACTGAACTTAAAGAAGCCATCAGGAGCTCAAGACGTTTGGGCAAGTTAATACCAGACATTACCTCAGGAAATTGTTGTGTATACATAAAATTTCTTTAGTAAATTTTAATATTGGTAGTAGGGCTGGATGATATAGAAAAACAGCATATCGATAAAGGAATAGTCATATTGATTGATATTGATAATTATCTATAAATATCACAAAATGTAAAATATATGTTTTAAGTGCCTCCCCGGTCAATTTATTATTCTTAAATGAACAAATTTTAATTAAGAATTTAATTAATTAATTTTTCAAACACTTATTTTTATCATAACTAAATTTGTAAGACAGAAACAAATAAAGAGACTTGAGTAGCATCAGTAAGTACAAAGAAAAGTAATATTAACCATTATATTATACATATTTTTGAATTATGTTAGTAATTTAAATTAAAGGCTTATCTTGATGCTTTTTAATCTTTTAAACATTTTATGACATGTTATAATGTTAATGAAACCTTTGGTTTAGTTTGTCAATAAAGCTTATTCAAATTCAGTTCAGTTGTTGGCTCAAGCTAACTAGCTAGTCATCAGAGTGTAGACAGAGCCCAGTCACCGAGACCTTAAGCCGGTAGTGTTTTTAAAGTGCTTTTTCGCTTCTGAGGACCGGGGGCAGAAACGAAGGAACATTTTAAAAACACCAGGTGTTGTTAGCAGCGCGACCTGGGTACGTTTCCTGTGTCTCTCTCTGTAACTGATTCGCAGCGAGCCGGGAGAGGGGAGTCCTTGTTAAGACAGCTTATCGTACCAATATATTTCATTTATTATTGCTACTTTTAGTGTTTTAGCGAGTCGAGGATCGGTTCAAAATGGGACGCAACCTTTACCTGAGCCACTAACATTTATCCAGTCCACTTCCTCTCCTGCTCCCTTCCAGTAATATCTGACTTAGGCGAAGTTATGGTAATGGTTCGCTTAGGGACTATAAAAAAAGGAGAGGGTGGCTGACAGAGCTGCGTGGGTCAGCGTTAATTAATTTTGGGGAGTAAGTAATTGTTATTGTATTAAGCTACTTGATAGGCTATAATTAAGAACCTTTTTTTTCTATCAAACTGTTTTATCAACCCCTTTTTTCGCACCACACGTGTATCGGTCGATATATACTATACTGAAGTATAGTCCAGCACTAATTAGTAGTTGACCTACAGAAATGTTTACAGTGTTTGAACATTTATACTATATTTTCCCATTCACTAGTGGTTGCTGACGACGATGGGGTTACTATCAGACAAAACTTTTACTGCAACCCTACAGTACACCAACAGAAAATATTGAAATAAAAAATGAAAAATACTTTTTTGAGGCTGCAACAATTTCAAAATCGGAAAAATGTAGCAAGCATGTCCAATCCCTTTTATTCTGATACTCATGAATAAAACGCAGCCAGAGCAACAAATTGCTTTCAGAAGTCAGAATGGGACACAGAGATAGAGTGAGTGGCTCATGATTCCAACATATATATTCAAATTGAACGTGTTAACTCTTAAACTACCCAGCTTTGTGTCTGTGCAACCAGGGCACTACACTGCATTTCTCCTTCTGCTGTCGTTGTTGCTACAACGCACCAAAAAGTACATGGATGGAGCTATTTGCATGGCAACGTTGCTGTTGCTGTTTTAATATGCGGGTGACGACAGGGCGAGCATTCTGATCTCATTGGAAACGATGTAGTACATATGCCCAGCCTTTAGGTGGCATTTTGCTAAGTGTATGCAGCGTTCTTTGGTTTCCCCAGGTTTTCCTCCTCTTTCGTGACGTCATCGTTTCTGAAAGTCCCCCGCCTTGTATTTGTATGACAATGACTCACCCAGCGTTTTTACCTCTCTGACACGCTAACCTGGCATAAGCCAGATCTTTGTGTAGCCTACACATTTTGATCTGGAATCTTTACACCAGAAAGAGGGAAGGCAATCTGGTAGAATATCTTAAGCTGATTGGAGGATGCACAAGGTAGCGCCCGGCTGGCACCTGCTACCATGCTTTATTTGTCTTTAGCCAATCACAGTATACACTCATATGATGTATACCATCAAGAAACGCACAAAGTGCTTCCTATTGCTAATATTTTTAAAGAAAAAATAGTATCCCGGTCCTCTACAACCGATTCAATAGCCGCTTCTAAGCGAGCGTCGAGAGGCGCGGCCATGTTTATTTCACTTAGCTGGGCACTTTATACTATTGTCACAACTGAAGTCCCGCCCCAAAGCACAATGCTGACAAACAATTTGTCAGGGAAATATGCGTTGGAGGTCTGACGGTTTTGATTGGAGCCGTACAAGATGGATTGATGGTTAGGGACCCACCGTTCCCATGTAAAACGAGAGGCCGAATCTCAGAAAAAAAACCTCTCTTGTGCTGAAAAATGAAGTGAAAACAGCCCCTAACTGTCTGGCTTTAAAAGAAATGACACAAACCGAACCAGAGAGAGGCTGAAGCAAGACAAAATAATGTCTGTTAAACGATTCTCTCTGCCCACTCTGACTATGCGTGAACTATTTTGTAAAAAAGAAGGTGCAAAACATTTAATCAGCACTTGAATATTTTATTTGTAACAATATGAACTTCACAATAATGTACTACGTTGTGTTGACCAACAGCAAAATAAAAATGTAATAAATAAAAATGAAACAGTGAAGTTTGTGGTCATAGTGTAGCAAAATGTGTCTTTTCCTGCTAGTAGTAATGAGGGCCTAACTGACTTCCATTCATTTTAGTGACTGTATTATGCCTGACTCCAACCCTAACTGATGCTTAATCCACACCATACCTATAAAACCAACCAGTAGAACTCGGTAACAATGTCTGAATGTGAGGACGAGGCAGAACGTCCTGACTTTGTATTAAGCTGTCCTCACTTTATATGTGGAAAAACCTGAGATGGTGGAAAATGGTCCTCAGTTACAACACAAAAACAGGAGCACACAAATACGGTGAATCGGAGAGTCTTGATTTAGAATATATAGGCGACGAAATGTAACAGATGGAGGCAACTAGAGCACACTCTGACGCAGCGCTGTGGGAACCCAAACCTGCTGATGATGGCTCCCGTGGTTAGAGACAGTACAGCAGCTGGAAATCGGTGCAGTTTCTTTCAGTTTTGTCAAAAAGATTCGTCCCGAGGCTCCTAGTGTCTTTGTTGGCAGGAGTTGTATCTCAGAGTGCCAACTGTCACAAAAAACAACTAATCTATAAAGACACAACATGACTCAAAATCACACACAGGCTTCTCAGTTCTTACTAGTTCAGAAGATTTTTTTCAGTAGTTACAAACAAAAACACTATTACATTATTCGACCCAACTGTTATCTCATTTTTCCGCATTTTTTATTCACAACATTTCAAATATTCAACCTTTTCTTTAAAAGACTATTACTTTCATCGTTCTATACATGTTTTTTGTGGAGGACCGATCCTGTCAAAATAAATAAATAAATGATTAAATGAATAAATAAATATTTTTTGAAAATAAAAACAATAAATGATATTGAAAGAAAATGAATAAAGCAATTATCAATTTGAAAATGAAATCAATAAGAAAAAACATGAGGAAATATAATTTAAAATAAATACATTTGAAAATAAATAATTAAGTAAATTAAGCAAATACATATATTTTGGAATTATCTTTCCCAATTTAATTTATATGAATACATTTGTTTTTACTTTTAATCACACTTTTTCCCATCAACTTCAATTGTAATGAGTTGCTCTTCAATATTGCTGTTTCTAGCACTCTTCCAGTTTAGAAACGGCAATATAAAAGAGATATTGACAAGAATCAGTGAACCGATCAGTTACCAAAGAAATTCCCCTAAACTTTTTGGCTCTGCCCTGAACACTTTTAACGAAATTATTCATGAGAAACTGGCTTCTTGTCAGGAATTTGCCAGTGAACTAAGGCAAATTGTTATCTTATTTCAGAATATATCAGTCAGTGCTGACTTTATGCCATGTCGAGTAGATAATGTGTGCAAGAATGTTGCAGATACATTCTGGCACACAAGGCACAGAAATCGACCCTTGGGCCTTTCGAAATTTCGAGGCAGTACCTTAATGTTTTTTAAGTCTGTATATCATAGTGGGACAGGGCGATCTTATTTGCTGCAGGTAGAAATCCTGGAATCAGTGTTGGGCAAGTTACAAAAAAATGTAATCTTTTAGATTAGTTACACTACTAGAAGTTACTTTTGGAAACGTATCTTAAATATGTAACACTTTAAATTACCATAACTTACCAACTTTCATTTTACACAAGTGTGACATCACATAATACTATAGTTTTAACAGTATTTCTTAAAATATTAAATCCAGAAAAATTTGCAAAGCAACGAACATCTAGCGTTATATTTACATTTCATTTTATAGAACTGTAATATAATATAATTGAAATATAATACAATAATAATTTTAAAAATATATATATTATATAATATTATAAAATATTATTATATAAAAATAGAATAATAGAATAATAATGTAATTATAAAGGCATATAAACTGTATCAATATAAACCATATTCTCAAATTTATAGTAACATAGATATAAATAACACAACTGTACCAGAATCAGAAAAAAAAAAAAATACATTACCCAATAATTAGAAAGCTAAATCTCACACTTTGATTTGCAGACTGTTTCTTCACCATCCAATGTAGGATGGTTGAAACTAAAGTAAAAACTACCCAGTCACTTGATGTTTGAACAATTTGACTAGCTATTGTTTGCCTACTAAGGCCTTAATGCAGAATTTACTCTTTATTTGATTCCAATATGATAATTTGTTCATTAGTACGAAAAAATAGAACAGTTTGGGAATTGCACGAAAAGGTAACAAACCCGGTCATGTTGCATCAGGACTGTAAATTCCACACCACTGATCTCAGTGAACGCAAACTTTTGTTTTTGATAAGAGATTGCATCAAAAGTGACACGTACATCATAAAACGTCATTAAACTTGCTGTTCCACAAAATCTCGCTCATTTTCTCATATTTCGAGCCAAGGCAAGATAGGAGAAACTTTACTGTCTACAAATACAGAGGTAAACTGTTTGATGCTTCTCTTTGTTTCAACCAGTTGGTTATAGGTGTTATAGGCCATTATAGGTGTAATATAGTCATTATTTCTTAATCTCGTATTTGTGAGGCACTTCCATTATTATAGTGGTGTTTTTGTATGAATAATATGTGAATAAATGATTGATCTACCACAGATCTGTGGACATGTATTGGGCATGTATTTGTGCATTAATGTACAGAATAAAGGTGGCAGCCAGTTCCATTGAATTTCCTTTTGATTTCTTGTCCCAGCAGTCATCAACAGAGACCCAGCTAAGGCTGGCCACATTTAAACCTTGTCTGCCACCTCTACTAATACTGGCCGCATAACCGCACACTCAAACATACATACTGTACAGCACCCAAATACACACAAACTCAAGAACCCCCACGTACACAAGTAATTTGGCATTCAGTGGTCCAGACAGGCTAATCTCTCCAACTGCAGATTGGGGTGAGGCGAGCCAAGGACTGAGCAATCCGAGCATAACGTCACCTCTGCGGAACTGTGGAGGCCAGAGTTTTAATAAAAGTGGATTTTAAAAATAAAAAAAGCTCCTTAAGCTAAATGCTTTCCAGATTTATTTAAAAAGTTTTCGTCGAGATTTGAAATACTACCGGCTGTCTTAATAAAAGCCTTCAAGCTCCATAGCTCCATAATTTTGACAAACCTTTCTGTAAAATTAGCTTTACTCATCCTTTAGCTCTTTAAATGAGTCTGTGGAAGACCTCAGGGAAGCATTTACTGCAGCATAATTAGCTCCACGAGTCAACTTGCCGGGTACAGTGCCGTGCAGACACGTCCTAAACAAACAGAACAGCCTCAAAACTTAAATTTTAATCAAGCTCTCTTCATTATGCAACGACTTCTCCCCCTCCTCTAATTCAGAGCGCAGCGTCTCTGAGCCGACATCCTTAATGAGTGGAGGAGAAAAAAAAAAACAACACAATATGTTAATTGGTTCATGGAAGAGGAGAGCAAACATCTAATTTAGGGAAATTGATGTGAGGGCCCCTGTAATAGCGGTTGAGCGCTGCAGAGGTCAGACAGCGCTTTTAGCACACAGTGTAATCTGCTCAGTGTGAGCTTCGTCTTTATATGATGAGGCCGCTGAGCTGCAGAGCCATGAAAAGACTTTGGGACAACTCATTCTAAACAGAAGTGTGGCGGCATTTTTGCATTTTGTAGGAACAACATAAGCTCGAGAAAAGTTTTGAACTCTGAGGAATTTAATAGGAAGTTAAATGGAGGCGTTTCATATCTCAAGGTGGGAGTAGACAACCACACTTCTGCTGCTTTAATCTAATCAACACCACTGTAGGGTTTGCAGACGATACTTCATCTCCAGAGAAGATTAATCCGCTTACAGAGACGAGGTAGAGCCAGGTGGAGTAGATTGCACAGAAGACCAAAGGTCTCAACCTGAGGTGCTCAGGAGGACGAATGTTCTGACCTGGGGGATGTCAATACCAGAGACGTGAGAAAATAGGAGACCCATCTCTCCCAGAAGCTGCTCCTGGCCTTTTACTACAGCTGTGTTGAGAGCATTCTGAGCTACTGCTGCACAGTCTGGGAGGGAGGAAAAAAGCAGTACGGACAGTTATGGCCACTGTCCAGGTATGTATTTCCCGATTCCTCCCCACCCTGGAATAACTCCATTATTCCTGTCGTCCCAACACGCCCGGCACACGGAGTCGTTCAACTTCTGGCTTCGGGCAGAGGATGCCGGATAATAAAAACCAGAACTAAAATAAAGTTTTCACCCGCCGATAAGGTATAACAGCTTTAATAACAGCGTTATTTTTAAGGTAACGCAGTAATCTAATGAATTACTTTTCCTACCGTGGCAACAGCGTTACCATAACCAGGGATTTCAATTGGCACACTACAACGTGGCTGTATGAAGCGCAGCGGTGTCAGAATTTCTGACAGCCACACTTCAGCGGCAGGGAGAGATCAGATGTTGGTGATGACGGCGTTGCAAATATGATGATGCGAGGGTGAATGGGTACCTTGAGCGTTTTCCAGTTTCACTGCATGCTGTAAAGGTCGCACTGAACTTTTTGTTTTAAGTCAAATTTTCAACAGAAATTCGTTTCATTAAAGCGGAGACTCCCTCCAACGTCTCACCCCTAATTTCCTCTGCATGTTCGGCACTCCACTCCGCGTTCCGCAGCTGTTCGAAGGCTCACTCCTAAAGGCAGTGGTTTTGGTTAGGGTTGGTTTTCGATAAATCTCCATGTATTCCAGAAAATACCTGTGAGATCTACCGACAACGTAACCCCAAAATATTGATAAATTGTGCTCGACACCCAAGGAGCAAGACACAACGGTTTGTCTCTTAAAACTTATGCAATATTACCTATTAATATGTTACTGTAAAATGTTTTTTTTTTACTTTCATGTGACCAGATGATGCCAAGTCCATCTTGAAATGTGTTACAACCAACTAGATAATGCTCCGTTTACTGTGCAGTATTACAGATGCAGAGATTTGCACAATGTAACGGGCAGATTTTCCTTTGCATCTTTTTACCCACATTGGTGTGTCTTAGTTTTGCACTTTAATGAAAAGTGTGTCATTATGTATGACCAATATTTACTTTTTGTAAATTTTTTTATATTTTTGCATGCACTTTATCTGATTGAGTCAAGGTCAAATACAAATTAGGCTACTGTATATGGTGTTTTTTATTTGTCCTTCAATTCTAAAAATATTTGACAACAGATATAATTAAACGTAATTGCCTTATGGAACATTACAGTAATGCCACAGTTACTTGGCTGGGTAACTAATTACTTTTAAAGTGTAATATCTGAGTTTCTAACTCAATTACTTTTTAGAAAAATGTATTTGTTACTATAACTAATTACTTTTTTTAATAAAAGACGCCCAACACTGCAGAGGACACACTTTTGTCTCACTGCTATTGAAATGGCAATTCCATTAGGTACACAATTATTTATCCAGTGATTTATCCACTTGGGACCTGAAAGCTCATTCGCTCACAAAACTAAGGCCGTTTTCACATGTGTGGCCGTACCAGAAAACGGCCAGAGAAAATGGTAATTTTTTCTGTTCACATGTCACGGATCTCTGCCCGTATTTGAATCCAGTGTTTTACTACAAATAAACAGCAGGTGGCGGTATACAAATAAGTCTGTAGTTCTCCAACAAACAAGGGAGTGAGAAGTACCGACGTCATAAAACGAGCGACAGGCTAGAATGTAAACAAACTGGTCTACCGGTCAGCTGCTACCTGAAGCCATCTACAGGGTGAGTCTTGCAGTAAACCCGACGTTTTGTAACCTGCTGTGTTGCTGTGGGTTGCTTGAATCGCGTTGTTTTGGTATTTGTATGGTCGCGAGGTGATTCTGTAATTTCGGCCGGCGGTGTCGTCATTTCCGCATGGAGCGCGTCTATTGTCTTCAGTACGGCCAGAGTACGGGTTGTGTTCACATGGTACGTGGCCGCCCGTACCTGGACTCGGATACTACCTCCAAGGCAGGTCTCTCTGGCCGTATCCTGGCACGGTACAGTCTGTGTTCACATGGTACGAAATAAGTGGATTTTGACCAAATACCGTACCCGAGTACGGACTCCCGTACCATGTGAAAGCGCCCTAAGTTAAGAATAGAAAAAACAAGCAAAAGACATCAAAATATCTGAACATGTAGAAGGGAAGCTTGAGGGTATATGCAGAGGGATCACAAGAGAAGCAATGTGTTCTAGATTGTTGAGGGAGCATCCAACAGTTAAAAGTGTGACACAGAATGCGTCTTGCAGGCACGTTGCTCTATTAGCACCTGCTGGTGTTTGATAGGAAACATGTTTTGGGTGTGCGTGAAGCCCAGAGGTCACGCAGACCCAGTGCATCAGATACTGAATAACCGCCATAAGCGCTGTAGTAGTTTACAAAGACCAGGAAAGGACAGTAATGGTGACGTTAAGATAAAACTTCAAATATTCCATGTAAACACTTTTCTAAAATATTGTAAATAAAAAAGGTTTTCTTTCTCACCAAATCCATATTCGAGTGCTCTGATGATAAAAATAGCAAACAGGCCAGGCCTGGCCATTCAAGTGTCCTGACTAAGACAGATTACAACGCCAAAGTAAATTAAATCGCGCACAGGCAATGTATTGACCTAAGACAACCAGTTGATGGTGCTTTAGGTTATTAATTGGGACGTTTGGTGATGGTAGAGAAGATACTCTGATACAGGTGTATGCCAAAATGGACATGCAAGCACAAAGCCTCTTAGAAAAGTCTATGCAACATTGAGTTTCATTCATTTATTAGGCTGAATTATATGATCTCTTTTTAATTTCTTTTCAGTTATTTTCAATAATCAACAAAATGCAGTGATTGAACAAGAGAAAAATCCAAATCAAATCAATATTTGGTGCGACCACTGTCAGCCTAAAAACAGAATCAATTCTCCTGGGTACACTTGCACACAATCTGTGAAGGAGCTCGGCTGGTAGGTTATTCTTGGAGAACTAACCACAGATCTCCTTTGGATATAGGCTTCCTCACATACTTCAGTAATTTCATGTAATCCCAGACACAATCTGTGGTGTTGAAATCCGGGCTCTCTGGGGGCCATACCATCACTTCCAGGACTTCTTGTTCTTTATGCTGAAGATAGTTCTAATGACTTTGGCTGTATGCTTGGGGTCGTTGTCCTGCTGCAGAACAAATTTGGGGCTAATCAAATACCTCCTTGGTGTTATTACTCGATGGATAAGTATTTCCCTGTATTTCACAGCATTAACACCATTAATCCGGACCAAATCTTCAACTCCATTTGCAGAAATGCAGTCCCAAACATTCAAGGAACCTCCACCATGTTTCACTGTTGTCTGCAGACACTCCTTATTGTACAACTCTCCAGCCCTTCGATGAAAAAACTACCTTCTGCTACAGCCAAATATTTCACAGTTTTATTCATCAGTCCAGAGCACCTGGTGCCATTTTATGCAACCCAGTTCCTATGTTTTCATGCATACGTGTGTCGCTTAGCCTTGTTTCCACGTCAGAGGTACGGCTTTTTGGGTTGCAACCCCTCCATGAAGACTGCTTCTTGTTCGACTTTTTTCAGTGAGTAAATGGGTGTACTTGGCTTCCACTGATTTCTGCCAGTTTTGAGCAGATGGCATTGCTCGACATCTTCTGATTTGGAAGCGTAACAAGCTTTATGTGTCTTTCATCTTTTGCACCAAGTTTCCTTGGCTGATCACTATGTCTTTGATCCTCAGAGTTGCCTGTTTCCTCGTGTTACTTCAAATGATTTTGAACAGCACATCTAGAAACCCCAGTCTGCTATGAAATCTTTGTCTGCGGGAGACCTTGCTATATAAATGTAAGGTAGTTATATATATGTATAACTACCTTGTGTCTTATTACTGTGCTCAATCTTGCCATGACACGAAACTATTCCAAAACCTCATCTCAGTAGCAGAGTTTGGCTGTTCCTCACCCAGTTTTAAGCCTCCTACACAGCTGATTGTGTTTCGGTTATTGACTGTGTTTCAATCTACGTGTGACATTGGTAATCATTAGCATCTATTTCGGATTATTGGTTGACCATATGCCAAACCCTAATCCTACAAAATCTATGAATTTTTTCTCAAGTGTACCTATAAAAGTTGATGCGACGCTGGCCCTGCGCTGGTCCGCTTGTGGCCCCTGCGCTCTGGACATATACGTCTCAGACCTCCTTCATGTCTGCGTCGATTCCTGTTGGACGGATCCTTACACCAGCTATCAATCACTTGCATGGGGAAACCTTAATTACACCAGCATGCTCACACACACACACACAACATGTGTACGGACATATCCTTGAGCTGAGGTCATCGTAGATAGATATTTGGTACCAGGAGCTTACCAGAAACATTAGTGTTGTGTTCATTAATCTATTTTTATGTCTAAATGTGCAATTCTTGGTTTATATTACTAAATCTGTTTTGTTAATGTTGTTCTATTGGTGGTTTTTGCTTGTTTTGTTTTTCCGAGTTCTCTGCCGTCCAACAGAGGTGGAGGACTGAGATGTTTTCTTGTGTTCTTTGTTTACCTCCTTCTCTTATATCGTCAGTTCACACCTGTTTCTCTTCTTCATCTTCTTCCTTTCTTCTTTCTTATCTAAAGTTCGTGTCCATAATGTCAAGAAATTAAACCCACAGTAATCACTAATAAAGATTTTTCATACATATATATCAAGTGGAGTGCTATAGCAAAGCTGCAATCCTCTGCTTGGGAAAGTAAATCTGTTGCGGTTGTACTTGGTAATCGGACACCAATTCTGAGAAGCAACCTGCTAGAAAGGACACGTAAAAATATAAAAGTAAATAAAAGTTGATGCGAAAGGTAGTAAAACCAAATATTGATTTGAATTTTATTTTTCTTTTGTTTTCTCATTTTGCATTTTGTAAATTGATAGAAATAAATAGTCTTTATATTTCTAAAATCATTCTTTGTTTGCAGCATTTTTTCCCACTTGCCTAAAACTTTTGCACAGAACTGTAAATTGATTTTACTCTTTTCCCAGCTGTTGTTAGATTCTCGTTTGCCTTCCATACCAATTCATATAACAGGATTATTAGGTTTTTCTTAACCTCTTTTACACAAGTTTTCTAAGGAGCAACCCCATTAGAGAAAGCCGGAGATGTCTTGTGCACTCTCTCTCTATATCCGTATTAGAATTTCAAAGTGTTTGAATGCTTCATCTCCTATCCAAAAAAGATTGTTTTGAATATAAAGAAAAGCACAAGGAAAAGCAATTAACTTGAAGCTGTGTTTCTATTAATAAGCATTTTTCTCTGTGGTCTCATGGCTGCTTGTGATCCATAATTAACAGTGAAGCGATCTCATTTTCACCTCCTGCCTCCGTTCCCCACACGGCCTGCTCTCTGGAGAACCCAACAGAGGCAGAACAATGAACCTCACACTGGAAAACTGATAACTCTCTCCTCGGAGCTGACAGCACTGACACTGTTGTTTTACCACCGTGCCACAGCAACAAAATATTTTATTTCTGTCTTGATAAACCCTGGCGATTTGAACAGATGGATTAAGGGGAAATGCTGTCTGAACATGTGAGAAGGAATTAGCAACAGTTTGCCACTAAACTGAATCAGATCACCCTTCAGAGGCTTTCTTTTTTTACAGGTTTCAAAATTAATTCTCATAACTTTACTGGTTCTTAGTTTTTCATACCCGAGTAGGAAACCTGCCTAAGAGTCAAGTACGTAGTAATTCTGTGAGTTGATGCTTGTCTCTCTGCTTATGCTGCGTTGGTCGGTCGATGGATGGATGGATGGATGGATGGGCGGATGGATAAATAGATAGAAATGGGATGCAATATTTCACTTGTTCATATGCAGGCCTTTAGTTGTTCAAGTATTGGGTATTTTAGATGCAACAAAGATAAAGAAAGATCTGTGTTGTACATTCTCTATAGCTGTTAGAATGTTTATGTTTATGAAGAACTGATCGGTGACTGAGAATAATTTTTTTTCTTCATGTTTTCTGCTAAGTTTGACATAAAACCATTACTCATTGAAATCTCTGCTCTCACTTCATTCCTCACGCTGCCACTGCTTGAGCTGCCCTCGAATCAAAGATCACATTTCTGAGTGCTCTCAATTTGCTTCCTCTTTGTCCAACAAGAAGAATTAATTACTCTTTTAAAAAGTTCCTGATTTCATTTCAAATTGGACTACAGCTATTAGAAAAGTGGAGCCTAAACGTCCAACTTTTAAGTGCCGCTTTCTCCCTCAGAGGCACGAGTCTTCATGTATGAGCCGCTGCAGATCCTTCCCCCCCAAAAAAAAGACAAGGAAAAAAGTAAAAGGACGAATTAGGGTGACTCAGAGAGAGCATGGGAAGATGAAGAAGAAGTAGGGCTTAGATGTAAACAAAGCGACGGTGCGGTAAAAGCAGCACTGCGGCTTTGCTGTGATGTGAGAGCAGCTCTCATAAATAATGTAGCTTAGTGTCAAGGAGCCAGCCAACGAGCAGAACACTGCTCCTGAGTGAAGAAAACAGGCTAAACAAACAGCATGATGGCCGGTCACAAATGGCTAAACACACATCTGAGTCAGGTATCATTCACTGTTGTAGAAACAACACACCTGTGAGCAGAGAAGTAAGAGGGGTAAAAAAAAAAAAGAAGAGTTCTCGTTGTTTGAGAACTCATTATGATTATACTACAATGAGAATATTCTCAGCAACCGCATTAAAACCAGGTGCCAAAGGTCACAGCATTTACTGTCAATCCTGGGTAAGTTTTATTTACGACACAAAGTTCTGGTAGAACAGATTGAATTGGAATCTGTCAGTTAGACATATTAACTGTAGGAGGCGGACATCTGACCAGTTCCGTACCAAAATGCTCTCATGTGGAGCCTAACGTAAAACTACCTTTCAGAAGTGAAAATAAGACACACCCCACAGGGGGGGCAGCAGTAGTGGTCTGCTTAAGTTTCTGCTGCTGTCTTCTTTTTTTTATCTTGGAAAGGAGCGATCAGAAAAAACATCATTCAAACACACATGTCACTAAAGTGTACTCCAATAAGCTTAGCGTTGCTTTAACACATTTTTACTGAAGTAGAGGTTAAATTTAAATCAGTGCAAGAAGTTACTAATAGACCTACTCACCCACCTTCCAGAGTATTCTGCCAACTATATTTCCGGTTTGAAAAACGTGGTAAAAGGAGGCGTTGCTTGGCGGACCGAGGAACACGCGTTGGGGAGGGCTGGCCTGCTGGGCTTGTTTTAAACTCCACAGCGGCAGGATGGCTGTCCTCAGCAAAACAAGATGAGCCAATACCAATGGGCGATTCAAATTCAAGTGCAGTCTAAAGTTTTAAACTCAACTGACAGTTTTCCTTTAATAGAAAATGGATATTTTTACTAAAATGTACTAAAATCCCCAAATAAGGACCATACATTTACACAGCACTTGTTTGCCCTTTTGCCTTTACTATGCGGTTCAGCTCACCCCAAATCATCTCGATTGGGTTCAGGTCCGGTCACATTCATAGTTTTGATGCCTTCAGTTAAAATCTACCATTTTAAAATGTCATGAAAAGAAAAAAAACACACTGAATGAGAAGGCGTGTCCACAAACTCATATATATATATATATATATATATATATATATATATATATATATATATATATATACATATACACACACACACACACGTGTGTGTAAAAAATAAAGAATTTTCTTCATTCTTATTTAACAGTGCAAAATGCACAGCGCCGCAAAAACAGGCCCTAGCTGATTTAGTAACACTGCGTAGAGAGCAATGAGCCTGTTAAACCCGGAGCAAAACGCATGCATTCCATTCAACGCTTTTCCCTATGCTGAATGTGCAATATGGCCGTTTCCATCAGAAGATGCTATTAGGAGGAAAACAGGCAAATAAATAGGCGTAACAGGCGCAGTGCGATTTACTAAACACAAAAATGTCTGCGCCGACTATTTTATCGTCAATGATTACCGCTTCTGAAAGACATGTCTTAACTTTGTGCCACCTCTTTCAACGTAAGTTTATTACCAACAAATTAAAATGGTCATTTACCTACAATATAACCTTGCATTACATATCACTCTAATGGCCATAAACCTGACAGTTATGTAAATATTTATCTGTTTATTTCCCGCAATGATGCACCATAAAGTGTCTCATATGTTTAGAAACTGGGACACCAAATAAGAGTGGCAATGTGAAACGCCATTAAGAGATGAAGTATAAAGCCACTCTCTGGCTCTGAAGTGCTTCCTAGACAGGTTTCCCATGCGAATCTTGACTACGACGCAGTTTTCCCCACAACGAACAGAATCAAAACCACATCTCCTACCAGTAGGTTCCCTCCGATGAGCTGACTGTGTTCAACCCCGAGTTTAAAATTCTGGCAGGACAAGCGGGATCTCACTCTTCTCACAGAGGTGAAGAAAGTGATTGCCTAAAATTCTTCAGATGTTAAATTGTGTTGAGAAAGATTTATACGATAGTTTTAAATGGTTAACTCAAAATGAAAACAAGAGATATGGTTCCTTTATTTTTCTCTTACCTTACTAGTATTGAGTCAGTGACAGAAAATCACACATATGAGCAATCACAAATGTGTTCTGCTTTTTTGTTTGGTCACAAAAGGATTTGAATCAGATGGATTTGATTAGATAATTGAATAAATGTATACAGACGGTATAATTAGTAAGCAAATTTCTTACATATAAGTCACCAGATGAGTAAACATTGTCGAACTTGGCTTTCAGAAACATTCTCTGAATGGACCTCTTTAAATTTTGACTAAATACCCCTGCTCTGTACAGTTTCCCTTCAAAGGATTTTCAGCAAGAACTCTTTACAAAATTATGTTTTTCTGGACTCTGGCTGATCTAAAGTTCTTATAAAGGCAAAGTCTATTTAATTAATTTAAGTCTATTTCATTATTATCTGAGAATCATATTTCCTCTTAGAGAAAATGGTTCCTAATTGAGATACATTTTCCAACCACTATTAGTTCTTTATTGTTCTTTCTCTAAACCACTAAACACTACGTGATAAATAATAAAGATTCAGCTAAAGCTACTCACTTCTCAGTTCGCTGTTTCTGGAAGACGGTAAAACTCAGCCAATAGTCGACAGACAATTCTCCTTATTACAATTTAACAATTATTCCTCAATAATTTCTTGGAAAAACAACATCAAAAATAAACCAGCGCTTGATAATGATATATGACAAAAAATGTTGATGATGAATAGATTTCTGGAGCATATTTTACTAGATGCCATTAGGTATGAGTGTGTATGTGTGAGTGTATACATGCCTAAAAGGGTCAAGACTAAATCCAAAGCGATGAGGCATCTGTTGATGCTTTAAGTGATAGATCACTCCGTTCCACTTCGTTTAGCATCACTCCGTCTGAGTTAATTGGTTCATGAGGAGCACTAATTAAGGGGAATGGCCTTGTTTACTGTCGTGGCGACGCTCATTAGGCAGATATTTCTTTTCCCTTTTTTGGGACTTGTGACATTAACGCACCCTTCACAAATTGCAGGCGGAGGAATGGATGAGTTTGTCAGCTGCATCCAACACTCACAGACACACTCATGCAGCCTGACGGCACTCTCCCTGTACGCGAGCAGACACAAATGAAGATGCATATTGTATACACACAGGAATGGGCGTGTCCTACCTCTCTACGGCGGGAAGCCCAGCAGGTCTGTTTGATTTTCCAAACCACAGCGGCAACCAGCAACAATGACAGGAAACAGCTGGAAAGAGGAGAGCGATGCGGTTACATAAAAACCTCTCCATACTTATTTAATATATTCACTCAAATTGATGTGTCTATATATTAATAAAATTACAAGCAAACATTAAAAAGCATAGAAGTGGGTAGTAAGAATGTTTCCATGAGCTCCTTGATATGTTTCATGTTGAACTTTAAGAAGAACAAAATAAACTAAAAAAAACTTTCAATATTTAAATGGTGTTGTTCTCTGTTGAAGAATATGTAAAACTCACAAAGATCTATAGAAAAATCAACTAAAAGATTTTAAAAAGAAACAATGTGTGGCTTAAGAAACAACATTCATTAGAGAAACGCTTGTCTTCAAAAACAAATACTGGCATATGTTACCCATCAACTTAATGTTCATAACTGTAGACACAATGATTCCCAGTTAAATAAATCATTGTGTCAACATTAAATGTCACATGTAAATTAAAAGCACACCAAATTGTGAAATTGTTTGTGAAATAATTTAACAGCAATAGGATTAATGACCCAAGAGATAATAATTGTTTCATCATTATACTATGCCAAAAATATTGGCCTTGGTTTTGCAAACTCTGGCATCAGTTTTCGAATTGACAGATCATACTGTTTTTTTCGTTTATTGTGCAGATTTATGATGTAAAAATTAACAGAAATACTAGTCACAAATACATAAGGAACAGCCAAGCGACTCAAACATTAAAATTCTGGATTAGTCCTCAGGAAAGTCCCTGCATCTCAACCCATTGAGTACCTGTGGTTGGGTTTCAAAAAGCAGGCGCTGGGGTGGAAGCCAATCAACATTGATTCTCTATAATCATTAATTATACAGGAATGTGACATCATCGGTCTGGATTTGGCCCATAGAAACATATCCAGTCAAAACTGAGAATTTTAAAAGATTTTTCCAGCATACCACAAACATGAAAAACAAACATAATAAGCTACACATAAAATCATTGAAACCTGGAAAAAAGTAATTATGTCATTAACAAACCTTTTTATTACATTATAGCTACATAAACAGCAACTTCCATAACTATTTACAACCTTTGTGTTTTTATATGTTCGATCATAATCTCATTATGTTAAACGACAAACTTCAAGCAAGTTTACTAGAATTTATATGATATACCATTGAGCAACTATGATTGTATGATTTTTTTTCTTTTTTCTAATTCATCCTCATTTGTTGTAGCAAGCAGAGAAGAAAATAAAACCTGCCTTCCATGTCATTGCATTTTTCTGTGTAAGAAGTATCGGCATTGGTACTTCCTATCGGAAACTGCTCAAATTCAAGTATCAGTATAATATTGGTTTTAAAAAAGTGGTGTCGTTGCATTCCTAATAATTTTAGATTGGCCCAGTCAAAGATCAGACCTAAGTACAATTAAACATTTCTTATTGTGATCCTGAGTTGGGACGCAAGTCAGGTATATCTTATTCCATGCTGGTATCCTGTTATAATACCTATGTCTAAATTACGTCACTCGTTTAACAGTATACATTTTTCTAGTTTGGCTCGTTTTATGTCTTTACTAACTTTTTCCTATTCTTTTCACTATGAGGAAGTATTATGCAAGGCAAAGCCATTTTATCTGCATAGCACACTTTTACCACAAGGCAATTCAATGCACTTCAATGTGATTAAGAAAAAAACAACAATGAAAAGAGAAAAATACAACATTGACAAGGAATATTCAATCATATTACCATTATTATATTCAAACAATTATTAACCAATTAATCAAAAGCAGCTCTAAACAGATGTGTTTTTATGTTTTGATATAAACAAACTCAGTGTTTCAGCAACCTCAATAATCTCCAAAAGTCCCACTTTCAGTAAATCGCACAGTTACTCCATCCCCAAATTACTATTAATATTGCACTTTTAAATATTCACCTTCCAAGAAACCAAACCTTTATTATCAATGATCTGATTTTAGACCATAATCTTGTAATCTTGATTCTTAATTTTTTACGGAAACTGGACTGAGCGCAGATGCCCCTATTGTTCTTACAGACTTCCCCACCAAATTTTAACTTAACGTCTTTCATGAGGAATAGCTAAAGATGATAAGTAAATAATGAAAATTTGATTTCTTCAGTCCAATCTTGCCAAATGTGAAAGGTGATTAAACAACAAAATTGGTATCAAAATATTGGAGTAGCACACGTCACGTTTACATTCTTTTGGACAGAAGGGTGCAGCCATCTAATAGCTTGTTGGCTACCAACTAAAAAAAGAATAATTAAGTAGTATGTTTCAAGTCTAAATTTAGCAAGTTTCCCCTGAACAAAAATAAGAGATTAAACATTTGGGACATTAACAACCCGTGGATTGTAACATTGTTCAAGGAATTTAAAAGATTATTTTAGATTTAATGGGGATTATTTGAAAAATTATACAGTTATTGAACAGTTATGTCCAGATGAAACTGACCCTTTATGTGCAGTTTTATGTAGGATATACAAAGCTCTGGTGATTTTCACCAATTGTTCACATCCTATCTCACAGACAAGACTTTTATGCAAAGTTAAGATACGTGCTCCTCTAAGTTCGAAAAAATTATATGTGGTGTGCCCCAGGGTTCAACATTAGGCCCAGTGCTATTTAACCTTTTATATGGTCCCCCTTGGAAGTGTTATCAGAAGACATGGAGTTACATTTTACAGTGATGCTGACAATACACAATTGTACATCTCCATGTTTCCCGATCACACACAGCCAATGGAAGCACTTTTTAACTCCTTTTTAGACATCAAATCCTGAATGGCAGAAAACCTTTTTTTTGTTTAGTTATCAGTCCTGAGGCTCAGAGAGAGAAACTTTTACCAAAACTACAATCACAGTCTTTTAACCCTTCTTTTCAAGTGAAGACCCTGGGTGTGATTTTTTATTGAGTTGATTTGTATCCCTAACAATAAAAATATCACCAAAATAGGTTTTTATCATCTAAAAAACCTTACAAGATAGTATTTTAGGTATACATCTCCTACAAATTCAGCAGGACATGTCCTGATGAGGACCAATAACCAGGAGCACATTACAACCATCTTAAAATCATTGCATTACATTCCTCGTATGTTTTAGTATCAATTAAAAGGTTCTTTTAATGGTTTTAAAGTGTCCTAATGGTCTCTGCCCTTCTTATGTGTCATAACTGCTTTAACTATATGAACCTTCATGGTTCCTCCACTCCTCTAGTTACCATCTCCTTATCATCCCAAAAGTCAAGACACACACTCAAGGTGATGTGTCTTTCCAGAATCATGTCTTTCACCCCTGGAACAGGCTGCCAGAGGACCTTGGAGACACACAGAGAAGATTCACGTTTTCAAGAGCCGGCTCAAGACTCACCTTTTCAGCTTAGCTAAAACAAAAAACTCATATGACATTATAATATCAGGATTTGAGGAAAAAAAGAGACCACGGTCCCCCAAGGTTTTAGGGGAAATTTAGGAAAGGAGCGTGTTTTATAGTGTAAAGGGTGGATCCAGACTCTTTTCTTGTTTCAGAACATCTCTCTTGTGCAGATTTGAAGAAGATCCAGAATACTCTCTGAAAAAAATTCTCTCTGACTGTTTAATGTCAAAGGATATCTGAGTTCGAATATTTTAAATCTATGCTTTTAATTGGAAAAATAAAATAAAATTATATATATATATATATATATATATATATATTTGTCTTTACAAATTTACAGCAATAAGCAGTACTCCTCTGTGGCCAGTTCTGTGGTCTTTTATCTACAGTGGCTAATGATTTCTACCTTTAAAAAGTCCATTAAGTTTGATGTTTGTTTTGAACAGATGCAGATTGGTGTGATTGGTATGTACAATTATGAACTGTTATTTCATTGAAACTAATAGCAAATATTATTCTCGGCTCTCTACACCACGACATCAGACATGTGGAGCTTGTTTCTGGGAAATGTTGCCCACATCCAAATGCAAGCTAAACTAAATACTATGAATACTAATGTGTTGTTGCGCACATTAGCATTTTAGTCCTTTTGGAAATGTCATTATGCTTTTTATTCTGCATTATATAACAGTACTCTGCAAACATTGCAAATGACACATTTTCAAACAGCATGCATTTCCTGCTTTTAGCTGTCTTTGCAGAAGTCGAAAAACAACACATCAAACTGTACAGTCACACAGCAACGTGGTTACAGTAATTTACTGCCACCAGCTCCAGCCTTCAAGGAGCAAATCTCACCGAGAAAAACTCTTTAGAAATCTGAGGCTATAAACACAACCGCAGTGACCACAGGCAGTTAGAAGATTTACAGGACAGAAAAGAGCAGCAAGAGGTCAATGAGCAACATGACGCTCTCCAACAAAGAACAAGCTCTCCTGCTCACACACACAATGTTTTAAAGTTCAGTATGTAGAGTGCTAAATTATTGGGCCAAACAAAGATCCTTTCTCAACCACAGCTTCTGACGAAAACTCAAAACAAGCGCCCCCACAGTCCTAAAAACAGGAAGTGCTTAAGAAACAGCTGAGAGCAGCAGTTGTAGAACAAATCCCTTCTTTATTCATTTGTGAGAAAATGTGTCAGTTACTGTGCACATGCTTCCTCCAATACCACAGAATGGAGATGACAACTTTGTTAGGCGAATTAGGCCCATAATGAGCGTGACATTTTCTGAGTCAGTGTGCTGTAGAGGCATCGGTCAGGGCTTCTTCAGTCTGTCGTCGACCTCAGAGACTCCGCAACAAGAAAGAATGAAATCCCCTCCAGTGATGGTGACAATATGCTGACTGCTGCTGCTGGAGGAAAACCAGTTGGTTCAAGGGAACCATTGTGGTTTCCCTCCATGGAGGGAAAAGAAAAGATCCTGTTCCGACCCCTACTTGACCGAATCAATCATCAAAGTTGAGTACGGTCTGAACATATCTCCTTGTTCACTAAAAAGGCAGCATATCCAAACCTCTAAACAAATTCTTACAGGTTTAACCTTCAGCATTTACTGGACCATACTGATCATATATCAAGTATCATTTAAGAGAGGCCTTTGCGGGGTGAAGTAATGCAATGAAAACCCCACATCCTGGATGATTCCTGACCTTTAGACCTTTGCTGCCTGTTTCCCCTCTTCTCTCTAACAATTTAATGTCTAGTAACTGGTAATAAAGGCAACTAGTAAGAATAATTAATAAAAAACTTTAAATTATGAATCAAAAAACATTTGGCCTGATATATCAATGGTTTGCGCTTGATAAATCAAGCGATCCTGTGCGCACAGCATCGCAAAAAACGGCTCTTGCTGATCTATCAACACGGCGCAGAGAGCATTGCGCCTGTTAAACCTGCAACAAGGCGCAGATGAGTTTCTCCCGTAGTGGATAACCTTCCTGGAGCCCAATTAATAAAATGTAGTAATTATACAATACCACAATGATAATTGGTATGATATATGACATTTTAAAAACAAAATTCAGACATGCTGCAGTTTTAATCAGTCTAACCCTGCTATACGATGTGCATAAATGTAATTAACGCGGTGTACATGCACTGCTCTCTGCTACATGAATTACATTTATTACTGACAAACCAAAAACAGAATTTACAGCTTTTTAGCCAAATCTTTGTGCCAAAGACGCATCATGGATCCATGCGCATTACTCCTCCTCTCTCTAGCCGTAGTGCAGCTCGCATTAGTGGCCGCAAACTCCTCATTTGAATACTGCTGATTGCGCCTGCTGAAAATCGTTCACGCAATCTTAGTAAATCACCTGCAAATTAAGGACAACCCACTCACACAAACTTTTAGCGCTGCACGCAATTTTGAGGTCTTTATCAGGAATCTTAAATGAGCAGGGGGCTGGATTTCTAAAATAAATTATACTCATGTTCAGTTTTGTAATTGTATTAGATAATGAAGTGTTTTAACCTACGTAAAATGAGCCCTATCACCCTATCTCTAGGGGAGAACCCAGCCACCCTACGGAGAAAACTAATTTCAGCCTCTTTAATCCGTGATCTTGTTCTTTTGGTTGTCACCCATAGTTCGTTACCATAGATGAGGGTAGGGATGTAGATCAACTGGTAAATCGAGCGCTTTGTCTTTCAACTTCTCTCTCTTTGTGGGACAATAAAGGATTATTCTATTTTATTCTATTCTACTATAAAGTTCCTTTTAAAGGATCATTGTTCATGAATGCAGGACAACAGCATAAAAACCTGATGTCTTGAAGGTTACATTTACTGATAAAATTTTAAGGATAACATTTACTCTACAAGAATAGAGAAATTTTGTTTTTTTTCCATCCAGATCAAAGTTGTCTCTGTTGAGGGCATTTTAGACTTCACACATCCACGCAAAACTCCGAGGACGTTCTCATAGGTTCTTTTTTCCATGTTGTAACCACGCTCGTTTTGGATCAATCACAAAACAGTTGAAGGACAAAAGAAAGAAAGGTATTCCCAGATGATATATCAAAGGCAGAACATAATTTTCTTGAGCCGATACAGAGTATGTATCGGCTTACTTGTGGTAGTAAATTAAAAGATAAAGGGCTGATCTTGGGGAGTCCAAGTGGAAAACTTTCAAGAATAGAATAGTGTTAAAAGATAGCAATAATACTATCAGGTTAGTCGTGTGCTGATTAAAAATAGAAGGAACAAGCTGTTTTGCTAATAGCATTTAGCTATGCTAAACGTTAGCATGTCAGAAATATTTTGGTTTGCCATCAGTAGCTGACATTAGCATTTTACCTATTGATAGCAAACAGCTAGAGATGGGTACCAACTGTGGAACCTTCAGACAGTCATTCCGGGATACGATTTAAAATGTTGATAACTTCAGATAAAAATTGTTTTGTGCTCATGTTCTCTGCTAGACTAATGTGTTGCCAAGATACCTCAAGATACTGCAGTAACGTGTAACTGCTAGAACAAGATTGTTTCAATGTATCAGTAGAAGAAGACTACCTTAAAAATATCTCGTTTTCAACTGAGTGGCACGGCACTGGTCTGTGGAGTTTGGTACACTAGTTTGCTTGTTTCCATTGTAAAAGCAGACCATGTAACCAAACCATACCATTCCTCAGCCGCCTTCAGTTGTATGTTCACAGCACAATGTCACAGTAAAGTTAGGGTCCAACTACTGGTGTCAAAGGCATCAAATTAACTGGGGACAGGAAAAAACATCACTTGTTGTCACACTAATGTGAGGCTATGTTAGGCATTTTGTTTTAACCGCTTTTTTCAACTGGTGGTGGAAGCGCTCCCCATGAATATGCTGGACTACAAACAGCAAAAGCTACCAGACCACCCCCTTCCCATAACCCTCTGTGGAAATGAAGCTAAAGAGAGCTTTGGACTGTTATTTTTTTTGTCTTGAAATATAGTTAGCCACAATTTTACAAGTCATTAGTTTTACTAAAAGAAGATGGTTACAGCAGCCTGTGAAACATTTCCAGATAGGTAACTGTTGTAAGATGGTGGAGAAATGTTGAAACTAAGTAATGATGAGCGGACATACACAAGGAAAAAGGAGTTGTATCAAGTTCAAACAGCTTAAACATTAACACTATCCAAACTATCCTGTAAGCAGGACCTGTATGCTAACATTAGCATGTAAATGCTCATGTTAGAATACATAAGGAATTAATCAGAATCAGAATCAGCTTTAATGGCCAAGTATGACACATACAAGGAATTTGACTCCGGGAACTTTTCTCTCCAGTACTAGAACTTAAATAAGTGAAATTAAAAAACGGAAAAAAAAATAAATACAAATAAAAGATAATATATACAACAAACCAGGGTTATTGTACAGTAAGTATATACAGCAGTGCAGAGTTTTAGTTTATTGTTCATGTGAGTGGACTCACACTCTGTGACTATTCAGAGTTCATCAGAGAGACAGCCTGGGGGAAGAAACTGTTCTTGTGTCGGGTGGTTTTGGCGTACAGCGCTCTGTAACGCCGGCCTGAGGGGAGGAGCCTAAACAGATTGTGGCCAGGGTGTGAGGGGTCAGTGGTGATTTTTCTGGCCCGCTTCCTGACCCTGGCCCGGAATAGGTCCTCAATGGAGGTAAGATCAGTACCTATGATCCTCTCTGAGGATCATAGGTACCAGGTGGTTCTGACTGCACCAGAGGACCAGCTGTTCCACCTCCCTTCTGTATGCAGAAGGGAGGTGGAGGTGGAGGTCGCCACCTGGAGGTGGAGGTCGCCGTCACGGATGAGTCCAATGACGGTGGTGTCATCTGCAAACTTCAGGAGTTTCACAGAAGGGTCTCTTGACGTGCAATCAGTGGTGCAAAGGGAGAAAAGCAGTGGGGAGAGAACACATCCCTGGGGGGCGCCGATGCTGAGGGATCGGGTGCTGGATATGAAGTTACCCAGTTTCACCTGCTGCCTCCTGTCAGTCAGGAAACTGGTAATCCACTGACAGGTGGAGGGAGGCACGGTGAGCTGGGACAGTTTTTGGTGGAGGAGCTCTGGGACGATGGTGTTAAATGCAGAGCTGAAGTCCACAAACAGGACCCGAGCGTAGGTACCTGCAGAGTCTAGGTGGTGCAGGATGTAGTGGAGAGCCATGTTGACTGCATCGTCCACTGACCTGTTTGCTCTATAGGCGAACTGCAGGGGGTCTAGCAGGGGATCCGTGATTTCCTTCAGGTGGGACAGCACCAGTCGCTCAAAGGATTTCATGACCACAGATGTCAGGGCAACTGGTCTGTAGTCATTTAATCCTGTGACAGGGGACTTCTTGGGAACCGGGATGATGGTGGAGCGTTTGAGGCAGGAGGGGACCTCACACAGCTCCAGGGAGTTATTGAAGATCTGAGTGAAGATGGGAGCCAGCTGGTCAGCACAGACTTTCAGACAGGACGGAGACACTCCATCAGGACCTGATGCCTTCTTAATCCTCTGTCTCTGAAATAGTTGGCGCACATCCTGTTCACAGATCGTCAGCGCAGGCAGGGGGTCAGGTATGGGGATGGTTTGGGGTGATGCTAGGCCTTTTGTGATGGAGATGGTGGGGGAGGTGGAAGGTGTGAAAGTTGTTTCAAACCTGGAGAAAAAGTCATTGAGGTCCTCAGCCAGGCGGGGGCTCCCCACAGGGTGGGGGGATGGTCTCCTGTAGTTGGTAATGGTCTGCAGGCCCTTCCAAACTGCAGAAGAGTCGTTGGCAGAAAAACGCTCCTTCAGTTTTTCACTGTAGATCCTTTTTTCTGCCTTGATCTCCTTTGTCAGCTTGTTCCTGGCCTGCTTGTACAGGTCCCGATCCCCACTCCTGTAGGCCTCCTCCTTGTCCTGGCGTAGCCGTCTCAGTTCTGCAGTGAACCATGGTTTATTGTTGTTGAACGTGCAGAAGGTTTTGGTCTGCACACACATGTCCTCACAAAAGCTGATGTAAGATGTCACAGTGTCAGTCAGTTCGTCCAGGTCTGAGGCTGCTGCTTCAAAGACGCTCCAATCAGTGCAGTCAAAGCAGGCCTGTAACTGCATCTTTGACTCATCTGTCCATCTCTTCACAGTTCTTACTACAGGCTTAGCAGATTTCAGCTTCTGCTTGTAAGATGGGATGAGGTGGACCAGGCAGTGGTCAGAAAGTCCCAAAGCAGCACGGGGGACAGAGCGATATGCATTCTTTATTGTGGTGTAGCAGTGGTCCAAAGTGTTCATGTCCCTGGTGGGACACGTCACGTGTTGTCTATATTTAGGCAGTTCAAGTTTGAGATTTGCTCTATTAAAATCCCCGAGAATGATTAGCAGAGAGTCCGGGTGAGTTTTCTCCACGTCTGTGATCTGGTCGGCGAGGTGATGTAACGCCTCCGTTACACACGCCTGCGGTGGAATGTATACAGCGACCAGCACAAACGAGGCGAACTCCCGCGGTGAATAAAATGGTTTACAGTTTATGAAGAAAGACTCTAGGTGAGGGCTGCATGTCTTCTTTAACACTGTGACATCTGTACACCAACCTTCGTTAATGTAGAAACATATAATAAAAAATTATATCGTATAAATGTTTTATCATTGGGAAAAACAGCTGTCTACTAAATGTATCTAAATATTTAATCAATGACATTACAGCAAATGATAGATGGGAAAGCACATACGGTAATAAATTGATGTTTATGCATCTACTTATTCCATGTTGTCTGGGAAGATCTTAACCCTGTCTGCACTTGTTTCTGATTAAATCCAATATTGATCACATAAAATGTTATTTAAAGGATAATACTTTCTGTATGTGTCAACATAGTCGCAGTATCTTTATGTGGCAACTGAGATAGACACTAGGTTTAACATGAACCACGAATATATGGATAATTCCCAATACAATTAAAGATTTAAAAAGAATCCACTGCAACAATCCTCTATCTCGACTTTCTGACTAACCTCCACAGGGTAGGATTTAAATCCAATCAGGCCGATTATTCCCCACTTTCACTGTCTTACCTCACTTCTCCATTAATGGGCTACAAGTCCTGGGCTTAGACATCAAACCAATGAAGCAGAGTGGCTAATTGTCGCTATTACAGAAGCATTAGGGAGGACGAATGGAAAAAAGGAAGAAGAGTAGGGGGTCGGTTTCTTAATACCCAGCTGAACCACATTACTTGTAGTTTTAGTTTTTAAGGCTGCAAGCTAAAGGCAAAAGTATTCAAACTTGTTAAACAAACTGAACATGTTGACATTCCAACCTTTTGGAGCCAGTGCAATAATTTGAGTCTCTGCTCTTAACTGATATAACTTACTTTCAGATTGCAACTTCATAACATAGCAAATGCTTCATGTCACAGACAGAAACAGATATGAAGGAGGGCACCATGAAACTGCTAAACACCACTAGGCAAGAAAAAAATCAATAAGCTATTCGTTGAACATCGGCCACAAATAGCCCATGATCAGAAACAGCTTTCTATCTGCAGAAGCAGCAAATCAACTCTGACAGCAGAAACAGGCTGAGAGGAGGCATTCAACTGTGGGAAGCAAAAAATATTTCTGCTGAACTATGCTCAGCTCTGTTTGTTAAAGTCCCAGATAACAGTAGCAGCAGAGGGACTTTTTGTTGCTTAGCTCAACTTCTTTTGATTTACCTCACAAGGTTGGCTGAGAACTAAAACTTTCTTAAACAGAGCAAGACATCTGGGGAACTTTTATAGTACACTATGGTTGTTTCACACCTGATAGTCCAGTAGACTCAGATTGGGAACCACACTGCACTTACTTAAACCAACCAAAGTTGGTGCTGCAACAAGACGAACTGAACACAGGGACACTTCAACCAAGCAAAGACCCAGGTTTTTAGGAGGAACAAAATGTTTTTGTTGTTTTTTATTCAACTGCCTATCTGAAGTGGACATCGGGCAAGAGGCGGGGCATACCTTAGAAATGTGACAACATACAGACAGACCGGACAATCAACAATGCTCACAACCGAAGGACAGTTTAGAAACACATGTTAACCTAACATTCATGTTTTTGGACTGTGGGAGGAAGTAGGAGTACCAGGAGGGAACCCATGCATGCACAGGGAGAACATGCAAACTCCATGCAAAGACCCCAGGCCAGGAATCAAACCCAGGACATTCTTGTTGTAATGCAACAGTGCTACAACTGTGCAGCCCTATAATATTCATAAATATCTAATTTAAAACACATTATTCTATTCTGACTATATATTTTTTGAAATATTTCAGTAAATTAAGATTATACTGATTTTGTGAACAATCTAGTTCATATATGTGCCATACAAGAGTTGTATGAGGGACAAAAGAGGTGTCCTGTTTGCAGTCTTCCTTTGACCAACCCAGATATTCTTCTGGTGTTTTTTGTTTTTCTATGGAAAGGGGGGGGGGTAGTTTTGCCCTTTTTACAAACTAATACTATTTGTGGCTTTAGAAAATGTATACAATGCTGAAATTTCTTCAAATGCTGTTTGTGTTTTATGTATATGCACTGACAATAAACTGTTTCAACATGATATTGGTTAAATCTATCTGCCATACCAAAACCGGTAATTGTGGCCCCTTAATGGCCCCATACTCAGGAAAATCGTAGATCAGCCACTGATGCGACAGCTGTTTGAGCATGTTTTCAGTTTTAATTCAAAATGTCATTGTATATTTTTTCATCAAATAAGATGAGAAGATGATGCCACAGTGTAACCCAATTTAAAGACATTTCCCAACACTTGGAACAGCAAAAAGTATTTTCCAGGACAAATCATGATCATGGCTTGAATATTCTGTCTTGGTAGATAAAGTTTATTACTTTTCCTGCAGAGATATTGCGGTATCAAATCTTTTGTAGGTTTTTCACATTAAAAGCACTGCTAATTAGATTTTGGGATGTTTAACTGAAAAGTGTAGAAAGGGTATTTTCAAGGAGTTAAGAGAATGTGAACATTTTTCTATTTTGGCAGATGAGACAATGGACTTTTGAAACTAATCATTTTCTTTATTTACTTCAAAGAAATCATCTTACACTGAATAGGTTTAAGTCTTTTGGTGTACATTTTGTTGACTTCATTTACATTTGGGGGATTTTCACATACCTTATTGATGATGTCAAAGTAATGCCAACCTGCTTAAGCCTCTTGCCACTTTCTTGCTCAAAATTTATGATTTTTATTTCTAGATCTGCTGTTTTTCATGCATGAAAGTTTTTCTGATTGCTTTTGTTGAAAAAGTGATAAAGTAATTTATTGATGAATACTAAAAGTCTGTTTAAGCAAATGCCCTATTTAAAAGCATTCTAGATGAAGTCTACCATCATTGCTGCTAGAAGTACTGTAAGCCTAGTGCTATGGAAATATTTAAAGTGGATCTATACCAGAGAGAACTGCAAGAACGTAATAGAAGTTGCAGTTTGATTTGGCCTATGTGTTTCAGGACTATTCTGCATTTCCGTTTTGTCCTCCCTTCAACATTTTGCATGAGCATTTATATTTCTATAGAAGGAAGGAAAAGGGGAAAATAGCTGTAATTATATTGCCTTTATATCTCTCCTCTCCACAGTCTCAACATGCTAATTGGTGACACTACAGTTCGGCTCCATCCAATTACTTGCAGCTCTTATTCGTCTGATTAGCAATCAGCTTTCCTCTTGCTGCTCCGAAAGCAACAGCAAGGCTACTCCACGCCAAATAACTCATGAGACTTCAAGAATTCACCAAGCTCTATTGAAAAGAGAATTCTTGGTCAATGTTTAGTTTCCAGTGAAAGTCGGAAAGCCGTTACTTGCCAATTAAGCAACATATATGTGTGGACGGTCTCGTCATCCAGCCCCATTCACTCCCTCTCTTCAACATCCTCACCTGTCTTCAATTATCCACACCTGATCCTCTTTATAACTTGTTGCCTCCCTTCAGTTGTACGGATGTCTTAATGGTGATTTGCCCTCACGTCTGCTGTCCTGTGCCTCCATTCCTGCCGTCACTATCAGAACCATCACCTTCACCAGCTGCACTTTAACAAACGTCTGCAAACCTTATCCCGCTTCTGCATTTGGGCCCATGCATCACACACATCACACCGCATCTCCTGACACTATATGGTTAGAGAATTTCTCAAGAGTACAGATTAAGAATCATGATAAACGATCAAGGATGTAGCCTTAAATTGATGCTTCACACATGCTGTGATCCTTTTGAAGCGTATCCCTGATTTGACCTATAGCTAACAATATGATCACTAGCGATGTAAGAACACACTGGTACACCAATATAGCGTGTTATTTTAGCTTATCTTATTTTAGCTTGTATTGATATTAAAAAGCAATGCATCCATCCATTTTCTGAACCGCTTAATCCTTAATGTGCTGGTGCCTATCTCCAGCTGTCAACGGGCGAGAGGCGGGGTACACCCTGGACAGGTCGCCAGTCCATCACAGGGCCACACAGAGACAGACAACCATGCATGCACACACTCACACCTAAGGACAATTTAGAGTGATACCAATTAACCTTGACAATCATGTTTTTGGACTGTGGGAGGAAGCCGGAGTACACAGAGGGAACCCACGCATGCACGGGGAGAACATGCAAACTCCATGCTGAAATAACCTGGGCCGGGATATGAACCCACAACCCTTCTTGCTGCAAGGCAAAAGTGCTAACCACTGCACCACCATGCAGCCCACAATGCGTACATTTTACACATTTATGGCATTTTACACATTTATGCCATTAATGATGACAGTAATTTTTCAAGTATAATAAAAAATATGACTGGTAGTAGTTAGCTGTTTTCACCTTCTTTGTTCCAGTGGATCAACTAGATCTCAAAATGAAACCGGATGAAACAGTTTGGAGGGTTTAGAAAGCTTTGACTGTTTTTCTACATTTAGATTCAGTTTTCAGAATCACAATATATGTGGGGGCTAATACACATCCGTAATAATCAAATATTATTACACTGGAACGTCAACTTAAGAGGGGTTTAAAAGTCACCGCAATTTCAAAGAGGTCTATACGACCAATTTTTGTTAAAATGTAAGACTCATTTTGTTTTCTGACAGGAAAAGCATTCATAAACTGTATTTGAATAAGAGAAGTGACAGTGTCTATAAAGAATATTCATCTCCTCGGATGTTTCACCCCAAATAACTTTAAAAAAACAATCAGGTTCAACAAAATTAGATTTTTTTTCTTCGAAAAATAAATAATAATAAATGCCAAATGAATAGCAATTCAAAAGTGTTCAAAATCGACTATTTTTCATTTCAATTTTAGGTGAGACGCCAAGGAAAAATTATAGGTGCAGCTATTGCTTCAGCCATGCAGCGCAACATTTACATAATACAGCAAAGACTTTGCACTTTAGTTGTGAAATATGTTTAAGTATTATATTAGCAGAAACATGCTCTTTTCCCTGGACATGTCCACATTTCACTTGTTGTCCGTTGCCTCCTCCCCGGGCACAGGAAAGGGAAGCTGCTGTTTACAAGATGTCAGCTCAAGTGTAGCTCTAAAGATCAACCGCAAAAGGTACGTACTTCATACCATAAAAGTCAAATGTGTGGCAAAGTTCCCCGAGCACATTGCTAGAATTTTTGTTTCCGTGTAAGACAGTTGCATAACATCCCATAGTTCGCACTGATACAAAAACGATGACAAGGCAGGGAAAAGTCAGAAGTAAAGACATACAAGAGTGGACTAGACACATTTTAAGCGTCTTTGTGAGTGTTTTGTTTTTAGTTTTATATTATTACACTGAAAATAAATACTCATTTTCTCACAATGTCATTTCACATTTTAGTGTTGTTTTTGTTATGTGTGACTAACAATGTGGGCTTTTATGGTTATAGGGTAATTGCGGATACAGAAGAGTATGTTTTTACTATTATTTCCAGAGATTTTTAAGCAATTTAAGTTTTTAACAAATGTTATATTTGACTTGTGAAAGCATATCTGAGGTTGGTTAATTATTATTTTTAACAACATAGAACATGAACACTTTAAAAAGGTCAAAATCAAAAGTATTCTTTAAGTAAAAATTGGGGAGTTGAATTATCAGAGTTAAAGAAATTTGAGTTTATTTTAACACCAACTGGGTAATTTCAACCTTTTCAGTGTAAAATTTTAATCATGTCTGGAGTTATTTATCCGAGTTGATCACACTGGTGTTACTCAAACTCAGATCAGAGTTAAATAAACCTTGATCTTTGCATTTCCAAGTCAAGTGGTTTTTTGGTGTTTAAATGAATGAAGAGTGCCAGTTCAGAGTGAATTTAACTCCTTCCAGACATAAATAAGCTCCACCCAGACCCCGTAGATTTTGTTGTACACCGCAAAGACTTATGGGTAGGGTGCTTGTGTTAATTGAAGAACTTCTCCGTTGTACATTATAGTTTGTGCCCTATATGTAGCCGTGCTCCTTAGGAATCCTTTGAGTTATGCTGTTGTCAGTGTTTGATGGTTATTATCTGCGCATAGAGACGGTGGCGCACTGGAGTTTGGTTTCTGCCTTGACCATCATGGTCACGTGGTGTATGACTGTGAGAAGTGTGGATGAACTTTTCTTTCCAGTGAATGATTTAATGAGTAGAGTTACATTAGAACTCTGTCTTGCTTATGACTACAAATAATTAATAAATTATAAAATAATTCATAAATTATTTGTTATAAATAAATATTTATTAAAAACATGTTATTTGTGCCATTTCTAATATTTTATTTTGGGTTTGGCTCAATCCCTAATATGTACACCAATGAGTGTTAATTATCTTATATATACACTTGTGTATGTTGATTTTGAAGGTTTGTCTTTACACTTTGCAGTTTTGATTGAGTTCACATTTAACACCCAACAACATTGATTTTTGAATTCCTTTGTTGTTACTTTAACACCGTTATGTGGGCTAACAAAAAAACTCTGACCTGGTGTTAAACTTTTAACTATTCTAGAAATGTTAAATTTACTCTGAAGAGTGTGGAGCTATATATACCCCAGAAAAGTGTTGAAATCAAATCTATAGGAGTTGATTTAACACTTTATTTTTTGCTGTGTGGATGTGTGAATTTTTTCGCATACCTCAATTAATGGTGACTCAAAAGGATTTAAACGTAGAAAGTAGCCTTAAAAGTATTGAAGAGAGAGAAGAAAAAAAAAAAACAGTAATACAAGATACAACAAAAAGGAATAAATCATAAAACGCCAGGAAATTAACATCTATATTTAAATACTGGACCTGTAATTAAAGCGTAGGGTTTAAAAAAAAGGGCAGGAATTATAAATAGACTTTTTTTAAAAAAGACCTGAAGTCAGAGCATATGACCTTTTCTTACTGGGAATCTAGTACCGTACATCGCAAACTCAAACAGGGCAGTGACTCACTCACACACTCAAACTTTCACAGTAACAGACAGCACTGTCCCGTATTGATGACATCACCCCCCACCTTACAGGCCCAAAGGTTGTGCATGTCCAGAAGCAAGTCCCTGGGCAATAAAACGTCTCGCTCCTACCCATGGATGCACAGTGACACACAGTCAGCCATATGAAGACAGCGAAGAGGACACATACGGACAAACTCATGGAACTACATCTGCACACACTCGGATGCAGAGACAAACACACACTTGTCTGGCGTTCTAGCTGAGTGGCAGGATTTTGCCTGAAGACAGCAGACTTCTTTACCCAAAAACCTCTCATTAGACTTGGTGTCAATCGACACCGCTGTGAGCTGAAACAATAATGACGGTTTTGTGGAGATGGAAGTTGGTTTGAATTGGACTCCAGATATTTAATTCCTTCTACCACACAACTTAAACTCTATCAAGGAGACACATCTCAACCATTGCTGTGCCACATTTCTCAGCTTTTCTGGTAAATGTTTTGCCACATGTGTAGGCAATGCTGAATAATGAGGATTCTGTTACAACTCTGTTTGTTGATCCATTTTACATGATTCTCAGGAGTTTTGGACAGGCTGGTGACTTCTTGCTTTCATGCTTTCAAAGCAGAGGATACTGAGACCACAGTGTTTTTTTTACCCCTCTCTATCCAAGCAGAATTTGTCCTGTGTTGAAAGCTGGAACGTTTCACTCTCAAGATTCAAGGCTTTAACTTCTTTTTTTTCATAAGAAAGGAAAAAAAGCATCCAGTTCTAGCTTCTTCAATATGGGGTGCTATTTGTACGTTTACAAAATCAAAAATGAACAGCAACATTGTGGGTTGTTTAGCCTTTTTTTCAGATACCTATTTATATTGATTATTCAATTATTAATTTCACATTTTAAACTAAATGTTTAGATAAATAGCTAAATATTTAGTTTGAAGCTAAATATTTAGCTAGCCAGCTAAACTGAAATGCTAGCTTTCCAGCTCCAAACTAAACATTCAGCTCAGAGCTAAATGCTCCTGTGCCGCTGACCAGCTGGTTAGACACACAGTCCTTCAGTTTTGATAAGAATGGGTCTAGAATTGGTTCCTGAAAAAGTCCTCAACTCTAACGTTCTACATTTTTAGATTCTACCTAAAAGCCAAAACAATGCAAACCATTTTTTTTAAATTAAGTCATTGATTGAATGTGCTCTAACAGAAATACCCGGCCCAAAACATGTTGACATGAAACATACTACAAGAGCATAATCTCCTCCCCTTCATAAACTCCCCCCTTTGAAGCTAGAAGGTGGATTAGCGCCATCAAATGGATGTGTGTGACACAACAGCAAATTCCTTAAAGGGACAATTTTGTAAGGAGACACAACGGCTGAGAGGAGCCGGCCAACAGATTTACCCCAGTAGAGTAAAGTCCGGTAAAATTAACCTGAAGTTCTGAGAGTGAAAACATGCCTTATTACTGCAAAACGATTGGCGTTATTTCACTTCGTCCTCTTACAAGGCATACTATATTATTACAGCTCTAACAGTTGAAACTGTGTGTCTGCAGCTTAACAATATGATCCAAACAGTAGTTTATTGAGATTTAGAACATATACTGTGAGTTTATGATACTGCTTTTGCAACCCTAATAGTTATGTCAGTAAAAATGTATTGGTTTACTAAAAGCTTCAATGACTGTTTCACCACAGATCTGACAGAAACATCTTAGCAGTGCTGTTGTAAATTAGGGTTAAGGAACAGGACTAAAGAATGGAAGCAAAGGTTTCCTTTCAAAGAGCTGTCCTAGAGCAGTCCAGACAAAAGTGAAATCTGAAAAGGCAGAAAAACAGAAACCTGAGACCAGAGACAAGGTGTATCAAATTTTAAGTTAAACCACCCCTAATAAACACCCAATTAGATAGCTCAATATTACATTGACTGCAACATGATGAGTCTCAAACCAAGATCCAGGCATGTAAAATTTGGTGTTGGTTTATTTCCAGTGAAAGAACAAGCTTTAACACAGCCACTTATAGCTCCCAGTGTGTTATCTTAAACTAAATTAATTTAATTATGGAACAATATCCGAGGAACCAGAGCTGAGATTGTCTTTAAATCTATCCCTCTTGAAACGTGAAAGAAAATCAAGTTAAACAGATGAATCAATACATTGCTTCATCATAAACATATAGCTTGTTTAATCAATTGCTCACTATAAGATTCAATTTTTTCATTCTCTTCAGACTCGATACTTTTAATCAGATCCGTGTCCTCGATCTCTCCCACGAGCTCAACTCATTCCTACACAGTTCATCTTGTAGCTGTTGAGCAGATGTGGAGTCCGCCAACAATGTTGATGCTTTTCCGTCTTGCCTGAGGCTGCTGCCACCTACTGTAACTCAGCAAGTTCAGATTGTGACCCAGATCCAGAGAGAGAGCCTCTCGGACCTGAACTGTTGAGCAGCAAAGTTGAACGGGATGATGCTGGGTGCTCTAAAGAGGTTCTACCGGCAGCATAAATTAAGGCTTACCTGAAGAAGGTCACGAAGAACTGCACCAGGTCCATGATGCTGTTGTGCTGAGAGAAAGCGATCTGTTGGAAACAGGACAGCAAAATGAGAATGACTTAAAAGGTAAGATAATGAACCGAACATTATCAATTAAATGTTATTTAGGGTTTGAAACTGATAGTTTCCACATTCCACATTTTTCTTATTAATAAACTTCCAGGCCAGCTTTGTATTTCCTTTTCTCTATAAAACCGAAAACTTTTTGTGTCGACAGTGTGTTACAAAAACTAAATTAATTTTAGTTGACAGAGAAGATTTACTGTTCATAGTTAATAAACCTTAATATAGAGATGCTTCTTTGTCTTTGCTGATCCCTCTGAGACTACTTGAAAAGGGAGGAGAGAAAGAAACGAGGCAGAAAGGGCTTAAAAGGTTCACCAGCATTTGTTCAGTAGGTAAAATGGCCTGACAGTGAAAAACCTGCAGAAAAGCTGATTCTGGTCCACAGGGACCCTGCATTAATACATGTATCAGGGGGGCTGGCCGTGCATCCAGTGCAGCAGTTTCCATCATTACCCCCTGACAGCAAGAAGAGGTCTTATGAGCTCACTCAAAGTAAAAATTAAACATCAAGCAGAAATGGATCAAGGTTTAAACAAAACTCACATCATGGCACTGAAGGGAACAGTTTTTGATTTTTTAAAGGCCATTTTTCTTTTCCTCCCCCAAACATTTTTCAATGGGACACCAACTCCAGCCAAAAGCCATCATTTCAATTTACAGCAACTGCAGTCATTAAACTTGGCTTAAATCAATAACCTGTTTAGAGTGGCCTTTTTTTCCCCACTGCACAGCCACAAACCCCTACGAATCCAAACCTTTACCCCCTTATCCACTGAGTAAGTATACCATGAACACATACAGATCATCAAATGTGTTCAATGCAAAAACCCACCTCCTTAATACTAGATAAATAAACTTGTCTTTCGTGATAATTTACTGCAACAAGTGAAATTATCTGTCCTTCTTACTAAGATTTCTAGACCTAAATAAAGCTAAAAATAATTGAAAATAAATTAATATTTCTTATTTTGAGAAAGATTTTGGTTATACATAGCATCTGAAAGCTATTTTGCTAGAAATAAATATAAAATAGTTACATTTTAGATATACAGACTAAATAAGAAAAAAGGAACATTTACTTGAAACAAATCTAATGGTGCATATGGAATGCATGCTTTGTCAGCGCCAGCAACGTCAAGATTACATGTTGAGTCTACGGTTGAGGCCGTTGGAGGAGCGTCACAGTCTCTGCGGCGCTTTGTGAGCGTTGGCTCCGTCAACTTTTTAAGATTTTCCTGCGTTTCAAGCCTCAAAGCTCATAACGCTAGCAACGCAAAAGTTCAGCTGATGGAACTTATGACGGTCTTAACGTTCTTGATGCAGCATGGCAACCAATCAGAGCGTCTGACTGAAGTGACGTTGCCCAACGTCGACGCTGCCTAGCCGATCATGATCCGCGAGTGTTTAACACATCCAGCAGAGAAAGGCCTACCTACGAACTTTGCAAGCTTCAGCTTAAAAATGTATCTTCTGTGTATACGCTTTGAACTAGTCGCTTTATGAGCGCTGGTTGACGCTGACAAAGCTTGTGGTCTGAATGTATCATAATCATCTAAAACATGAAACTGTAAGCTATAACTTGTAATGCTCAAGACAAGATGGAGATGGAGAAATAAATCTTGCCAAGCTACAAGGAATTTTCTAGTAATTATAAATGTGTAATCTATTCAAACATCACTCTTTTCTGTTCAGATAAAACACAAAGGAGAGGACAGTGAGGAATATGAGTGAATCTCTTTATTTAGTGAGGTTTCAGTCCTACTTTAATATTACCAAGTATTCTTCTTTTAACCACAATGAGGCTGAGGCCCACTTTTGCCATGACCACTGTCACATTCTGTGCTGGAATCAAAAATCATAACATAATGCTCTAAACATCATCATTTGGCCTCTGTCAGTCTGGCTAGTAAAGCAATTTCTTTCGTAGTTGAGGCTACTGTGAAATACAATCAGGGCCATTGTACACAGCATTGGTTGGTAGAGTATCCTAAATGTGTACAGGAATAGGACTACCTACACATGTTTTTACTCAGGAACAAAATAGCTGTCCGAAAAATTACTTGTGTGAGTAAAAAAGTATTTGGTAAAAAGGCTACAAAGTTTCAGACATCGCTGATACCATTGTGGCAACAAAAATTATAAAGTCTCGGGTACAAGGAAGTCTCCATGGACTAGCAATCCATTTGTAAGAAGTGAATAAAGGGAGTCACCAGGCAAAGAGAAAATGGTGGAAAACTGGACTCCAGGTTCACAATGAGATCTACAGACAGACTGAACAGATATCATTTAACTCTGAAAGATGCAAGGGAATTGTTTTTTTTAATAATGTGCAGACTTTATTTTTATAGAGAACCAACTCTGCCATATTTGACAATAAATAAATAAATGTGGATATAAATAAATACAATTGAAAATAAACAAAAACATAATTTCCCATATATATTTACGTATTTATTTATTTATTCCCACATTTATTTATTTATTTATTTATTTCCAAATTTCTAGATAAAATTTATTTACATATTTACAGAAGTGTATTATATTAAGGGGTGAGTTTCTAACACTGACTTAAAGCCTGATTGATCAATTACAAGTGTCTGTATGGGGAGCCTAAGTCACGGCCTTCTACTTCCGGTCCATGGGTCCCCTAATGCCAAAAAATATGAATGAGTCAATGGAGCGATAAAAGCTATTTTCCGATGCAGTTTAAAATGCGCCGTGGATCGAACATATGATGTCCGTGAATTTTAAAAACTAATTTTGATGCACAAAAAACGCAGATTTTCGACCGGAGGTAAAAGTTTTGTGTAAAAACGCCTAGCGGACTAAGCCTGTGAATATTCTCATTCATCCAGGTCATGGTTATCTCAAGGAAATTTCAATCGAACACAACTGGACTTGCTAATTTGTCTTGGAAGACGTTTCACCTCTTATCCAAGAGGCTTCATCAGTTCATGCTCGCTGCTGACCAGGCTGGGACTGGTCCAAGCTATTTAACCTCTTGGAGGGCTTTTACAAGACTGATTATGTCATTGGATCCTTCGTGCTCCACGTCTTAATGATGGTCGTTGGCGTGTCGCCTATTGGTGGAGGTTAGGTTTCGGCTTCATTAGTGCCCTATTCTGTTATAACGACAGTCGTTGGAGTCACAGTTATTTTGCTTGGCGGACTACAACTGCAGAAGAAGAAGGAGAGTGATGGCCGTAGCCTCCAGGCCGAAGAAAGGAGCATTAAAAACGGAGAAAACCCCTATAAATCTAATTATGTGGAAATTTGCAGCTATGTCGAGGGTAAAGCAGTCGGTGGAGTGAGAGCCAGCATGAAGGAGAAGCTCACCTGAGTGTTTCACGTGCTATAGCTAGTGCTAACTCCCGTTAGCAAAATAACGTCATATATACGACTTCTGACTTCTGATTTGTAGGCTTTTTAAATGCTAATTTTTACAATCAAATAAATCCCAACTCACTGGACAAACGCAGTCAAAACGTACATCGTTAGTTATCATTTAAATCGAATTACAACATATGTGTGAGTCAGAACGTAAAACAAAGCGGACCAGAAAATAACTTTTATCGCTCCATTGACTTCCATTCAGCTGACCATTTCCATCTTTTGGCTTGTTCGGTTCGGTTTAGTAGAAAAATGAAAAAAAGATGCTCCAGACAGAGACACGGGAGACAGAAAGAGCTGTGGGATTAGACACAGGAGGAGAAGGGAGAGAAAAAAGTGTCCGTCCTCGCCGAGAGCTGGAAGAATAATTTTTTTTTTTTTTTACATAATTCTAAATGATCTGAAGTTTGTTCTGATTTAACACCTCATGTTACAACAGTAGGCAAAAAAGATGTATTTTTATGTGTATACAGTATTAACTTCCTCGACTTCAGTATGTAAAGTCAAACTAAAATCTTTGAATGATAACAAGAGGTCACATGCTAGTGACCACTTTGTTATGTTAATGTGTTTAGATTCATTTTTTGTGGGGAACATTTACATATACAACATGACAGCTGTAGTCTGTTTTAACCTTTGTAACTTCAGATGAATCCAGCTGAGCAGATAGATCTAAAGAGAAATAATGGGACTACATGGTGTGTTGTTGTTAGCATTATGAAGTAGTTTAAGAAGATTTGCATCATTATTTACAAGTAAAGAAGTGTTTTAATTGCCTCCTTTTTACATCAAAACTTTTTTGAACAATAAAAAAAAAATGATAGGAATTGCGCTACGATTAATGACTGCAGAAATTATGTTTTATCTTGCCAGTAAGCCAGGACATGAAACCAGTGTTTTAAAGAGGAACAGATTTGGGGGGGAGGAGTTATGGCTAATGATATTAATATAAACTATTACACTTGGGTCCATCTACTAAAAAGTTTACAATAAAATTAAGAAAATTTAAGAAATATTTTTTGTGGTCACAGTATAGATGGCCCTTTAACATACTTTACAGAGAGTTTGTGATCACCTCTCAGAAATAGATTCCTGAGAGTGACACAAACATATGTATTATAAAGTACTGGACTTCATGTTTTTTCAAAGACTGACCCTAACATTATATTCATTCTGGAAATAGCAAGGAAAAGTAGTATGTATATCTTATATATATACCTTTCTGTGATTTGTGAAACTTGAATACGGGATGGATTTCAGCACTTTTTCTGCATCTGGACCACACTGTCTTAGCTCTAACTAAAAAACTAAAGTACTCAGACATTTCAAACCTGGATTAGATTATTCTACACTAATACCAGAACAATTAACACCAACTCTGGGATTTGTAAAGCTGTTATTAGATTTGTGAAACTTTTTTCACCTGCAAGGCTGCCTCACTTCCTGGCAATTCTCTATTACCGTAATGTACGATCTATGCGCAAAGCGGATCGTTATAAGAGCTAATATTTTCAAATATCAGCTCCCTTGACCGCGGTCCTGGGTGTGGAATTCAACATGAGACATTGACAGTTGGTTGTGAAGTGTTGTCAAAAACTTAAGACAAGATCCCAAGATGGACTGAGCGCTAGGTTGTGAGGTGCTACTTGCGAGCAACCCTTTTTTTACTTACGCCTAGTACGTTTCTGATCTATCAAATTTGGAGTATGCACAGCAGGACCCAATCTCCGCTTTATAAATCAAATTCATCGCAGAAATGTGCTCTGCTGTTTCTGGATCATATCCCGCCTCCTACACACCCACTCTCTGCCATAAACGGTCAATGCAAAGTGTCTAGTGAATATTCTGCATCCATTTAAGACGACTAATATGGGGCATTTCAATGGTAACCATGGCAACCGAGAGGCAGAGAAAGACACAGCTGCAGGCATACGGAGGCAGAGAAGACTTTTATTTCAATCAATTAATGTTGATCTATATAGTTATACTCAGCCAATGCCTTCACATAAAAGGACAAAAATATAGTTACAAAAAAGACAAGACAAGAGTAAAATATAATAACTTAAAAATAAATAAATAAATAAAAGCAGCAGCACAAGAGATTAAACAAATAAGAACATTAAATATAGTTTAAATTATAGGCTATGATTATCTCTTGTAGCAACAATAGGACTGGAATCAAAGCAAATTAAAACAAACAAAAAACGTAATCACAATAGAACATAATAAGTTTAAGCCATCCTCGACATTTAAAGCCTGGCGAAATGATGCGCTCCAAAACTTCAATGAGTGCCAGCACATCCATTGTGCAGAATTATGCAGGATGGACGCTGCAGCATATTTGTTCTTCACACATGCACCAATACATGCAATTGCTATAAAATCTGAAGACGTACATATGATCATAAATCTTAAATGCAACATATTTTTTATCAAATTCTAATTTTTATTCTCAGTTCCTATAGACTGTACAGGGGAGAATTTTGTGTGTTGGTTGTGTTCATCTGTGTGTGCAATGCTCTACAAGTCTGAAAATGTGGCTTAAATTCACAATTTTGGTATTTCCCCTGATGCGCTGTCTGTGTCCTCCGTGTCCAAAAAGTGCATAAGCAAGGTCCTTAGTTTGCTTTAAATTGCGCACATTTTCCGCCACGGTTTTTTCTATAAATCACAAAGTTTGCATATAAAGTTGCTTACGTACGTTTTCAGACCCTGTTTTGTGCGTAAAGAAGCTTTATTAATGAGACCCCAAGTGAAATACCAGCATTACTCTGACAGTGAGATTCCAGCAGCCGGGTAACTCAACTCTGTCACAGACACACGGAGTAGCTAGCTGATGCTAACGCTCTAAATCCTCAGTCACTTCAGTGTAAATACAGATAAATAAATACTTGAAGCTGACCAATCAGGCTTTAGGTCAGTGTTAGAAACACCTTCCTTATTAGAATACATTCGTAAATCTGTAAATAAGTGTGATCTAGAAATGTTTAAATAAATAAATGAATAAATAAATATGGAAATAAACAAACAAATACATAAATGGCGAGATAGATAAATATATAAATAAATGTAGATATCATTAAATAAATATGAAATTAAATAATTCAGTAGATGTGTAAATAAATTAATTAATAAATATGCAAATAAACAAAAATTGAACTGAGTGAATAAAAGTGTAAATAAACATTTCAATACATGCGAATATATGTAATTAATAAATGAGTGAATAAAAAATTAAATGAATGTGGAAATAAATATAGCAATAAATAATTAAATAATTTTCTAAATAAATAAGTATGTGAATAAATACATAATTACATACAAATGTGTAAATAAATGTATTTTACATTTTATTTTTTATTTATTCCTGTATTTATTTATTCCCAAATTGATGAATTTTTTTATATATGTATTTACAAATGTATTTCCTTACTCATTTATTTATGTCTTTATATCTACATTTATGTATTTACTGTCAATTATGGCAGACTTGTTCCTCCATATATTTGTAACTGTTGAGAGACTAACTAATCCCAAAGTGACAGTAGCTCTAGTCTACCAGGGCTTCCAATGAATTTGAACCATTTTACTGTTGATCATAAAATACTACTGGAACAACTGGAGAGTTGGCTTCGGTACAGAATTTGGCTGGTTTGAGTCCTACCTTAAGAACAGGAAATTATTTGTGTCAATAGTCAATTTCTCATCAGAACAAACAGAAATCTGTTATATATCTACATGCACCTGCTAGTCCAGATTATAACAGCCAATAAGATGAATTACTACAACTATGGAGATGACACTCAGGTTTACATTACAATGTCACCAGGTGACTTTGATCCCATCCAGACCCATGAATGCATTGAGCAAATGAATAGCTGGATGTCCCATAACTTTCTCTAGCTAAACCGAAACAAAACCTAAGTAATTGTTTTTGGGCCAGAAGAGGAACGATCAAGATTGCGGACACACAGTTCAGAGCGACCTGAACACAGCTTCAGTTAATACAACTAGAAACTGCTGACCAGACACAAAATCTTGGTGTAATAATAGACTCAGACCTTAACCTTCCAGGGTCTCATTAAGACAATAATGTTCAGCCTTCTATCACCTGAAGAACATTTATAGGGATAAAAGACTAATAACAATACTATGGTTAGCCTTAAAAAACTCCTCCATGCAATTATCTTTAGTCAGATTGATTACTGCAACAGCGTCCTCCCAGGTCTACCTAAAATGTCAATCAGACAGCAGCAAATGATCCAGAAAGCTACTGGTTGCATCCTCATTACCACCAGGAAAGTAGAGCACAATCACCCCAGTTCTAAAATTCTGCTCCCTGTAGATCAGAGAATAGACTTCCTACTAGTTTATAAATCATTTAATGTCTTCAGCTGTGAAATATGTTGAAGACCTGCTGTCTTTATACCGACCCCCCAGACAATCAGGTCCTCTAAATGTAATTTATTAATAATCCCTAGAATCAGAAACAAACATGGAGAAGCAGCTTTCAGCTTCTATTCTCCCCTCATCTGGAAAAAAACTTCCTGATGACTGCAATGCTGTTTAAAGACTGAGCTACTTTAAAGCAAAACTTACAACTCATCTGTTTAGAGCTGCCTTTGAGTAAACAGTTATTATTAAACACCTAATTGCTTTCTGTTTTGTATGCTTTCCATGCTTTATGCTTAATTGTAGTTTTTAGTTTTCATGCTTTTACGATTAAATGCTGCATTTTTACTTCCTCTAATGTTGTATTCGTTATGCTCTTCATGTGTAATGTATTTCATGTTTTATTCTTTATATCTGTTTTTAACTTTCCATGCTTGAATTATATGTTTGATTTCTTTACCACCGAATCATGTAAAGAACCTATATAAGTAAAATTGCCTTGCCTAAGTTACATATGATTGAATATTTTTCAAATGATGTCATCATCCAGACAAAAATGTAAAGTCATGGGGAACTTCTGAAATTGTTTTAAAGACTAGAAGGAAAAAGATAGATATAAATAAATAAAATTACAAAATAGTGCATTTTAAATATAAACTCTGTAACTGTCATAGCATGTAAAAAATGTGTTTTCAAAATGTTTTGGCTTCACATCATCATTTATTGTGTTCATTTTTGGAGCCATCACTATATATATTTAAACCACAATACACAATGTTTCTCTCCCGGGACGCCTCCTGGAATTGCTGACTGGGTTTCACACCCTACAAAGCAGATATAAACAAACCTATTGTTTTGAGCCTTGAGACATGGCAGATTCACCAGAGAAACCAAAGAAGACGCCATGAGAAGAAGTCAACCCCATACTTCACAGTTGGGAAGGTGTTACCAGGCACAAGCATTCCTCCTTTTTTACTCCAGATGTAATGAAGGTCATTATGGCCAAATACGTGCACTTTAGTTTCATCTGACAATAATTAGGACATTTGTCTGTGTTCATTTCCATATTGCAATCTGGGCTTTTGTGTTTATTTTAGTTTTCTCCTGACAGAGTGATTTTTAAGCCTATGTCAGTATGGCACATGTTTACCTGTGGAATATGACAATCTCTCATCAGCATCAGTCAGCATCTAAACAAGAACTTCAACTTTTATTCTGAGGTATTTGACCCAAACTCATTCAACTCTAGGATATGTCTTGTCTCCTTGTGGGAGGGTTGGGGGGATATGAGGGTCTATTTGCATGTCAACTTCAAGTGTATGTATGTCTCTTTTATGGTTAAAAGTGTTTCCCGCCTGATCAAACCTTGATCATGTAGGTGTATCACTAGAAATTGGTTATTGGTTTTTGGAATTGATTAACATTTCTTTACAGAACTTCAAAAAGTTCAACTTAGACAAGAGCATGCACATGTATCAAATCAAGAGTTCAGTATTAAAATCAGAGAGCGGGAGAATACGAGCTGGTTGTGAAGCAACAACCCCCAGCCTGAGAAAATGTCGCAAGGACAAACGGGGCTAAAACAAAATTACAACAGATGGGAATTCTCAAGCTCTCACATATAAACACAGTAATAACCTCTACTCCAGAGCACGAACACAAGAACAATAGAGTGTAATTGTTTAGAGATCAGGGGTCAACGGACTGTTCAGTGAGAGTCTTTTTTCCCCTTCACTCCCTTCTTTAAACTAGTGCTGTGATTACCACAGGAGAGAGCGTAGGGGAGGGTGAGGAAGAAGGAGTGAGAGACAGAGGTACAAGATGAGAAGGACAGTAATGATTTAAAGAGAACTCCAAGGACCCTGCATCTACTGCGCAGTCATTATGGAAGACCTACGGTGGCCCTCTGGGGACAAGCTTAGAAGCTGTGACAGCAGTGGACTGCCTTTTATTTCTCTAACCCTGAACTAAGAACTGCTTGTTAAAACCCAGAATGAAAGAAAGTGCTGGGCTAATCAATAAAGAAAGGGACGAGAAGAGCAAAACAAACAGATAAAAAGGAAGGAGGCAAAGAACCCGTAAGCTACAGAGCAGGTTAAAGATGCAGAAGCTAAGCGACAACCAAGGATGAACCAAAGCTGTGGAAATGTATTCATCTTTCTTAACCAGATGTGTACCCATTTCAATGTTTCATGGGACTTCCATAGGCTCCAACCAAAAATGTGTGGGCTTATGGTTTATTCTTTGACAGGAGATCATAACAAAAAGGACTAGGCTCACTGAAGCACTACATTATTAGGAAGAAAATACCCAAAGGGCCCATTTCTAAACCTCTTTTTAGTAAAAAATAAAAACACCAACTAATATTTTTAACCAATCTTGCTGAGAGCCCTGCAGATATTGTAAGCTTTTTCGAACATGGTTAGTTAGGGTTAGTTTTTAAATACTTTAATCTAGACAGAAATATCCTTCCATTATCTATATCGGGTGATAGGTGTAGGGCAACATGGAGACACACAGGGCAAACAGCCATGCACAAGCACACATGGCCATTTTAGAAAGAAAACTTAACCTAACAGTCACGTTTCTGGATTGTAGGAGGAAGGAACCCTAGGCTGCGAGGGGAGAACATGCAAAATCAATGAATAAATATCGAACTCCACCACAAAGTTTTTAACCAAAGTATTTAAAGATTATTTTACTTACTTTCAGGTCAACTCTTCATTTTTCTGCAACTCCCTTTCTATATTCATATACATTTTACACATCATTGGAAATCTGAGATTCTTGTTATTTAAATGGTCTATGCAAAGCAAGAGTTTAATAAGAAGTGTAGACACATTCAGCATTTCAATTCACCATCCAATGTCACATATCATTGACAGAATCTAAACATCTCAAACCAAAACTCTTTTTATATCCACACTTGTCCATTTAATGTCGTCCAGTAAATTAGCTAGTACACAAGTCTCATGTCTACAGTCCAACATAATCGGCTAATCAAAACCTTGATAATTCCTTTTTCTTGATCATATTTTTCACAAAGCTTTCATCATAACTACTTTTAGCATCCTCATATTAGCCTAACTGTAACAAAGCAGCACCCTTGTTCTACTTTATATGTTTGTTTGTGCATTACATCAACGACTGGTATGGACTGTGGAACAGAATGTCAGTCACGGTTTCACTTGCATCTCGAAAACTGGTGCTGTATTAGCATCATCCATGCTTGTGCTAGCTTAGTTCTTATTTTTATTAGGCTAATTTTGGCTTAAAAATCAAAATATCTTCTTTGCTCCCACCAAAAGTCAACATCAATTAGCGTACAGCATCCTCTGCAACACTTTTCAAATAAAGTTTTAAAAAAAAGAAATAATGTGTATTATTTCCCTTCTTTCTGACAATAATGCAATACTTTGTGTCACTCTATTCCAGGGGTCTACAACTATTATAATTCAGAGAACCATTTCTGCCCTCAGTCCAGCTAAATAAAATGTGTTCAGAGCAGCAAATGTTACATGACCTTTTGACAACTGATATATATATTTTTAGAAATATCCGCAATAGCTGTCTACTATATAAATCTGTCAATTAAAAAAAAGTATGAAAATATGATTTTACTTCTTTTTTCAGTTTATAAAATAAAGAAAAACTAACATTTGCCATACCATTGTCAGCCAGTGAAACTGTGTGGGCAATATTGTGGACTATAAACTGACTTTTGAGGCCAACACTGCTGCCCTCAATGAAATGGCCAGGTTTTAAAAGGGATCGAATGGTTTAATGTTTATTAAGATCTCATGAATGTTAATTTTTCTTTTATTGAATCCGTTTATACTTTTGGCACAGTGTGGTGGTTTGGTAACCTTAGCATGGTAAATAAGAAGAGGTTATTCTGGACAATTAAGGTCTCTACATAGACCATTGGTCACTCTTTAAGAGAACTCAATCTGGTCTTCTACCATCAACAAGAAAGTTTACTTATGCCCAAAGGACAAGATCAAGGCAGCACTTGAGTCCTTTTATTCATGTAGTTGTTGGGTTTTTAAATTATTATAGAAGAATTGTGCTGACAAAATTCTCTAATCCTTTCTTCTTTTTTCTTTTTTTCCTCCCTGGTAATTTTAGCAGACCTTCCTAGTTTGGGAACAGGGCTGTTGTTAAGGCCATTTCATTAACCAACTGTTCCAGTCTTTGGGTATTTACTTGGAAATGTGGTAGAGTTGCTGGGTGGGAGCTGTGGCTAACTCATGCTGAATGGTCGTAACACAGCAAATGTTACCGAAAAACAGCACTTGTAAAATTAGTTGCACGAGATATTGGCAAAGCAGTTTATACTAACATAGCAAACAAATACAACCACCAGAGCCTATTCTACTGTCATTCCTGTTATGCTATGCTGCTCTAGTGATCAGTGATCTCACTCAAGGCCGCAGTAGTCATGATATTTTCGTGTCTTAGAAAATTCCTTAAAGGGCAAATTTTGTATGGAAACACAACGGCTGAAAGGACAAGAACAATTGATTTTCCCCGTCAGATTTGTCCTCTTAAAAATGTCAGAAACTTCCCATGAATCTTTTGAGTGGTATTGGAATAAATTGTTTCTAAGAGGATTGATCCCCGTCCGATAGAATTGCTGATATTATTGGAAAAAGTGGTGGAAAAAAAGGACATAGCCTCTGGTCTATGTATTTTCTGTGGAGGAAAACGAATGCAGTTATTCTACAACACATATTTTACCAGTATTAGTAGTTTTTATTTTGTTTTAGATTTTTTTTAGTTCTTAAGAGTCCTCGTGGAAGGAAAGATTTGCCTCTTGCAGCTTTGAAGCCACAGTTTGGACAGCCCTTGTCAATCACATTAAATCCTCAATAAAGCCATTAAGACCACTCAGGTCCTCAAACTTTAGTCTACCTAACATCCCTAGAATTAGAAACAAACATGAAGAAGCAGTTTTAGTTTCTACGCTCCTCAAATCTGGAACGAACTTCTAGACGACTGCAAAGCTGCTGAATCGTTAAGATCTTTTAGATCAAGGATAAAAACCAATTTGTTTAGAGCTGCCTTTGAGTAATGTTCTAATACAAATGTGTGTGTGTTACACTTGGTTGCAGTTTTTGTTGAGTTTTCTAATGTATTACAATCAATTGCTGTTTTACTTTCTCTCATGTATTTTTTTGTTTTTCCTAAATTGCTGTTTCTATTTTCCATTCTTTAATCAAATGTTTTGTTTTTTTCTTTACCACAAAATCATGTACAGTACCTTGAAATTGAACGTGTGCTATACAATTAAAAGTGCTGTGCCTTGCCTTAAAAATTGTTCTATGATGGCTGTGATGAGCAAATATTGTGAAAAGATTCAAGAACTATTAATACTTTTTTAAGTCACTGTGTGTCATAGATTTATTCACAAGCACATAGCATTAATGTGTACACGTTAAACAAATGAAGTTGGGATACAGCAACACACCACATACAAAACACTGCATATTCATGAGGACCTAATAACTAACAGGAGCCAGTTGCCAAGAGATGTCTCCACCTACATGTTATGGAAATGAGTCCAGCTGCTCCATGTGTGTTAGAGGAATTCAGCTGCTTTAAACAGGTGTTCGAGAAACACTTCAGCCTCATTCTGCAGCTCAGAGACAAGTACGAAACCATGTTTGACTTTTAAATGTGTTACTCATCCGACTATCTTCACAGGTAAATAAAAGAAACAGCTTCTGTGGTGCAAGGTAAAATTCCCTCATTGATGATGATGGCTTGTCAGTGCCTACAGTTTGATAAAGTAGCCCAATCAGAAAAACACACACACTAAAGCTCATAAAAAAGCTTTTTTTGTAATCATACATATATATTTTTTTCCTGCTTACTGAAAGTTGTGAAAACACAATTAAATATTTTTCAGCTTACATGTTGGTAGCACAACATAACTAGTTCAATGGCTGCTAGATTTTGTTGTATAGAAACTGTAAAAGTTTGAAGTAGAGCATTCCATGGATACGTACCACAGGAAGTTAAGGTTGCTGTAATTAAACCTTTACTAAATAAACCCTCCCTCGATCAAGATGACTTAGACCTATATTTAACCTTATTTTCTTATCCAAAATTCTTGAGAAAATAGTTGCTAATCAAGTATGTGAGCATCTAAGGAGCAACAACCTGTTTGAAGACTTTCAGTCAGGTTTTAGAGCTCATCATAGCACTGAAACAGACCTAGTTAAAGTTACTAATGATATTCTAATGGCCTCAGATAATGGATTTGTGACAGTTCTGGTCTTCTTCACACATAAGCACAAGGAGTGTGGAGTACCACTGGGTTCTGTACTTGGACCAATTCTATTTCAGGGGAGGGGGCTATCTCCAGCAATCGTCTGACGAGTTAATACCTATTCAATAGTATCTGGTAAGTAGTGTTCAGTCAAAACAACTTGACCAGAGAACCACACATAAAAGTGAACTTAAAAACTTGCGCTATTATTAGAATAGCAGATGCATTCCTGCAAAGCAAGGAATGAAAATGCTGTGCAACACTTTTTTTCCCTGATCTAATAGTCGGATTGTTGCAGAAAAAAATTGACATTAGGATTTGGATTTTTTTTTTCTGTACACAGAATAGATTACGCCCGGTAATCACAGCTGTTGATCTGCAAGCAGAATCTGCGCTTCGCTCCACTGGAGACTGAAATTACGTTATGCACTTCAGACGAAAAGTTTAACATAAGGAAACATTTCTCGGATTGTAGCGACCATAGGTCAAAGACTCATGGTCGCTACAATCAAGCCATTTCCTGAGCTGTGAACTACTGGAGGAAATCCTGCAGTAAAAGCAGCAGCAGAACAGCACATCTGTGGCGCATATCGGGCTCTATGGAGCGCATCTAACCGGGCGCACTGGGATGGATGGACTGGCAACCTTTTCAAGGTGCACTGCGCCTCTCACCCTTCAAGGAGAACCGGGATAAATAATTGATGGAATTTATTTACTTAGACTCCATGCATAGAGATGGGAAAACAAATCTGATAATCACGTAAAGCAGTCAGAGGGAGGTGTGAAAACTAAACCGTAAAAATGATGGAAAGCCTTCAGATTTTTCAGTCACCGTTGTAAAAAAACACTCAAATAGGGAGAATAATCCATTAACGTGACCCTAAATCACTCTAAACATTCTTCTTTTAAATTTAGACAACACATAAGTTGTCTTTCGATCGAAATCTTTAAAAAGGAAACTGCTAAATCACACACTTCACATGGCGGGCATTAGATTAGCCTGTGTTAATAGTGTACAGAACCCCAGTGTAATTTTTGACCAAGACTTGATTTTTAAATACCATATTAAATGGATTTCAAAGATTTCTTTCATTCACTTTCGGATTATTGCTAAAATTAGAAACTTCCTTTCAAGGAGTGATGCTGAGAAACTTGTCCATGCATTTGCTACTTCAAGGCTGGATTACTGTAATTATTTATTATGAGGAATTCAACAACATGCAATTAAAAGTCTTCATTTGGTCCAAAATGCTGCTGCAAGAGTCCTGATGAATATGAAAACGAGAGATCACATAATAATAATATTAATAATCAAAATCCATCATAAATTAGAGATCTGATTGTTCCATATGTTCCTAACAGAGCACTTCGCTCTCCGACCGCAGGTTTACTAGTAGTTCCTAGGATTTTTTCAAGTACAATGGGAGGCAGAACTTTTAGTTATCAGGCTCCTCTCCAGTAGAATCAGCTCCCAATTTTAGTCCGTCAGGCAGACGTTCTACTTATTTTTAGGACTAAGCTTAAAACCTTCCTTTTTGATGAAACTTACAGTTACAAATACGTTATCACAATTTCAAATAAATGGTGCATATTTTTCAGAAAAATTAATATCTCCCTGTTCATGCCCTTTAGTCAATAGGCTACTAATTAACTCCTAGTTACTTTTGAGTATTATGATTACCACCTACTGACCTTTCTAGGTATGACTGTAGTATCCGTAGTCTCAGTATGCTATACAAGCAATACCTATGCTGGTAAGTGACTAGGTAAAAGCAGGGATGCATTTCTGAAAGGCCTACCAGGCCCAGGGTCCCAAGAGTGCTGCTGCTCTACACATATATGGTTCTTTAATACAGGCTTGTATTGGGTTTGTTCATCTCATGTCTGAATAATGTCAATTTATATCCACAAAAGGTATAAGAATCTTTAATGCAATGGACTATTTATAAGAATGTTCTCCCTGGGGAACACACCCCTGGATCTTGCTTAACATTACGTTGATCAGGGCATTTATCTTGGTTTAAGGGCTTCCCAGGGGGAAAAAGTTCAGGCTCAGGATTCTTTTTTTTTACTATCACCCCTGTCTTCGCCATTGTGCATATGACAGACTTGAACAATTATGAGTGGCCTTTTAAAATGGCCAGTCTAAGGCACACCTGTGCAAAAATCATGCTGCTGTTGGGTCACACACAGCCATCAAGTGGCGCTACTCTGCTTTAGCCCCACAGGAAGTTGGGGCGCGGTAATCTATAAATAGGGCTGCTAACCCAGCTGCTCGCTTTTAGCCAAGTAGCCTCCGGCCGGGGTGGTCTCAGGCAAGACTCAAAGAACCTTCCTTTGCGGGTGAAAGAGACACGTCTGAGTTTGAGGAGGAACTCATTCGAGCAACACTGACGGACAACTGATCAGGTGACTGAAAAACATTGATAAACAAACCCTGTTGTTCTGCCTGAACTCTGCAGACCGTTCCGCAAGCTGCTGCCGGCCGTGATGGGGAACAGAACAGAAACAGAATCTCCAACCTTATTCCTTGGCTAGCAGAGGAAGGCAAGAGTTTCTGCAGGGGCGGATCTAGAAAAATATTTCTGGGGTGGCAAGGATATTTCTGGGGTGACACCATATTATAGTGTATGTTTGTATATATATATATATATACACACACAGTTGTTGTTGTTGAGCCCTCAGACGGGATGGAAAAACCAGCAGTCGGGAACTGTACCGTACCATGAAAAAGAAAAGCAGTAACAGGTTGCAGTGGTATTGATTGTGGAGTTAAAGGAGAGATTAACAGAATTTTGTTTATCTCCCCTTTATTTCATGAAAAAAGCGCCACGACAATTCCCTTGACACTATTTTTTTTTTTTTTTTTTGGTCATGTTTAGGAAAGCTAATAAGACCTGATTAATTCACAGCTACCCTGTAATTAGTTAGGTTAAAAAAAATATTGTTTGACAACCCCAAAATCTATGCATCATCATAGCCCCCCCCGGAGAAAATTATGTTTTTTAACTTTATAATACTCAAAAATCGGTATTTTCTAATATAAAAACAGAAATATTATTTTTTTCTCACAATAAAAAAAGGTTGATAAAAAGTACCAGTTTATTCTAAAATAAGATGTAAGTCAGTATGCTGTGTTTCCCTACCATGTGGACTAACTCGGCTGGATGTGCTTGGTGCTGTCTCAGACGCTGTCCTTTTGTCACTGGCTGAGCCCTCCATGTGCCCTGTATTTCTCTTTCTCCCTCTTCATCTCAGTGATTCTCTCCCTCCACTGCCTCCTCTCCGATGTGCTGTTCTAGCACTCTCTCTTGTCCCTGATCTCGTCTTTCCCCTCCATCACTTTTCTGTCGCTCCTCTCTCTCTTCTTCCACATCGTCTTCTCCATCCACTTTCCTCACCAGGTTACTCTCCGTTTTTCTCATAGGGTGGCAACTTTTTTTGTGTGGAAAAACTCGCTTCAAGGAACCCAAATACTGCCGACACCAGGTGAATCCTAAATATTGATAAACAAAGACATTGTTTATCCACGAAACCCCTCTGAGTTTCAGACTGTTGACTGCGGAGAAACGGGAGCCGAGCCACGTGTGCCGAGAGCTGAACCAACCAGAATCCACATTTAGCCGCCGCCACCGAGCTGATAAGAGGTGAATGTCGAACTGGAGAGCTCCAAAAAGGTACTGTTAAAAGGTGGATGCTGATCACCACGCAGCCTGGCAGGAGGAAGCCAAAGCCACGAGCTTCCTACCACTGCTAGCCGGATTAGCAATCCTTTGTTAGCCTGCTGGCTAACACTCCCTGGAGACCCCCACACCTTGCGCTCATCAACGTGCAGCAACTCGGAGGATTTTAAACATTCACAAGATAGCTTTGGGCATAGGCAAATTAGTTAGGATAACTAATTTTAAAGGGGTTTCTTTTTGTATTGTTAACTTTTTAAGTTTCATGTGCTATCTTTGGGTTAACCAGGTCTCGGTCAGAAGTTTAAATCAGAGTTTTTAAAAGACTTTTCCCGACAAAGAGTCGTTTTAAATCATGTAATTTGAGCTACTCAATCAGACAGGAGTTTTTCCATTTTTTTTTTGTCCAATGCTTAATAAAAGTATTATAAAGTGACATAAGTAATATAAGTCACAGACAGTGAAAGCTAAAAAAGCCCACTCGCTTTAAAAACAGATTGTTTAAGAACAGAAACTAGTCTCCTTAGCTGTGTTTGAACTCGCCTTATTTGATCAAAGTATGAGAATTAGATTGTTTTACGGTCATGATAAATCCATTATTTAAGTAATTCTCCAAAGGGTAATCACTCTTATCCAGATAATTTTTTAACTTCTTAATCCAAAGAATGTTTTGAGCTTTCTTACATTGCTTATTGGTTTAGAGGTAAACCGCTGGAGCTAAATTAGTTAAATTAGCCATCTTTTTGTGTTCTTATATTTTTAACTATTCATTTATTTTAATCAGTAGTATGTTCTTTTTCTGGCTTGATTAATTAAAATGTTTTTCTTATTTTTCTTTTTATAAATAAATCTTGTATTTTTGGAAAGTAATTGTTGTCGTTCTTGATTCAGCACACACATATTGCAAAGTTTATGACTAATAGACGGTAAAGAATTAATTCCTTCAGATTATAAAACTGATATAGACATTTGGCTATTAAAATAGTTCCTGATAAAGGTGGTGCCCCGAAAAATAATGTTCCAAAAATTATTAAGCTTATTGAATGCCATAAGCATTCCTTTGACTATGAATAGCCAAATGACTACATTCTTGAGTAGCACTCAGCCTTTATCCTCCTCTTTCACCCTATGACACATAATACTGGCTCGTTCAGATAAACCCGATGCTTCCCTCTTGTGTTTGTGAGTGTATTCTGGTCAAACAGTTAAATACTGTTTTAATCAAATAAAACAGACACTTTTCCACTGACTTGATCATAGAGGGTGTTTTTGTCAGATATCTGATTACGACAGCCACATTATTCAATTATGGCAAGCACAGTGGATTAATAAGTGAGTGAGGACTGAGAGCTAAATCAAGTTATTACAGTCAGGAACAAAGTAGCTGCCAACTTAGACAGATGCTTTTAATCAGCTGCTCTATCGGCTGGAATGTTTGCGGAGAAGTACTACATGTCCTGCTGCTAATCTAAAATTGTAACAGGATCGCCAAATGCTTTACTTTGGTTATTTGGGAAAGATTTCCCTGATCATGTATGGATAGAGATGTTCAAATTAGAAACATTTCTGTATCCCAGTTACACAGTGTCTTGCTATATTGATTGTGTTGTTCCAAACAAAAATGCTGAGAAAACTGGGTCATATATCCCAGTTCATATAAATGTGTTCGTGAAATTAATCAATAAAACATGACTGTGTGTTAGAAATAAAATAAAGGGCAGTTCTAATTCCTGAGAAAAGGTGTCAATTAGGACAACTTACAGAAAATGCATTTATATGTCTGTGGTATATATGGTATTTTTCAGTATTCAGCAATAGTGCATTTAATCAAAGGGTCTTTCGGGCTACATTTTTATTTTTATTTTTTTTTGGTCCCACGGTTTTCTTTCCCATTTTAGCATTTAAAAATGTTATAAACAGCAGCTAAAAGTGTTTTACTACTCATACAAAACCAAGAGTAAATGAGAGAACAAGTGACATTCTTCTGGAAAAATAACGACTTTGCATTCAGATGGTTAACTTGTGATAATTCATGAAAAGTACCATAGTTTGGCATAAAATGTTTGGCAGTTCCTAAAAGCCAAGGTACCATCCAGAGTAGTAATAGGCAGATATTTTTGAAGCTAAGGGTAAATATTTAACAATCAATTCCAATGAGGTCAGCATCAATCCATCCACCTTCTTCGCATCGTGGGGGCAGTAGCTTAAGCAGAGAGACCCAGAATTCCCGAGGCGCTCCCAGGCAAGCAGGGAGACATAGTCCCTCCAGCAAGTCCTGGGTCTTCCTCTCGGCCTCCTCCCGGTCAGGATGCCTCCTGGAGACCTCCCTGGTGAGGTGTTCTGGGCACGTCCCACCGGGAGGAGGCCCAGAGGAATGAGGTCAACAATCATACATTAAAACCACAATATAAGCTTATTTCTGCCATCAGAGGGACTGAGTGGGAGAGAAACAGCATGGGAATGCCGCAGACAGAAACAATCTGCCAACATCGACGGATCCAACATGCCAAGGTTTTGTGCTCACAAACCTCCTTCACTAATTACCTTAGTCCATATTTAAATCAGGGCTATTTAATGTGTCACTGTTGTACCCTATAGCCACCGAGCAAGATATCCCCCCTTTCCACCAGGGTTGCCCTGGCCTGTCAAATCAGCCTCCATTTAATGCATTTCCCCTGGCTTTGTCTGGGCCGAGGCAACCCTAGACACCCATCTATGGACTGATGGTCCAGTAAAGTGATGCCACTATCACTCCTACCTTGTGGTAGACACTGACGGACCAGGTGGTGTGCGTGTGAAGTGATTTCACAAAATAGCGACTGACTGCTGCTTGCCAATGACAGAATGCAGATAGAACTGTTAGGCTCGTAGGGCTTACAAATTACATCAGACTTTTGGCCCCACTTTGCTTAACCATGCCAGCACCCTCTTCTGCATTCCTGAGATGGATATGGAAACACAACCAGGTCTTGCTTGGGTGGGCTGACCTACCCGGCCCAACCCAAGCAGACCTTAGTGGAAAAGGGGCAATAGTGGCAACCTTATCCAAACTTAGTCATCTATTGGACAGGCAACTTTGACGTCTGAAAACATATGGCATAGATAGTCTGTTCCAGAGGACAATATTAAGTTGCGATAAAGTGCAAAGAGAACGAAGATATAACGGCACTTCAGCCGAAGGTAGTTTGTTTAGGAGATGTGAGACCCAAAATCACACCCAAAAAGGTGTCAGGTACCTCTTTGATGTTATGCCCTTTAGTGTGGGAGATGACAGAATGTTTTTGGTTCTGCAGTGTCTTTTTAAAAGCTCACATATGTGTGGGCTTTGGCCATCCTGGGTAGTGAATGACCAAAAGTAACTAAGTGAGAGTCTTGCTTTTGACCATTGTGCATGTGTCAGTCTTTAAGTTGAGAGGTTGCATTATTCCTCTATCGATGATGGCGGTAAGCTACATTGCAGGACAGGGGCCTCCAACTCCAGTCCTTGAGGTCCGGGGTTCAGGAAGAAGTGTCCCGTACACACCAAAATCAAATTGCTTTTTCGCCTCCTCAGTATGCAGTTAAGTTCTCCAGAGAGAGTGGTTAGAACCAACAACCCGTCCGTCATGTGATTACTACCTGAGGAGCCACGGTTGCCCCTCAGGTCTGTCAGCAGATTCCTATACCAGTGACAAGGGATCTCATCATGTTGTCAATGTTAAAATGCTATTATGCTATTATCTAGTGTGGCACAGGTATTCTGATGCAGAAAAAGTTATTTACCCCAAAAGTGACAAATGAACTCTCACTCAGTCCTGCTTAACCCCGCCCCCTGTAAACAAAAGGGGGTGGGGTTAGCTCATAACATCCGACCAGGTGTGTTCATCCCACTGGTTACCCAAAAGGATGTGTTTTGTTACCTCTCCTGTTCATCCTCTCCACAAACATATGTCATTGCAGAGGAAAAGGCAGATAATATATATATATATACACAGATGACTCTGTGGTTGTTAGCCTGCTGAGGAAAACAGTTTTATCCCTTTTTATGATTTATGTAAACATTTCTGTATATTTACATTTTTATGACCCATCTACTTCAGCACAAATTTATCTTCGGGTACGAATAAAATCTCTCCCATAGAGAAACACTAGAACCCAAAAAACTTTTTGTGGTTTTTTCTGGGCTTTATTTGTGTTTTAGAACACAAAACAGAAAAGCAATGTACCTGGGGCACTTGCAAAGGTGATAAATGGAGGATAATCAATACTTTTTTTAATTCTGTTTCCAAATGTATTCCTTCATAAAAAAGAATGTCAACCTTTAGAAATAGGGGGGCGAATCAGGAAGTAAAGTATTTAAAAGACCCATCAACAGGAAGTTGAGTGTTGAAAACCTTCTCACTTATATGCATCAAAACATCATAACTAGGTGGGAGATGCAAACTAAAACTAAACAAAAACAGATGAAATAAAGATGTGTAATATGTCAGATACATACACATTAAAGTGACGGTGTGTAGTTTTTGCAGTACATCTTTGAAAATAGCCATTAAAATATTATGTAATAATAACACACAGTCCAAAAACACGACTGTCAGGTTAATTGATCTCTCCAAATTGTCCTTAGGTGTGTGCAGGGTTGTTTGTCCTGTCTGTCTCTATGTGGCCCTGTGATGGACTGGCGACCTGTCCAGGGTGTGCCCCGCCTTTCGCCCGTTGACAGCTGGAGATAGGCACCAGCCCCCCCGCGACCCATTAAGGATTAAGCGGTTAAGAAAATGGATGGATGGAAAATACATAGGCGCGGGTCCTCTTTTCAGGGGAAAGCCATATTAGATGACGTCTTTAGAGAGCCCGGACGGACAAAGCACACGGAACACGCCCGCTAATAAAACATTGATTTCCCCTCAAAATACAAAAAAGTTTGTTCCTTTAAAAATCTGTGGTTTAACCTCTCAATGTTTTTTTTTTCTTTATTTCAAATTTTTAAATAGTTATCACAACGTCAAGTTTTGGTTTAGTATTTCAGAAAAAGCAGCTTTTAAACACAAGAGATGCTATAAATTATCAGTAAAAATGTACAAAAATGGAGTGTGATGACTGTGAGAGCATCATAATGAAAACCAAGGTGCAAGGTCACCTTGACAGAGCCAGTAAAAACCTGTTCGAGGAGAATAACTGATTCCAGCGCCTTGTCCTGCCTTTCAACATGCTCCCAACCTCAGCTGACAGCTGAGTGCCGAGACGGAAACACTCACCAGCCCTGTTCGACTTCATGAGCACATGTTGAACACGTTGAGTATATACTCCTACAGGATTCATTTGTTTCATTTAACTTTATTTAGAACTTTACAATCTGCAGAAAACCCTTCAAATTTAAGTTTGCTAAGATCTTAAACATTAAAATTAATTTAATTTTGGAAAGCAGTCTGAAATCCAATTGACTGAGCAAAAATCAAGGTGATTATACTGTATATCCAGTAACATTAAGAGTGGTATTTTATTCCTCAAACAGGCTGAAGGTTTCGGGGAGAGCCATCTGTGCCCTACACCACGATAGAATAGTCTAGTCCAGGTTTGAAATATTCTAGTCCAGGTTTGAAATACTCTCTTTCTGCCATTGGTGTTTTGTTTCCTAGCTGATTCTAGGTGGTTCTAATGCTACAGAAACATTGGTAATGTTGTTCTGTGTTTCCCAAGTCCAAGAATAAAGGTTTTATTAAAATTAAATTAAAGTATCCCTGTTCTGTATAGGACTGAGCTCTGAATATATCCCATGGTACACCAGCAGCTCACAGCATCAGCCAATAAACAAACCATTTAAAAACTTTTTCAATTAGAATTAATGGCATGAAACTTGTTTCCTCATTTAAAAACAAAAATTTTTTAAGTTGAAAAATCTGGTAACACCACAACGTGTGGGGGACATGGCAATTGTTGGAAAGATACAGGCCAAAGAGAAATTAATTCCGTATTTCCTGATCTAGCCAAAAGGTAGCAGGATTTATTGCATGGCGTTGTTAGGTCTGTGCATGTGTGCAGGTCTGTTAGATCACATATATCTCAATTCCAGGTCAGAATCAACTCTCAGGAGTAGTTTTCATGCTTGCCCTGTTCTGGCATCGGAAGTCACCAAGGTCACGAGACCGGACACTGAGTGCTTCTCAGGTTACTTGCATCCAGTTGGACATGGGAGGCGAGATTAGCGTCAGTGTGGTAATTATCATATCACCTTTCCACCAGCTGATACATGGGGTTCTGATAATGCAGCATTAATGTGAAATTCATATGAAAGGAGCGATCGATGGACAACTCACCCGCAAGGAGGAGCAGAACACTCTGTAATGACTGGGATAACACAAATTTGATGGGATTAGGTTTCCACATCATGCTTCTTTGTAAATATTTCGAAGATATAAAAAAGAACACAAAACAGATATGGGTCATTCAGATGACACAGTTAAAATGGAAGTTAAAGAATAATTTCCCGGTGTGGTATTTACAGTACTTCTCCATGTCCTCTCAGGGAAAAGATGCTAAAGAGAAAGTATTTATACTCCTTAAACCTTTCCACAATTTGTCACACTAAAACCATAGCTTTGGTGTGTTTTAGTGGGATTTATTTATGCATTGTTTTAAAAAACATTTCAAAATACAAAATTCTCCTATGTGTGACATGTATTTAGTGTCCTTTTATTGCGGCCAGTGTAAAGCACACCTGTGCAATATTCATGCTTTCTAACCAGCACCTTGACATGCCCCACTTGTTAGCTAGGATGGATTACCTTGGCAAAGAAGTGCTCACTGAGGTAGATTTAGACACATTTGTGAAAAAATATTTGAGAGTAAAATGTCTTGTGTTATATAGGAAATGTTTCAGAGTTTTGAATTCAGATCATGAAAAATGCAAGCAAAAAATAAGTGTTGTTTTTTTATATTTTTGTTCAGTGTATATCAAGCCCCAAAAACCTCATGACATACTTAGTAGTATTAATTAGTTTTTTCCATCCACACATTGCAGGATAAGTGGTATATTAAGCACATTCATAGACATGCGAAACCTGTGGGGGGCAGTAGTTATACCAAATCCACTCAGAGTAACTTTCTACTCTCTAACTTCTACATTCAGCAGTCATTTAGCTCGTGAAAACAAGAGAGCACAAAGTGCTTGGACAATCTATAATGCCAACACATCTCTGAGGGCATGAATGCTTCTGAGTGTAGACATGGGTTACTGGGTGCTAACATTTCATGGAAGGTCTGCCTACCACTGCAGAGAAGTTTCAGGTAATTTGAGTTTTTTTCTTCAGCTTGTTAACACATTCCTCCCTCAAGGAGCAACGGAAGACAGTAAGCTTTTATTAAGCTGTAAACTTTTTACTAGAAGTGCATGAAAGCAAACACATTAGCATGTTTTGTTGTTTCTCTCCACCCCCTTGTGCGCAAAATCAGCAAAGGACCAAATTAGATAAATTATCCTTTCAATATAAAACATGTGGTGCCCAAACGCTGCATTAACTACTGATTGCAGTGACTATAGAGCCCCGTTCTGGTGAAACGATCTCTGACTGTTGTTGAAGTGACCAATCAAAGGCATATGCTCTCCACTGACGGAGACGGATAGTTAAGAAATGGGGCTCGACTCTGTCCGTCCGTGCGCAGGTGACGGAGATCCCTTGTGTCGATGGATAATGGCACTATGTCAATCCATCTCCGTCAAAATGGAGTAGTATTGAGAGTGAGGAGTCACGTGCCTATTTGGGTGGGTCTGAGTTGGTCGGCCATAATGTAAGGAGACGCTATCGGTTGCCAGGGCAACGCCTTCAGAACTTAACAGTATTGACGTGACTAACGTTCCGGAGCTCTTTAATTTTTGCGCGTGTAATATTTCGGTGGGATAGATCTACAACTAGACAGAAAGTAAGAAAGTAGAGCAATGGAGAGAGTCAAGGCAAAATAAAATGGACTATACCCCTCCTTTCCACCAGACACGTCAGCAGCATGTTACAGCAGCAGCACGTCATACACGGCTGTTAGCCACCGCTGTAATCAATATAATCCTTTCCATCGGAGGCGAAAGCAGCACCAGTTTGCCCCGTCACTGGAGCGTCATGTCGCAGTACTTTTCTAAATATACGCGGCAGTCCTATTTTCTATGCGCTACGCCTGTGAAACTTGTAAATTTCGACATTTTGGTTAGGGGAAGACAGGAAGTCAGATGGCTCGGTATTCTGAAATTTTCAAAATAAAACCAAGGTGCTTCTTTCCCGTAGCTTTACTTTGCTACCTGTGCAGCCCCATGAGAAGTCAGTAGGTCGTGGGAGGGTCTACACTACCTCGGATCGCCACAAACATTATTCTTTTGCACTTCGAGGGATTTTGTATATTCCCTGATATAACAAAAACTTATAGGCGAATGTAAAACGGACAGAACATAAAACACAGACCTTTTGGAGCCATGTTGTAGTTTTTTTTCTGCTTGTTGTTGCGCTTACTGACGAAACCACGCTGCTTCCCTGCTGCTACGTGCTGCTGACGCCCCCCGTGGAAAGGGCCAAGCAGCAGAATACGCGAGTAAAACATGCTGCTCCTTTAACAAGCTGCTGAAACATGCAGTGGAAAGCCCGGGTTACAGGGACAAGCTTATACCTACGGCAAAACAGCGGTATTTTTAGAAGCTTTCAGACATTAAACATACGGACCCATACGAGCTCTCCAGCAGCGGAATGGCACAGAGACCTGAACACATATAGATATAGTAAATTACCTTGTTTTTGGTGTGAGTTACTACACGTTGCAGGAGTTTAAAAGCCACACATCTTTGGAAAGCTATGGCTTTTTGCTGTGGCTGGGTGTAGGACTTGGCCATCTACAAGCCTCCAGGTGGCGGAAACAGCGTGGTACTGGCAAAGGTAAGTTTTCTTTACATGCGTTTTAGTGTGTCGTAATTACATTGCATTTAGCAGACACTTCTTGATCAAAATGACAAAGTCATTTACTGCGACTGCTTCATAAACACTAGAATGTGACGAGATGTTCAATGTACACAAACGTTTCCAACACGTTTTGATGTAGGCTAAAGCTGTGTACCGTATGTTTAGGTATTTAATTGTAATTTGATTTTAGCCCAATGACACATACTGTACCCGGCATAGACTCTATGGCGCCAGGATTTTGTGTTGGGGGATGATCACCCGGTTCTGGGTCGGCTAGGGTAGTTAAATGTGTGGTACTAGAGCAGTTTTTAAAGCAGCAGCGAGTTTGAGGCATGGCAACACAGTGCGGAATTGCGAGAAACCTCCTTTACTACCGAGTTAAAAATACACAGTTTGCCGCTGGAAGGAAGCCAAGATGGCGGAGGACTGACGACCGACGGGAGGGGTTCTGTACTATGACGACAACTCCTCACTCTCAATAAACTAGGCTTAACTATCCCAGCTGCATCTGTTTACCCTTTATTAGCTCCTCTGATTCCTTGTCTTTCGAAACTCTTTCTCATTATATATAGGTGGATAGGATTTGGGAAACTAATGTCCCCTACAGATTTGGCATGCCCATGAATGTGCTTAACAATGCACTTATGGAGTTAGGTGTGGAGTGTTTTTTTTTATTTTTTGTTGTGTTTTTTAATTTTTTAAACAAGGTGGAGAGAATATTTGCTACATGTGTACATGGCCTTAAACTTTCCGGTTTGCACTGTTTTCCACTGGCTCCTTCTGTTACTTTCAATTACATTCCTTCTGTTGTTATCATCATCATCGTTATTTACTCTAAATATTCTTGTATTTTAATTCTACATGTGAAATGACAATAACGAGTTATTTTCTGCACTTCAGCCCATCAACAAGTACTTGCATGACATCATCCCCACCACAGGATTCTCCTTTTCTCACAATGATAAAGATGCTCTGATTATTGTAAAAACTTTTAAGATAATCCGTACAGATATTCCTGCCTTGTGCTGTGTGTTCAGAATGCTCCGATGTGCTTGGAAGGGAACCGCTCTCATCACAAATCGGGGATATTCAACACGTTGGATTGTCTTGGCCCAATATTGCAGCATGTTCGGTGTGTTGTCTAATGACAAACGAGCAAGCAGCCTGTTGAATGTGATGTATAGCCAATCAGAAAGAGACATGACTAGCTGCAATACACCTTGATAGCATCTGGTCTTTCTTCTCACGAGACCATTTTAAAATATTGAGTTTTCAAGCAGGCCATAGGGGTATTAAAATACAGTTTGGCTGAGTATAAATTGTCACACTTTACCTGTAAAGAAAAATGTATATGATTTAGGGCTGTCAACGAATATTCTAAGTTCGAATATATATTCGAATAGTTTTAAAAAACAGAAATTCGGACGTGAAAATTAATATTCGAATGTGAGGCACGGCTGTCTGCTTTGCGAGTGGGCGCGCGCTGCCGTCAGGCATCAGGGACAGGTCACGTGAGTTGCACTGTCTAGCTCAGCGTCACTGGTGAAAGTTGACTAATGGAAGATGGCAGAAAGTGCAGAGCCCAATTCGACCACAGCAGAGAAAATTATTTTAACCCCCCAAAATCTAAAGAGCCATGTCTGGAAGTACTTTGGATTTTGGTCGGTAGAAGGTAAAATTGTGGAGCCGCGAGATAAAGTAGTATGCAAGCTATGTAAGATACAGCTAGCATACCATTCGACCACTAGCAACATGAGGTCACATCTCGAAAATGTGCACCCAAATGAGCATGGTATAATGTGTGGAACTCAAGCTAAACAGCCACGTCTGGACAATTATTTTGCACCACCCGCCACAAGCTCTTTGTCTGCAACACGACAAGAGGCCATCACGCAGAAATTAATTTATTTCATTTGTAAGGACATGAGACCGATCAGTGTCGTGGATGGGGCAGGCTTCAGGGATTTCTGTCAAGCAATGGAACCGAGGTTAATTAATGTTAATAAATTTGTTTCAGTCACTGAATGAAGCCTGCTATATTTGGAACTATATTCGCGACCTTAAATTGCTTGCACAAAACTCTTCATCAGCGCTCAATATGTGCTCATTGTTGTTGTTAATTTAAACCGTTATGTGCAGAGAGAGGGCGAGGGCGAGAGAGAGAGAGAGAGAGAGAGAGTGCTTGTGAGTGAGCGAGATCTGCGGTCTCGGCCATTCGTTTTTTTATTGGTTTTGTGTTGGTAATACATTGTCAAATATGTTGAACTTCAATTAATTACCTATACATAACTACCTATAGTAGTTATATCTCTTTGTATTAATTTGTGCTATTAGTGACGTAATGCGCGTCATTAACAAAATGCGTAACCAGATGTTCGAATAGTTCGAATATTCCTGTGTTTTTTAGAGGGAATATTCGAGCGTCATTTTTGAGCAATTTTGACAGCCCTAATATGATTTATTTTCCACTTCGCAATTATGCATTACTTTCTATTGCACCATAACATCCCATTAAAACAGATTTAGGTTTGTGGTTTTAATGTGAGATGATATGAACAAGTTTAAGTAGGTGTTATCCCTTCCATCCATCCATCTTTCTGTCTCCAGACCTATGGTGCTTCTCATTCAATCTGTCAATTAGTTTATCTCCATATTCCCTACACTGGATATTTTTTACTTCAATGCCTTCTTCACGTGGAGAGTGAGCCTGTCTTCACTCCCTCCCTCATTTCCTCCATTCTGTCATTTCTTGACTCCATCCATCAGCGCCAAGCACAGACAGCGCCTCAGTCATCTTAAAATATCACTGCTTTAAGTGTGCTTTCATTTAATGGATCATAAGGCTGAGGAGTGAATAATTTGTGTGGCTGGGGATTTAATCCAGAGCAGCGTAATTGATGAATACACTGGAAAACTCACAGATCATTAAATCTGATTGTAGATTTACCAAAGCACCTCTCAGAATAGGCTTTCTGAAAAGTCTGGAAACTGAACTGGTCCTAAAAGGAGGATGTGATGACAAAAACCTAGAATGGTTAATTTAAACTTTACCTTTGTTGGGTCTGACTCATGAATGTTGAAACTAAGATGGTCTGATTGTGGTTAAGATCATACAAATTTCTTTCCCCCTCGGCGGCACGCCCCTTCCCCCCTGGCCACGCCATTCTAATCAATAGCAGAACTATCCGCTCCTTCCCCGTTTCGAATCCGCTGAGCGCTGGATGATTTTGCTGCGCCAGTTGGCTGGGATAGCAATCCCTCAAAACCGCCGCTGCTGCCCACAGCCTGATTGGAGACAGATATGGGGAAAGGGGGACGAAGCGCCCACACTAAGCATAAAAGTGCAAAAAAGCCATTGTTCTTCTTCTTCAAAACTCGATTTAGTGGGGTTTAGTTCTGTTCACGGGACTGAAAGAAGAGATCTTCCTTCGCAACACGTGTTCTTAATTTTGTCCTCCCTTCCTGCAACCAAGCCCCTTCAATAGTTTGGCTGGCTCCCAAACTATTTGTTCAGTCCGCTGAACCTCTCTCTCTCTTTTTATTTTTTTTCATCCCCTTTTTGCGCTCCATCTCCCCTTTGCGTTTTTCAGTTGCAATCAGAAGTATCTTTTTCTTCTACACCTGGAAGCTTCCTCCTTGAAGTAAGACTGTTCTCATTTATTTGTATCTTCTGTTACCTGGGTGGAGAGAGTTTTAGAAAGTTTTCTTTATAACTGTATGCATGCATGATTATTGATGTGAAGTTAGTTGCCTTCCATGAGCGCTCTGTGATTTCTCTGTGCTGTGTTTGTACTTACGGGTAAATTTGTGAGTTTTGTACTTGTTGATTGTAAGTTTCGTGTATGTTTTGTCCTTTATTATCAAGCAAAATTGTTAGTCTGTAGATGTTTGGTTCCCCTCCGTTAGTTGATAGTAAGTGTTTGGCGTCATAGGCATTTGGGTCAGCACCTGCGGATCGCCTTTCAGGAACACGCAGCACGCAAAGGACATTTTAATCCCTTTTCCTCCACATTTCCCAACCAGAGTCTTTATTAGCAGAAGCTAACTCACTGATAAGAGCCATGAGGTTTCTTTGTTAGAAAGGAACCACAGGCCTCTTGCTCAAGTTAAACAATAAGTCATAAAACTTCCCCCCGTTCTTTTCGACGAGCTGCGTGTTCGCGTCATACACCGCCTCCACGCATGCATGTGAGGGGCTGCGTACGACGTCAGTAGGAGGCACCCCGTGACGTGCGTAAATGATGTCATCGCTGGTCGGCATATCTTTCTGGTGTGATCACTAATAATTAATCCTTATAAGTCAGATTATTGGTTGATAATCCCTTTATTAATAAGACATACATGCTCTTGCCAGATTTTCCTTAAATAAAAAAAGCTGGATGGTGCCTTGTTAATAATCTGAAGAGATAATTAAATTAATAATTTACAATTATTAGTTAATATTCTCAGTATCACCAGATAGATCATAACAATTATCAATTAATTAATTATTTTGAATTTATAAATTCCCCTACACCTTTAAAGCTAATTCAAACAAATATTAAACACATTGAATCTTAATTTACTGGCTTCTGGGTTTTTTTCTATACTTGTTAAAAGAAAAGGTGAGAATTTGGAGGATAAGTGAATATGGACATGATTATAAGGCTCTATGGATATTGCACCTTTCAGAGAAAAGACGGTTGGAGGCTAACATCAAGGCAGCTCGGAGAGAAGTGCATCAATTGACATTGGCCCAGAGAGGTGTAATAGAAAAGAGCACAGCGAACTTCCTGAACAGAAACCAGTTATTACAGCGGCGGACATCCAAGACAGAGTCTTAGATATGAAAAAACCTAGTCTACTAGCTAAATAAAATCACAGGACTCCATGAGTGCCTGGTAGCACAAATGAACGAGCTGTTAGGAGATGGGACTCACCCAGAATGGCTAACCAAAGGGTGGACGATCCTGACCCTGAAGGATCCCACCAAAGGTGCAACACCATCCAACTATCTGGCAATATGCTTTCTCTCCACAACAATGAAGCTCATTTTAGACATCATTGCGGCTAAGACAAGTGGGCACATGGATCAATACATGATCAAAGCACAGAAGGGTATGGGTAGAGATACCAGAGGAGCTAAACACCAACTCCTGGTTGACAGAACAGTTGTCAAAGACTGTAAGTCCCAAAATACCAATCGTTGCACTGGCTGGATTGATTACAAAAGAAAAAAGCACATGACTCAATGCCACACAAGGATCACTGAATGCTTGAGCCGTACAACATCAATAGAACTACTAGAGTGTCCATTGCAAATTCAATGAGGTTATTGAGAACCACCATTGGGCCAATGGCAAGCCACTTACACAAGTATCCATCAAATGTGGCATATATCATGGTGAGGCTCTGTCCCCACTGCTGTTCAGCATGAACCCGCAAAGCCCAATAATCAACAAGACTGGCTATGGAGACCGCATCAAGAATGGGGCTATGATCAGCCACCTCCCCTACATGGGTGACATCAAGGTGTATGCTAGGAGCGAATGGGACATTGACTCGATACACTCCACCAGTATACAGAGCAATGACATCAGGATGTCATTCAGGCTTGGCAAATATAGTAGGATGGTCACAAAGTGAGGCAAGGTCATCCACACTGAAGGGGTCTCACTCCCAGAGAGAAAATAACAGGCATTGAGGACAGTTACCTGAGAGTACCACAGACAAATGGAAACCTTGAACAGACAACGAGGGAAGCAGCAACATCCTAATACCTCCAACGAGTGAGGGAAATCCTAAGAAGCCAGCTCAATGGAAAGAACAAGTCTAAGGCAATAAATAGCTATGCCCAGTTAGTGATCAGATAACCCTGCAGTAATAGTAACATGGCCAAAGGATGAGATACAGACCACATATGTAAAGACACGAAAGCTCCTCAACATGCATGGCAGGTTCTATTCATAATCCAGTACTCTGAGACTGTACGCAAGCCTTAAGGAAGGAGGCCGAAGGCTTATGAGCGTGAGAGCCGCTATCCAGGATGAAACAGCCAAGCTCGTTGAGTACATCAAAGACAAGGCTTCAACGGATGACATACTCAGTGAGGGACCATCATGAGCGACAAGCTCCTACATGGAATGTACCATCGGAACATAACTGAAGTAGCAGATCTGAAGAAATCATACCAATGGCTACAGAGGACGACAGAGGCTCAGATCTACCATACCAGACAATACCTAAGGTGTAGGCTGTGCAAAGAGGCACCTGAGACAATCCAGCATATAACAGCAGCGTGTATGATGCTGGCAGGAAAAGCATTCATTGAACATCATAACCAAGTGGCTGGAATAGTGTACAGAAACATTTGTGCAGAGTATTGGCTGGAAACCCCAATGTCAAAGTGGGAAACACCTCCAAAGGTGGTAGAGAATGACTGAGCAAGGATTCTGTGGGACTTCCAGATACAGACAAAAGGGATGGTTATGGGAACCATTCAGATATTGTGGTGGTTGATAAAGAGCAGAAGAAAGCTGTTGTGGTGGATGTGGCAAGTTATGTTGACATTAAGAAGGAACATGAGAAACTTGAGAAATACCAAGGGCTAAAAGAGGAGCTAGAGAAGGCTTGTAAGGTAAAAGTGACAGTAGAACCCATGGTAATCAGTCCTGAAAAGTGCAGTACTATAAACAGCAAAGACGCTGTGCAGGACCCTCAAGCTCCCAAACTGGAGGAATAGCTTTAACTGATCCCTGGAATAACCTCAGACATCTCAGTCCAGAGATGTACTTGGAATAGTAAAGATACACAGGACCCTCAAGCTCCCAGGCCTCTGGTAGAGGGCCCAAGCTTGGAATGGATGAGAAAACACCCACATCTTTAAACTTTGAGTTTAATGTTTGCTGTGCGAAGTTGTAACACAAGGTTATCCATTTGCAACATTGAAGTGGTCGTCCCAGGTTCAATTCTAGCCTGTGTATATTGAATACGGAATGTCTCTCCCACACTTCTCTCCCTCTTTCTGTGGTATCTTCGGTACTCAAATAAAGGCAACTGTGACCACAAAAAATATTTTTTATATAGATTTAGCTGTATTTTCTGTGACATATCTGCTATAACACGCCGGTGATGCACCCAGTGTAAATTGGGTGTAGGAGATTACTGTTGTTGCAGAGCTGGCTAATAGCTTAATATGAAATTATTCTGAATAAAATGTAGAATTGGTTCGCATAAGTCTAGGTACCTGTTAGAAATCTTTTTACAGTGCTCACCATCTTCACTAAAATCATGCATATTACCATTAAACACAATGAGCAAGAATTTATAATGCAAGAAGCTTCAGATTAAAATGTATTAAATAGAGGTTGTCATAATATTTTATATTAACTGAACCATCGGCATTACATCTTTCACACTATGATTCATTAAATGCTTTTAATATAAAGACAAGTTTACAAAGAAAAAATGCTCAATTGATGAGTGTATATGAGGACCAGTATAGACTGTGCATCTTCAGAAAAGATCCTTCCTTGTGAGCATAAATGAAGCAGTTTTAGATTTTACTTTCACTTCATTTTGAATGTCCAACAATTTGCATAAGGATTTTCCCCCTGCTAATAGAATCAAATTCATATTATTTTCTTTCTTTGTCTATAAGAGGAATTTGAATGTGTTGTTACTGTTATGTTTTGCTTTGGCATTAATCCAGTTATCTAACTTTTTATAAAGATAATAATAATATATTACTAATATAGAGACTGTCAGCAGCAACAATCAATGATAATTATGTGAAATAGGATAATTTATTGGGAGGCCTTGGCACTATTTCTATTAAAATGAATATAGAATAAGACCACACTGTCCCCCCTCTTACCTGGATTTTGATTGGCCAGCTGAAGTTGGACACATACACATAAAAGGTGATGTTGTGGTGAAGCCTGAAGTTGAATTTTTCACACGAGAAACTGTCTCTGTGCTCCTTGATGTTAGTCCTCGCTAGGACGGACATCTCTTCTCCAGATATGGTACCAGCTGTGGGTGAACAGAAAATGTTATACTTGAAATAAAGTAAAATATCTTCTGCCAAGGACAGATGAATATGAAAGACTTGTATCTAGAATGAAATGCTTCATGGAACATTCAAAGTATCCTAGGAAGTAAGTTGTTCGCCAATGCAACAGAATTGATGAAACAGTCACAAAAGAGGTACTATTCAATTCAATTCATTTCAACTTATCTATACTGCACCAATTCACAACAGACGTCATCTTAAGGCACTCTACAAAAGTCATTTCGGTACAATTATAAAAACATTCCAATCAGTTTAATGTTTTATATTTTAACGGATCCTAGCAGTTTCTGAGTCGCTGAATGTCAGTTATGCCCCCTTGAATTAGACTCCAACTACAGCCATCCCTCATACTAAGCAAGCATGTAGTGACAGTGGAGAGGAAAAACTCCCCTTCAACAGGAAGAAACCACAGGCAGATCCTGCCACGACTGTCTGGGTAGTTTGAGAAGACAGAGCAGAGAGACAGAAAGAACAAAAAGAATGGATGTAAGAGTTATTTCTATATTAAACCACTTAATCCTCAAGGGGTCGCGTGGGGGCTGGTACCTATCTCCAGCTGACAACGGGCGAGAGGCAGGGTACACCCTGGACAGGTCGCCAGTCCATCACAGGGCCACAGAGAGACAGACTGGTACCCGCATGCACGGCAAGAAAATGCAAACTCCATGCAGAAAGACCCTGGGCCGAGATACAAACCCACAACCTTCTTGGTGCAAGGCAACAGTGCTAACCACTGCGCCACCATTACAGACATATTCAATGCAATAAAAAGATATTAAAACAGGACAAATGGGTTTATTTTTCTAACTGTTGCTCAAATTTTAGACCTTAATGTTCAGAAAAACAGACCACAGCTGTATTTTAGTCCAAAAGATTCATGTTTAGAAGTGATTCCTAACATATCAGGGCTAAATAGACAAAAGGGACTAGAAGAAATAAGTAATTTTATATTGTTGTAAATCCAACTGCTATTAGGCCATGTTTGTATTCCAATGGAAGGGGAGAGCTACTGAATGATATGATGATATGCAAGCATTCTGTGTGTTTTCTGTGGTGACTTTGAATTGAGAACCATTTGATGTTGATCATAGAACAAAAACAAAAAAAACTACTCATTTTACAGTATTTCAATCTTCTCCATTTGGAGACAAAAATATGTATTTTAATGTTTTTTATATTTATTGATTTTATACTGTGTACAATACTATAAATTGATAAAGCACTAGTTAAATTTAATATCCAAAAGCTTCAGTAGATGGTTTTATCTCCAGTAATAGATAGAAGTTGTATATTCCAGACAGTTTTTATTTGAAGTGGACAGCACCAAATTCTGTTTCTGGCTGGTGGTGTCCTTACTAAAATCTTTCTGGAAGCTTTTTCTTTCAAATTTGGTATTTGTATGGTAAAGGATATGCGGAATGTGTTCAGTGGCATCATTTTGCATGGAAATATTGTCAGCATGGTATTTCCCTGTATCAAACATGAAAACATGAAAAAGTAACAGAAATGTCACATTTCTCCTTCGGTTTATTCCAATTTACTTAGACAGAGTATCAGACATAATATTTTTGACACTTGGAATAAATTCTCCAAGTTCTGTAAATGTTACTAGACACTAAGAACATGCATATTAACGTTATTAATGTGGAGAAATTCTTCATTTACTTTGGGTATGTCTTTTAGGTATTTTTTCCTGAAAATCGGGTCAGGGCTTAAGAGAGGTGTCCAGCCGACAGGTGACTATAAAAGGGCATTACTTAAAGAAAGCCCTTCACATTTCATGCTCTCAGCAATGGCTCCCCATGGAAGAAAAATGCCATAAAATCTGAGAAAGGAATTAATTTCTTTGCACAAAAAAGATGAGGGCTACAACAAGATCAGCAACACTTTACCTATCAGGAAAAAATACTATAGCAAAAGTGATCCAAAAATTTAAGTAAGATGGAAGTGCAACCATCTTACAGACGTCCAGGCCATCCATGGAAGTCTCGACAGGAGCGTCCACTGATGAGAGTAGTTGTAGAAAGTCGCCATGCAAGTTCACTGCAGTTAGCTAAAACTGTAGAAAGTCAAAGTGGAGTGACCATTTCCCGTGACAAAATACGACGCACAGTGCAGAGGAATGGCATGCATGGGTATCGTCCACTAAGGAATCCTCTCCTAAAGCCCATGTGCAAAAACGCATGGCTAGAATTTGCTAGGCCCCATGCTGGAAAAGATCAAGACTACTGGGAATCTGGAATGATGAGACAAAGATCACTGTTTTTGGAACCAATGGTTTAAAAACTGTAGGGCATCGTAGAGGTGAGGATTTCAAAGAAAAATGCATGGAGCCTACAGTAAAACATTGTGGTGGCAGTGTCATATGTGGAGCTGCATGAGTGCTGCTAGTGTTGGGGAGCTGCATTTCATTGATGGTATCATGAACTCAACAATGTACTGCTCTATACTGAAGGAGAAGATGCTGCCATCACTCCGTGCACTTGGTCGTCGTGGACTTTTCCAACAATGATCCAAAACACACATCTACATTTCTGAAGAACAGGGTGAAGGTGATTTAATGGCCAAGTATGTCTCCTGATCTGAACCCCAAACTGGAGAAACGGCAGATCCCTGGAAGATCCTCAGAAACAGCAAAGACACTGTGCAGGACGCAGGACACTCAAGCTCCCAGGCCTCTGGTAGAGGACCCGAGATTGGAACTTGGACGGCAAACTGCCCACGATTGGCGAGAGGGGAGAAAATCCTGTGTCTCAGGACTACATAGCAACAGTTAGCAGACAACCATTTCATCACAAGGAACCACTCCTTGCATTTTCCCAAAGAAGTAACGCTCACCAGTTCTCATAAAGCTCCCAAAAACATCTGGTAATATTTTAACTGCCTGCATCACATCCCCCAGGATCAGAACACACGTCTATAGAGCACATTTGCTGACGCTAGCTCAAAGCTAAAGCTAAAACTCGACGACGGCTAGGATACACGAAGCAGCGGGAGCGGAGCTAAAATGGCTCCTCCTACTGTCAAATCACCAGTGAGGAAATTATGACTTCCCGGCAAGTTAAGTCCAAATTCGCATTGTAAACAAGAGGACTGCTGTTAGCTGCATTTTGCTCAGTCCTGTCTGGAGCATATCTCCCAAGTCGTTTTCTGCAGTAACTATAAAAAGTCACTAGATGGCAGCAAGCCTCCGTTAGTTTTAAACAATATTGTCACTTATTGTAAATAAATTATTTGACCATTAATGTCTAATGTGATACATTACACAAGAATAATAAAAATTGCATACATTTTGTCTTTTAAAATAAGATTTACTGTACAAAATTTAATGAATAAAACATATGATCGTAGACTAGTCTAAAATGACATAGGGCTCTATACTATAAAATAAAACAAAATATTTTGCCCGTGCCGGTAAGTTCGGTAAGCAAAAAAAAAGAAAAGATGTGTTTTAGTTTATTGGTGCTCCTGCACCTTTAAGAAAGGACCGTTTGTTTGAGTCACGTAACCACGCACAGTCATGTGACAGAGAAGGAAAGCGCTGCAGAGAAGCTCTGGCGCTGCTAATGCAGCTACTGTGTAGCTATATTTAGCAAGAGTTTAGACTTATCCACTGACTTGTTTTCAGAAAAATGCGACTAGCGACAAAAAAAGTGACTCTTTATGGTGTTATTGGTTACATAGACTCTAACATGGAGCACATATCTTTGTTACTGCAGCGACAGAGCTGCTGGCGAACCACAGCGTTTGTAGGGTCGTCATTGTTATCGTCCAATTACCATTATCGGGGTTAAAATCTAAATATACCATGATATTAATTTTTGCTCATATCGCCCATCTCTCTCTCTCTCTGTCTCTCTCTATCTATCTATCATTATATATATATATATATATATATATATATATATATATATATATATATATATTCTTGAATCATCTTTAAGGTAAAATAATTACGCCAAATAGTAGTACGTAGCCTAATTAAAATCAAAGCTCCAATGGAAATCGAAAGGAATAATCCACAGGACTAAACGTCAGCAAACCGACTCAGACAGCTCACTTATTTTTTTATTCTTATTTTGTTAAAAAAAAAATTTCAGAGAATGGGGATTTTTAACAGCAAAGGTGTAACTTAAAGCTCAAACAGGCAACTTGCTGATGTTCACAGTCAAACTGTTTTCATGACACCTGACTGTAATTCAGAGCAAGCTTGTAAATTTGTTGCAGAGCTGAAGTAGTCGGGTTTCAGTTTCCTTCAACACATTATCAGCAGTTCTCTGTTAATGGCTCAGTTTTTCAGAAGCTTTGAATAAAATATTTCCACCTCCTCTTTATCAGGACCATTAAACACTATAATGGACTGCATACAATCACACGCACAAACTCAGGAGGCTGGGGGCTCAAAGACACTCAATGTAAGCACTCTTTGCTTCTATCTTAATTGAAATCAGAAGGGAAAAATGCATAAAATGCCCCAATGGGAGGAATTCAAAGCAGCTTCTGATTTGTTTTATCAAAACTGGGAATGCCCTGAAGGCGTGCCGAAAGATGATCCGACCATTTTTGTTTCTTTTAAGGATTCTCATCCATCAGTGTGGAATACTAGTAGTTCAGCAGGATTAATGTCAGGCACATGCTGAACAACTAGTGGGTCTTAATTTAAATTGAAATGCAGTTATTTAAACAGCTCACTTGGGGTTTCACAGTACCCTGCTGTTATTACACATCTCTCCATTGAAGGAACCTGTTAAAGGAAACAGGGTTGATTTTTGTTGCCACAAGAATTCTCTTAAAGAGAAACTCACCCTCCTACCAGAGTATAACCCCGCCTTAATGGCTCAAACAGAGAACAAGCGGGGGGATGAATGGTTGGGTGTGGTCTGGGCTGACTGATATTTCGCAGCCGCTCAGAGTCAGATACGGCCAGAAAGATGGAGAGAGCCATAGTAACACAATTTCTACTGCCTCAGAGGGAAATAATCTGGAGGTTTAGGTTTTTTGTTCACTTCGTTCTCCAGAGGGAACAGAGTACAGTGAGACATAGGTTATATGGAGGAGGCGAGCGGCCCTGAGCCGCATCATTTCCAGCCGTCGTCTCGTTCTTGTCTCGTTTGGACCGGCAAAGAATGAGCGCCGTCTCTGAGTGGTACTTTGTTGTTGGCCAAATCTAATGCTAAACATAGATTAGCTCGTGTAATTTCGTGTTACTCTGCCTCAACAGGTGGACTTGCGGCCACTGTACGTCATTTTCCACAAGAGAATATGCGTGTTGCAGAGAGATGTCCAACATATAAGGTATCCAAGCATGATGAGGAAAGCATTCAGGAATGTGGAAAAAAACCCAAAAAACTTTTCACACCATCAAAGTTATTGCATTAAAAATGAACTCATGATATCAGTTATTCCCTTTGTCATAGGTAATGCGCAAATGTCAGCAAATAGGGGTAACCACCTGCATAAAGGAGCACCCAGGTTATGAGCCGATTGTGCTGCAGGCAGTTCATGGCACCTCGCTACGGAGGTGCGGATGAGACCACACCTCTTATATACCCCACCACGGCCGGACTGCTGTCGTCACTAATCAAAGCCTACATCAGAAACCCGAGCTGAACCGTTAGCAGTGCAGGATTCTAGTGAATTTCAGTGCAATGTATTCGTTCAACCACTTGGGGCACTAAACTACTGGTAAAAAATTTATATTTTCACTACAGTGTACTAAAATACATAAACTAATGACCAGACATGTAGACAGTGCTGTTATAGACTCACTTATATCGTTGACTTTGGGGAGAGTTGTACTTTAAGTTTCCATCGTGACCAGGGTGGAAATTTAGCCTGATAAAAGAGTTGTAATGTACTGTGGATCGGACTGTATCACAAACCATTGAATAGTGTTGTTGAGGGAGATGACTAAATATCTCGATAATTCAGTCAGATTTGTTTCAGGTTAAGCTAAGTTAGTTTACAGCATATATATATATATATATATATATATATATAAGCAACTCATTTATTGATTTAATAGATTTCATTTTTTTCTTTCATTTACAGATATTTTTACATAAAAGATAATCCTTCATGCAAAGTTATATTTTTATATATAACACTTTGGTTTTTAGCACAAATAATACCTCATGGATCATTAACGGATTCTTTCAGGTTTTCTTTGTTAGATATCCATTAACATTACAAACCTGCTCTATTAATTGATAATTCCGTTTCACAGTGAAAATACCGTGTTATCAAAGTTTATGACAAAAAAAGGTTCAGAATTGTCTGTATTTGTGGAATTAGATTACAGATAACAGTCCAATACTGTATAATATTTTAGAATGGAAAGGTTGGGAGGTTGAGTGATGCAAATGCTGTTGTGCAAATGCGGTATTAAATTTCTTAAAACGCCTGATGTACTTAAGTCTCATCCTTGTTAAGGATATTTTCATAATACACATACAGTTTTCTGTGGACTCTCATGTCTCATTATAAGTTAGAAAATGTAGTCGCTGTGATAGAATTGTCTTTTAGACTTTTAATGGTCTTACTAGCAGCTTTTGAGTCTAAGATATAAGCGACTGTTGAGCTAGATCAGACAGTGCTGCAGCGTGAGAATTTATACACTGCATTACATTTATCTCACAAATCAAAACTTGGAGTTAAATGATGCCACAACCAACTTAGCAGTTTTCCACTTCACAGTGGGAAAAGTCAGGATTCCAATATGGCATTGGCCAAGTAGCCAATGTTCGTAGTATCTCTTACTAACATCTCTTTAACCAACACTTTGCACATACAAACACCACCTAATTATTCATCGACTTATACAGCTAATGGCCACTAGCGGGCCTCCTCGATCTATGGATTGTACAGGTTATGTCCTTTACCTTAAAGGAGGGGTGACATGTAAAATCCACTTTTTAAAGCTTTTCATCACATTCTTATGTCATTCCTACTTAAAAACATGCCTAAAGTGTTTCTAAGATTATTTTATGTATGCTTGAGTAATCGCCATGATGAGCTCTGAATGCCTGAGTCCTCCCAGCTACACCCTCAGCTCCCAGCAACGCCCCAACATTTTGATTAACGGCCCCATCTCTCCAAAGAAAGGAACTGCTGAACAAGAAAAAACGAGCCTTCAAGGAGGGAGATAGGGAGTTATTAAGGAGTATACAGAAGCCACTAAGAGTCAAGATCAGAGACAGCAAGGAAGCTTACAGGAAGAAGCTGGAGAACAAACTAGAGGAGCAATATAAAGCCTGCCGCACACGAGAGCAATTTGCTGAGCCACAGTCATTTGAGGCCGTTTGCTCAGCAGATAGCTCGCTGTGTGCTGCTAATTTTTTGTGATTTTTCTGCCTCATGAGGCGCTAAGGTGAAAAAAGAAACTGGTTTGATATTTTTCACCTCGCTGTGTGCGGTATCTGTGAGCTGACCAATCAAAATGCGGTCTCCAATCACATGATTCCAGCCCCCGTCCCTTACCTCAGAAAAAGGAATGACACGAAGACCGAGATGGATATGGAGGAAATGCTGTTAATCATTTTGTTGATGAAGTGTTATCGCATCAAATAAACAGGTATAGTCTGCCGAAATGTCTACAAGTCTTTATCTATTAAAATGTAATCTTCTCCGTGGGCTGCCATCTTGCAATCATGTGATTGTAGACCGCGTTTTGATTGGTCGCTTGAATAGTGTAGCTCAGCAGACAGCTCACAGAGACCGCACACGGCGAGTTTCTCGCCTCGCAAGGTGAAAAATATCCAACCTGTTTGATTTTCACCTCAGTGCCTCATGAGGCAAAAAAAAATCACAAATAATTAGCCGCACACAGCGAGCTATCTGCTAAGCAAACGGCCTCAAATGATTGTTAGCTCAGCAGATTGCGCTTGTGTGCGGCAGGCCTTAGAGATGTCTGGTCTTGAATGAAAAAGATTACAGGCTTTAAGCACAGGATGGACTGGATGGATGGAAGTCTTGATAGAGCCAATGAACCGAAAACATTCTTCAATGGGTTCCGTTCAGGAACAAACTCAGCATCCTCCTGTCCTGTTTCCAGCCAAAGAGACATCCCACTCTCCATTGACCCACAACTGTCCTGTCAAAGCTCAGATGTTTTATCTTCCACCTCAGTCATGAACTCTTCTGCTTCCACAACTTTGTCTTCAACCAAGTCAACAAAGTATCTTCAGTTGGAATAATAGTAATAATGGCATATTGATATGAATTTATAAGAATATGCCTCGATTGATATTAATATTGATCAAAAAAGCCACAATTACTCTTACTTAGAAAAGTGTTAGCTAACAACCTTAGCAATGTTTCAACAGCATGACTGGATGTGTTTTTCACAACCAGGACAGCATTATTTTAACAGCCGGAGTAAACGCTAGTCACTCCAGGCAGTTGTTTCGACACCTTATTAAAAATAGTTTAAACCATAAAAATGGTGATAATACAAAAAATAACGGAAAACTCTGAACCTTTACATTTTAAAAACTCTCTACACTTTGATACTTTAAAACCAGTCCATGTCGACTGATCACCTATGTAAAATGAGGAAGAGAAGGTTCACTGTAAGTTTACCAAACAACACACAGCCTTGATTTCACCTCATGAAGGCCATTCAGCCTCCTGCAGCTGTTTGCAGTTCTGCTGGCTGATGAGACCTTTACATAATCAGACTGCAGTTGAGCTGAACTCTGCTGGCATTCATCCTAAAGAGCCGTTCAGTTCAGCAAAGAGCAGTTTGGTTTTCACGTCAACTAACACACCTGCAGGTTTATAAATGTCACACATCTCGGCATGCATGCCAACACGAAAAAAAAATACCAGGCTGATCACACAAGTGTGGGAAATCAAGATACAAACGTTATTGTCTGAGTGTACTATCGTGTTAAGTATGTTTAAGAGGAAAATTGAAAGCACCTGGGGTATTGAAAGCAACAATCAAAGTTTTCTTACCATTTAAGCTGAAATATCAACTCTTGCAAACCAGTAGAAATATTAGTTGAATTTGGGTTTGAGTGTGTTTGCATGGCGTTTTGTCCTGTATTTCTTTGGGATTCATTGGAGACATGTCCAGATTTTACCTCGTGTTACTGGCTAGTGGAAGCAGATTAATGTCAATAGATTTGAACATCACAATTAATTTCTTGTGTGGTGAAAATGATTGGAATGGAAATAATCCATTTAGGGACAGGTTTAGGCAGGAGAGAGAAAACAATGGTATGGTAAGCTCAGCTGCACCCCTCATCTGGCTGTCCCAGCACCTCAGTCCCCTGCCGGACATGTTTGGTAACTTAAGGAGGGCCCAAGCACAGATAACTACGAATCCGGAGATGAGAAACAGCAACTTACAGAGGAACGCACTAATTGACAAAAGGAGATCAAGGAGGCAAACACAGGGAGGTAACAGAAGGAGCCATAGAGGAAAGATAAACCCGATATCTTAAATATTATAGGGGGAGTGGAAAATGACAAGGGACCAGAGGAGCTAATAAAGGGTAAACAGATGCAGGTGGGAGAGCAAATGAGCACAGGGAGATGAATCACAGCTGGGAAGGGAAGTAGTGGCATGGAGGAAAACAAGCAGAAGGACAACTAAAAATTATCAAAATTGCAAAAATAATGATAAAGAAAGAAATTAATAAAGGAATAAGTTTGAAGTGAAAAGATCTAAGTAAGTAATAAAAACTGGATTAATAGCCAAAAACACAAAATAACCTAAAGTCCAACCCCCTAAGGACTATAACAGTGCCTCCATGTGCAGCCTGTGCAGTTATAACTAAAAGGTGACATTAACTCTGGGTAGGCTGAAAACCTTTAGGATTGTTGAAAACTTTTTTCTCTCAACTCAGTAAAATTATGTGTCTTCTCCATTGTCTATTTAATTCTCAGTCCTTGCTTTGCTTTAACAACCACTGGATGAGTTCATTAGTCCAATCCAGGAAGAGTACACCCTTGGCTCAGACGGTAAAATAGCCATCTTGCGAATGGAAGGTTGTACATTCCACTCCAGCTTCCTCCTATTGCATGTCCACTTGCCCCTTGACAAGGCCCTTAAGCCCCCATTGCCATTCGATCAGTGTGCAGATAGGTAACTGTGGTTCTAGTGTTATACTTGTCAGTATGACTATGAAAGCGCTATACAATTTCCATGCATTTCCCAATTATACCCAATAAAGGCACAACGTCAAAAGCAGTAAGTTCACTGTGGATCCAATATCTCTCCAGTCTGTTGCTCTGCTTCTGACAAGGAGTACAAGCAAACACCTTAATAAAGATACTGGATTCAAACCCAAAAATCCTGTATCAGAACATCACTAAAGGAAATGGAACAAAGAAGAAAAGCATCAATTGGTGATATACAATTATAGTTTACCTGTTGAGCTGAAGGACCAGGTTACATTCAGGTTGAAGTTGTTCGAGGCGTTGATGGACATGTCGAGGTTTTTGTTTGCCTGCACAAAAAGATGCAAAGCTGGTTTTAGTAAGCTGAGATGTGACCTTGTCTTTGATTGTTCCACTACGAAAAGATAAATAGCAGAACCTGTTTGTCTTAATTTTTCTCATAGATTGCAGCATTACCTGGGACTTCTTCTTAAAATTTTGGTTTTTAATCAAATAAACCTTTTTCTGATAATTCCAGTGTTCCTGGGCTACATGAAATTATTTGTCAACCTTCATTCATTGGTGCAGCGTCTGCTGTGAAGCGGTCATTGTACCAGTTCGTTGTGGTGAAGAGAGAGCAAAAGACAATCTACATTCCTAACCTTCATCTTTGGTCACAAGTTTTGAGTAGTGACCAAAAGAACAAGATCATTGATTCAAACGTTTAAAAGAGTTTTCTGTCATTTGGAATCGGCTCAGTGTAGAGCCACTGCTCCTCCACATCAAGAGGAGTCAGTTTAGGTGGCTTGGGCATGTGGTTAATATGGCTCCTGGGCATGTAACGGTTGCTTACCGGAGGGAGCTATAGGTTAAGTTATTGCCATGGTAACTATATTACCAGCAACACAAAAAAAAAAGACCTGGTTCGATGCGGGAGCATGTCAAGTCAAGAACTGTGATTTGAAAGTCAATTGATTAATAAATCACTAAATAAAAATATCAAATACAAAATACAAAATCACAGAGTCATATTCATGAAGAAATTAAACAGAAATTCATCAAACAGAGAACAAACATTCAGTTCGACTGTGAAAGAGAATTGCCCTGGTTGGTTCATAGAATCCAAATTCAAATGGTCAAAAAAAAACAGTACATTTTTTTTTTCATTTGTTTCTTGGTCTTTGTTTAAAACAAAGATCCAAAGTGGAATTTAGGGTATCCAAGGTCCGAAAAAAGAAAAGAGAGGGAAAACCAAATTAAACAATCCTACCAGCTTGCCACTCTTAAAGGGAGTTCTAAGATCAAAAAACCTGATCGCTTAGTTTAAAAATGTTTCATGAAGGTGGAGTTCATGGAGTTATAAGAAGTTTTTTCTTCCAATCTGCTTTCAATAGTCATGTAGAGCCGACAGGGAGAAGGCAGGGTGTTGGAGCCAGAAGTGGCTTGGGCATGACTCACTTTTACCACAGTGCAATAGCGCAATGGTTCCCAACCTTGCTCCTTGGGACCCACTCTCCTCCATAATTTGATGTTTCCCTGCTGCTGCACACCTGGATTAAATGAATGGGTGATAAACAGGCTTCTGCAGCAATTTGGAGGCATGCTAAGGAGGTAATGATCATTTGAATTGGGTGTGCTGGAGTTGTCGAAAACATGCAAGAATAGAGGACAAGGGTTGGGAACCACTGTACAGGTGGATGAACAATTCAGTGCACGCTATGTAACTTGAGTTAAAAACGTCACTCAAGAAGGAGACCCAGAAGAAGACCCGGTACACGTCAGAGGTCAAATTTTTCTCATCTGACTTGGGAACGCCTTATTATTCCCAATCATGAAAGAAAAATAGCTGAGGAGAAGGTAATCTGGGATTCTCTTCTTAGGCTGCTGCGCCTGCAACTAGGGCTGGGCAATTAATCAAATTTTAATCGAAATTGCGATATTAAAAAGCGATAATCACGTGGTATGTTTTAAACGTTATGCCAACTGACCAATCCAGTCCAAGTATCGCTTTGTTGTCAAACTACCTAGCCAATCCAGTAGCAGAAAAACATGAAGTAGTGAGAGGTAAAACGAAAGTGCCGAGTCAAGAGTGTGCAGCTGGTGGAGAATTTTGAAGGAAAATGGAGAACAGAAAAGATTAAAAAGATGACCAAATTTTTTACAATGACCAAAGTTAGCAGTTAGCGTTAGCACAAAGTTTTAAAGTGATGTGATGTTGTTATCATTACACCAGGAGCAGGACACCCAATCTGTTTGCAAAAATAATAGTGAAGGCTATATTTGTTTATTATTATTATTAGTAGTAGTAGCAGAATTATTATTATTAAACCAATATTGAATCAAAAATCAAGATCATTCAATGTAGTGAAAATAATCAAGATTATTTTTGTTTTTTATAATCGCCCAGTCCTACCTGAAACCTGACCCTGGATAACCAGAAGATAAGGGACATATGGACAGAACCTCTATTTACCTCTGAATCTTTCTGCCATTAGGAGTGAAATAAATGCTACACATAGATATAACTAAACTATTTCGTATTTCCGAGCACTAAAACTCCTAAACACAAATAAAAAGGTCCAGTGTACCTGTTCTGGAGTGGCCATGAAGTTGATGGCGGTGTAGTGACGGTCATCCTCCTGAAGCAGGCTGAAGGTAAACTGGTAGTCGATCAGCAAGTTGTCTAGACAACAAAAAGAAGAATGTGTGTATGCAAGCAATACTACAGGGCCAAACAGCTGCTGTTGCTGTATATGTTGTATATCCACTCATGTCACTGCGGTACAACCATTCCAAATATAATCTCCACCCGGACGTGTTTCATTAAAGCCCCTCACACAAACAGATTCATGGGAGTGAAAAAATGTGCTGGTGGCTGCGAGTCAATATTCAATTAGATGAATAAAGCTACAGCGGTCGAGTGTTCTGGTGAAGGATCTCAATCGGTGACAAAAGTAAACAATGTTGGAAGGGAAACACAAACAGATGTGTTTTATAAAGACGAACGCGATGGACTTAGTAGTGCCTGTCGCTTTCTTGAATGACCGTCAGGAAGGATCAATATAACATGAGTGGGACTCTATATAAGCCTGTCTTCTGAGTGATTTTAGTGTTTCTGAAAGCAGCTCCCCGGAAGAGCTTTTTTTTTGTGATAAGATGAGGAATCTTAAGTGATTCCACCTCTGGATGGACAGCAGGAGCCGTTCCGGGTCACCTTGTACGCCTGCTGGGCGGGATGGGGGGGCAGAAGAGAAAGAAGAAGATTAAAAAGTCTAACGAGAACGGAGTTCTGCGACCGGGATAGGATATTAGGAGGACACAAATTGTTTTTTTGAGGATTTCCTTTCAGTAAATCAGCATGACAGCTAACCCTTCAGGTGGGTTGTACAAATATGTGCACATAAAACAGCAGAAAAGGCTAATACAGCAAGGACTACTTTCAGCACAGACTCAGAAAGATTCAAGCTAAGATTAAGATTAGTCCGCTTTCCAGCTCCTGACAATTAGGATGCCATCATCGCAGTGGCTGATATTTATCAAAGTCCCAGAAGAGTAAATTTTGCATGTAAAAGTCCTAAAGAGTCACTCAGATGGTTAAAAAAGTTTATTGGAAGTTTATATTTTTATTTTCAAGGTTATTTTTTCAAGATTGTTCAATTAAGCTTTTCTTATAGACTTGTGCTAATGGAAACACAATGTGACACAGCAGTTAAGTACTGCTACGGTACATTTATATGGAAAGGGAAAATAAAATAAGGCTAATTTAACTAGACATCGAACTTATATCGTAAATTTTGCAGAGTACCAATTTTTTAATGTCGTACAATATGCAAGTAGGTTTTTACCAATGGAGTCTCTGGTTCCTTAAAAATATAATTGGTTTCTGAACATTGTATCTCATGAAGGACTGTTTATACCACTGAGAATATATGTTTACCAACCGTAGGCATAAAATCTGTAGTGGAAGAATTATTTCAAGATTAGTTATTTTCAGTGATTAGTAATTGTTAGTAAGAGCAGCAGAGGAATATTCCACAATGTTACAGAGTCATGAACATTCTTGTTAAATGTCAGGGACAGTTTGCCTACACTTATGTACTTGGATTAAGTAGGTCTTATCTTCTATTTTGTCAAAAAAAATGCTCTCACATGGCAACAGCAGCAGCACACACGGAGGCACACAGACCTTGCGTAAAGGGAGGCACACTCATGTCTAAAAGATGAGAGAGCAATTTCCCCGGAGATACTGTTAAAACTCCAAAAGAGACTGCATCATCTTTAATATCCTATCAATCTATATGAAATCCTGCCACAACAAATCACAAACATTATAAGAAATGTCTTTGTCATTTGTTTCAACACTTTTTTTTGTAACATGATTGAATGTTATGGCTAATTTTAGCTAAAATATTCAACATCATCAGTCTACATAAAGTAGGGTAGCGTATGGGACCGCATACAGAATGAGGAAAACAAAAAAAATGTATATATATTTTTCCAAGATGATCATTAGCTTTCTCAAAAAATCGTAAATATCGTTTATGTATGCAACAGCCTTGAAAGGTTGAGGTTAATGATATCGGTTCAATGATAAAAACGATAAAAGGTGGATAGGCAAATTATTATATTTGCTGAGAAAACGTATGGTTAGTTGTGGTTTGGTTTTTTTGGGTTTATTTATTCTAATATGTCATTTTTCACAATAATCTTCAAATTTAGAACTAAAATATTAAAGAACTAAAACAAATAAAATACACTTCAATTAAATACTTAGGTGTTTTTCTTATAGTAATTTATTTTCCCAAGCCACTCAGAGCCGCAGTATAAGGATGAAAGAGCCGCATGCGGCTCCGGAGCCGCGGGTTGCCGACCCATGGGTTAGTGTATATATCATTAAAAAATTTTTTTTTATGTTTTAAAAACATAATTTTTAAAATAAATCTTTATGTCTTAAATGCAAAGGAACATGGACCCCTATATTTCTTGTTTAAAAATGTATTTTGTATTTTACCTGATATGAAAATATATATGTGGCAAACATGTGGAACTCAAAGTGCCCCAAATTCAGAGAATCACCTTGGCATATCACCACGATAACAATAAGCAAGAAGAACAGCAGTGCACATACTGTATTTTTTGATTTTTTGTTATTGTCATTAACTACAGCTCTTTTGAACATCTAATCCTTAGTTTTCCTCTTCCAAACTGCAAAATATTAATGCCATTTTTGTTTGTGGTTTTGTATCACCCACCAGGCCCTTACTCTCAGTTCTTGGACCAGATCTCAGATTTTTTTATGTGATTTAGTTTTAAACACTGATCAGGTAATTATAATAGGGGATTTCAATATTCACATGGAAATTGAAAGTGATAGCCTAACTACAGCGTTTAATATTTTAATAATCTGACAATTTTTTGATAACCTTTGAATTTAGTTTACCCAACGTTCCAAAATCCAAAAGAAAATTTCATTATAGTAGAACTCTATCAGACAATGCTGTAGCAAGTTTTAAAGAATCTGTTCCATTCTTGCTTCCCTATCCGTCTCAGAATACCACAGTGAATGGTAGTAATTCCAACACTAACCCTTCAGAAATTGATGGTCTGGTTCAAAGTACTACTTCATCACTCTATTTGGCGCTAGACAGTGTAGCCCCTTTAAAAAGAAGGTAATCCGCCATAGGAGATTGTCTCCCTGGTTTAATGCAGAGTTGCATACTTTAAAGCAGAATACTAGGAAACTGGAGAGAAAATGGCGCTCTACACACTTAAATGATTCCTTTATAACCTGGAAAAGTAGTCTACTACTTTATAAAAACGCCCTTCAAAAAGCTAGAACAGCATATTTCTTGTCATTAATAGAGGTAAATAAAAATAATCCTAGGTTTCTTTTTAGTACAGTTGCCAAACTTACACAGAGTCATAGCTCTGTTGAGCCAACTATTCCCCCTTCTTTCAGTAGTGATGACTTTATGGGATTCTTCATAAATAAAATAAATTCTATTAAAAATAAAATCATTGGCATTCTCCTAAACTTGATTAACTCTCGTTCAGTAAATAAGGCAGTATCAGAGGACTGTAGAACCATGTCTATGTCTGTACCGTTTTGATTCTGTTGAACTTTTTGAATTATCACAAATATTAGCTTCATCTAAACCCTCAACTTGTATGTTAGACCCAATACCAACCAAATTATTTAAGGAAGTGTTTCCTCTGGTTACTGGCCCTATTCTAGACATGATGAATCTATCTTTAATAAATGGATATGTGCCTCAGGAATTTAAGGTTGCTGTAATTGGGCCTTTACTTAAGAAACCCTCCCTGGATCAAGATGATTTAGCTAACTACAGACCTATATCTAACCTTCCGTTCTTATCCAAAATTCTTGAGAAAATAGTTGCTAATCAAGTATGTGAGCATCTAAACAGCAAGAACCTGTTTGAGGAATTTCAGTCAGGTTTTAGAGCTCATCATAGCACTGAAACAGCACTGGTAAAAGTTACTAATGATATTCTAATAGCCTCAGATAATGGATTTGTGACTGTTCTGGTCTTGTTGGATCTCAGTGCTGCTTTTGACACAGTGCATTATAATATTCTCTTAGAAAGGCTTGAACATGTAGGGATCAAGGGAACAGCACTAGGCTCGTATAAATCATATCCGTCCGACATATTCTAGTTTGTTCATATCAATGATAACTCTTCTTCACACATAAGGGTTACCTGTTATATTTATCCATAAAACCTGATGAATCCAATCAGTTAGGTAGATTACAAGCATGTCTGGAAGACATAAAATCCTGGATGATACTATACTATACTATACTTTCTGCTTTTAAATTCAGACAACACAGAAGTTGCTGTCTTTGAGCCAGAAGTTTAAAAAGGAATACACTAAGTCAGTCACTTCATCTGGATGGCATTAAATTGGCCTCTGGAAATAGTGTATACAACATTGGTGTAATTTTGGACCAAGACATGACATTTAAATCCTATATTAAATAGGTTTCTAAGATTTGTTTTTCTTTCACCTCCAGAATATTGCTAAAATTAGAAACATCCTGTCCAGGAGTAATGCTGAGAAACTAGTCCATGCATTTGTTACTTCAAAGCTGGACTACTGTAATTCTTTATTATCAGGAAATTATCAGGAACTGACAAAGCAACCAGAAGGACTAACCAGATGCAAACAGGAACAGTAGAGGGAGAGAGGAGGATAGGTAACAGCTGTGAAGGGGAGCAAACAGGCAGACTGAGGACAGATTAATGATAAACACAGAGAGGTGAACATGGACTTAGATAAATGGCTAAAAAATGGAATGGAATTATACAAATTTAAAGGAACAAAATACTATAAGCACAAAATATAACTAAAGAATAAACAAAAACAAAAGGAATTAACTTGTATGGAAAAATATTAATAAATAAAGAATTTACACCCAAGGATCATAACAGTAAAAAAGGTCACTGTATCTGGCTTCAAACAGGTCAATTTACCCACCAGAATGACAGCTTCTTGATTTAATCATTTTGTTATCTCATCTCTCAGTCACAGCCTATGGAAGCGCCACCAGAAAAGAAGCTCTACCTCTACAAGCAATGTGCTGCTTTCTAACTTTCGGTGGCTGAACTCACCGGAGACACTGTAAAAGCTTTTTCAACTTACAGAGCAGAAATAACAACTCCGTGTCACACTGCGGGGAGAGATTCTGCGTTATCACCTTCCTCTTAGCTGTACAATCCCGGGGCGTCACCGAGACGAAAGCAAATTATGTTTGACAAACACTCGTGTTTTTTCAGTATTCATGGCAACTTAGCCCGAACAGCAGATATGATCAGATCAAAGAGGATATTCTGTGTTTTTTCTTTCCCTTTCTCTTCCAGGCAGACATGCTCTGATGCGGCTCACTTGTTTATCCCAAAAGGGTCTGCGATCCAGCATCAGAGAATGTAGTTTTTTATTTGTTAAAAAAAAAAGCATGGAGACTTGTGTGTATGTGTATGTGTTTCTCCATGGCATCTAGTGAGGGAGTTCCTGAATATTCTACTGTCACATGTGATTAAGAGCAAACAGTTGGGCATTTCTCTGCGCTTTTAATTACACATCTGAAGACAACATAATCTATGAAAAGACATTACACAAAACAAACAAACAAAAATCACACTTCGGCAGGTTCCTGAGAGAATTTAATTTCAGGGCAGTTAAGAACACCCAATACAGCAGGTTTAAAATGTCATCTAAGCTCTTTGCAAATCCCATCTGAGAAATCTGACAACAGTTTCACTTATTACACTGCATAAATCACATCAAGGTATCACTAAATGTATTAGAAATCCCAAGAAGAACTAAAACAGAAATACCCTAGGTCAAGTTCTCATTTTCACTAATTAGTAAGCTGATCCAGGCAAAACAAGACATAACAACTTGATGTAGATCAAGAAGACAGAACCCACCCCCAACCCCCCAATCACAATCTAATAGAGGCAAACAGCAGCTCACAAACGAGCATAAACTCCCCAACAATGTCATTTTGTCGAAATGTCTCATTGACGTTTATTTAATGCTTGTTATCAACTCATTATTTCCCATTTGCAATGCTTTCCGGGCGGAGCGGAGCGCACAACCATAGAGCGTCATGGCTTTACGAAATAAACAAGCGGACAATGGTAATTTCACATTGCACAAGAGTGGGAGGTCAGCATAGTCTGGAGATGACAAATTGCATTACGATATGTGACCTCAAGCTGTGAGAAGTTCAGCTTTGCTTTAACAACAACACATAAGTAACCAGACAGGATATATTACAATTTATTATTCCAGCAAACTGCAGATATTTTTTTTTTACTAAGAAGTGTTAAGGGTTTCAGTGTTTAATATTGTTCATCTATTTGTGGAACATATAATTAACAGGTAAATACCAAATACTCACCTTGTTTTATCTATTATACCAATTATATCAATAAAGTGCATTCTGGCTGTGAAAAAAGATTGGACACCCGACTCACCTAAAGTTAGTGTTACCCTCCATATTCTACTAACATGGTCCGTTCCATATGAAAGGTTACCTCATAGATTTACCTTTGGATTAAAGGTCTTCTTCACTGAGAAACCAGGTAATACTTGTTCTATTTGAAATCTAATTGGTCACTCTGAGTTACATATGTATGTTGGAAATTTTCTCCAACCTCCATTGCCTGCAATAGCCACAGAAAGGAGATAGACGGGACAAAACAAGTCAATCAGAAAAAGGTAGTCCTTCTACATCACAGATAAAATTAGTAGTCATTGCTTAATGTATTAATGTATTAATTTTGCGGCCAGGATAACGCGTGTAAACAATGCAGCCAGTGTTCCCAGTGGCGCACTGAGAACACTGGCTGCGCAGCACACCTAGCACACAAGAACGCAGAAAACACACGTCTGTGATGCTTATGCGACATTTAGGCTAAAATATTCAGAATAGATTACATGTACTGTGCTTTTTCAAAGATGTCTCGTCTATGTGCAATTTTATTTTTGTTGGATTAATTGTAGAGGATTTTGTTGTACAATCAATATAAACCAATAGGTATGAATTACAACTTAAATAAAAAATCATAGTAACTGACTTGTTGTTATGGTAATGAATAAATTAAAATGAAACATGCTTCGATAGGTTTCTGGCTGTTGAAATTTTATATTTTAGAGAAATAGCCAATAAATTGCAAGTGAACGTTGCATTAAATCTCTTAGTGTGGTTTGATTGTTGTTCAGACAAGCCATGCAAACCAATTCAATTAACTATTTGTCATCCCACTCCTAAATTTGTATTTAAGTGAGCAGATAGTAGTGTAAAGGTGTTTAGGGTTCATCTGCAATATCCCCATACAAAATATTGAAAGCACATTGCTGGAAGCTCAATAACCAGACCTGTTATTCTCAGCATCATCATTGTGTTAGATCACACTGCATCTTGTTAAGTCACGGCAAGGTAATTTTATTGTATAGCACACTTTCAACACAAGGCAATTCAAGGTGCTTTACATAATTAAAATTAGAACACAGAAAAGAGAGCATTAATTACTTTGAAGATTAGCTTAATTTATAGAAAATATGTATTAATGTGTTTATTGTGAATAAATCATTCCAAACTTAACATATGACCATTCTGGATGACCCCCTCACTAAAACAACCACACCTCCCCGTGAGTCAGATGTACTGCTCGGCCCGTGGTAAAGAACGCCCTGTGTCCCTTAATTTAATTTATGAAAGTTGGCAACCCTACTAGTAGAGGCTAAACATTAGCAACTCAGCTAGTAGAAGCTAACCATTAGCAACTTGTATAGTAGAAGCTAACCATTAGCAACTTGTATAGTAGAAGCTAACCATTAGCAACTCGGCTAGTAGAAGTTAAGAATTATTAATCCGAGAATCTAATCATTAGCAACTTGGCTAGTAGAGGCTAAACATGAGCAAATCAGCTAGTAAGAGCTAACTATAAGCAACTCGGCTAGTAGAAGCTAATCATTAACAACTCCACCATGTGTTAGAACTTGTTTTGGCATGTGTTATTTGTGGAGATGACACATCGCTGCTGCATTTTTTAAACAGGAAAGAAGAGCTGAGGGAGATAAAGTTGGAATTTGTCTTTGGAACACCACCAGTAAAATTACATAAGTCAGCTATTTGTTTTAAGGCCGTGTAAGAGTTGGGTTACTGTTAGCCAATCAGTACAAAATATTTTCAAATGAAGACACAATCTTCATGTGTCACAGGTTAAAGTTGCTGTTGATTTAAGTTGCTACTTCTGTCAACCATCACAAGAGGGCTCCGCATCATCATCGACCCCTTCAACAAAATACATATCTTTGGCTTAGAGATACCATTACAAGGCATATTTGACAAACAATAGATTGTTGTTATAATAAATGGTCTCAAGTCAAAAAAACCTGTTGAACGTTGACTTCTTTAATGCAAAGGCCGAAATCTGATGTGGTTGCAACATTATCAGAGTTGTCTTCTATAATGTTACTCCTCAAACACCAAGTCTAAAAAAACATGACACTCCTTTTGAACTCTCTCCATTAATTTATTTTCCATCTACATCAGGCATAAATTGTAGTATTTCAATCCGACTCCAGTTGTTGTTAAAATGAGATTGTCAGCCCTACTGTATACAGGCAGACTGGTCTTAGCTGGCTATTCAGCTGTCTGCTCGTCGTACGAGTGGAAGCTAAGGGACACTCATTGGGTGCTGCTAATGAGACATCCCTTGTAGCCGGTTGTGATGGAGTATGACAGCAGTTCATTAAATTGTTGTCGTGGTGATGCCTGCTCACAAATGCTTGCCAGACTGGGGGCAAACTCATTAAACAGCAAAGTTGTCTTTCATCATTTGACTAGTGGTTTAATATCAAAGCCTTTGTTGAACCGAAGCCACTGTTTCTGTGCTTCAACCCCCAAAGAAATGAGGAGCATGGCAGTCAATAGTTGGATACTTGGATTTTTGGGGCAATTTTAGTATTCATTGTTTGGTGAGACTCTGTTTAGATCCCATATCTTAATATTTATCCACCCTGCCTTTTAAAAATTCTCCAAATATTTCAGATCATAATCTGAGGACACCTTTTGTCCACAGGCCTCTTCAGGTGAGCCCAAGGAATTCCTGTAAGATTTACTTCCATGATACAGATAGTTCCAAATACCAGTCTGAGTGTGGAACTACTCATTAATCATTCTCCTTGGAAAAAATAAACCTCTCAGTTCCATCGGGGGAAAACTAACTCTACATCATGGTGCAATGCCACTTAAAAACCTGATGCAGATTTTTTTACCGGAGCATCTAACATCCACTTGTGCTCTCATCATCGTTTCCATATAATCAGTATCTGATCTGACTGGTATTCCATCTTCTTATAGGGTCATGTTTTTATGTTTGGATGCTGCAGCATTCTTTGTAAAGGCTGAAAAAGAGATGGTCCAGACCTATGTGAATCCACAGGCAAGGTGGGCATCCCAAGAATTTCTCACTGCATATCTTTATGTATTACTGCTGGCTGTAGTTAAATAGAAGAGTTGTCAGCCTGTGACTTGGAAATTGTGGGTTCGAGCTGAGTCACAGGGTTCGCCTGTTACAGGCTGTTGTGTCCTTGGGCAAGACACTACACCTAGCTTGCCTACTGGTAGTGGTCAGAGAGCCTGGTGACACCACCCTACGACACCTTTGCTTCTGTCAGTCGGCCCCACAACAGCTGTGGCTATAATGGCCAGATTCACAATCTCAAACATGAACTGATTCAAACAGCTCAGTAGGCCACTTGAGTTTATGAAAGGGCCTAACACCCAGGGGACATTGACATGTAACAGGAAAAAGCTGGAATTGAACGTATTACCTTCTGATTGGAAGACAACTACTCTACCCACTGAGCCACAGCTGTCTCACAATGTATTTCACCATCACTAGTTTGTAAATGTACTGAGCCCCGTAGGGGACATGGTGGAAAAAAATTTTAAGGTGAGAAAAAAAAAAAAATTGGACTTTGCGAGATCTTGAGAAACTTTTGCGTTATCTCGAGAAAGTTTTGTGTTATCTCGAGAAAGTTTTGCGTTATCTCGAGAAATTTTTGCGTTATCTTGAGAAACTTTTGCGATATCTTGAGAACGTTTCAAAAAGCCATTCCTGCATTTACAGTGTTACCGACTCAGTTTGCTGCAGCCTTGTGCACTGCTATGATGGAAGACACTCACAGACGGGAGAGCTTAATAGAGTTTTATTTTGAGATTGGCCTCAAATATCAGGACATAAAGTCAGTGCTTAGCTCTAGACATGGTTTTCATATAAGTGAAAGACATTGCCCACAGGATTTTGCGCACAAAAGGACTGTCGCGTCGTAAACAGCTTCTGAACTAGTTGATCTGATTGAGTATATTAGCCACCAGTTGCAATACTCTGGACAATTACATGGCTATCGTTGGATGTGTGCAAAATGCAGAGAAAATGGACAATGTGTGAGAAAAGAGGACGTATGGCTGGTGTTGAAGGAGTCGGATTTTCTCAAGATAACGCAAAACTTTCTCGAGATAACGCAAAAGTTTCTCAAGATCTCGCAAAATCCATTTATTTTATTGTTTTTCTCACCTTAAAATATTTTCTCCACCATGTCCCCTGCGGAGCTCAGTATAAATGAGTTTATGTAGTGTAAAGCGCTTTGTGGTCCTTTGTCTAAAAAAACAATATACCAATGCTGGCCATATCTCATTCAAGATTGCTAATATGTGTCTGAATTATTTTCATTTCCCTGTAACTTTACTGCTGATAATTTGAATTTCCTACTGAGAGTTAGTGGTGTGTTGATTCGGTATTTAATCAACTATTTGCAAAATTATACTTCCCAAATCAACAGCAATTCACAAGTGTTTGAACTTTTGCCTTTAAACTTGCTGAGTAACTTTCAAGCTGCATTGCTGAATCGCTAGCTGCCACTCACCATCATGTTTCCACCAGTCCTTCCCCTAAAATGGCATCAACAAGGAATGCAAAAAGCTTGAGACATATGAATGGCTCAGAGAGAAAATAGAGAAGTTGTGAAGAGTCAAAGTGGTGCCAGTTGTCATTGTTGAACTTGGACCTGTAACTCCCAAACTTGGGATATTAGCTGAAGCATGTTGTAGGAACAATTTCCAGGGTCTCTATCCAGAGGAGTGCAGACATAGAAACATCTTAATTACGCCATAGAACCCTCAAAATACCAGACCTATTGAAGAAGACTCAGGATTAAAACGAACAATCTTTATTTTTTCTATCCTATTTCTACAAATTTTTTAACATTTGAATTGGATAATGTATGATCACATCAAAGGTGGGAAAAGTTTTAACATGATCTATTAAGTAACTTTCTTTCTAAACTAAAACATGGCATCTTAAGCTCTACACTTAGAGAACCACTGTTCTCATGTTTTGTCGTGTCGTGATCAATTTACTTCTCTTCACCTCCTACTCATGTACATCATACTTGACATGCCAAGTCATACTGTGTGTTTTTTCACTACTTCATGTCATTTCACACTATGTATTACAACAGAATCACAGCCAGTTTTTTATTTTTATAGTGGTGTGTCAGTGAACAAGCCTAAAATACTTGAGAAGTGTTTGTCGATTCCATTGTTCCATTAAGGTCCATCACTGTCAAAAAGTCAAAGTCAGGAAGAGTTTTATCACCCCCCCAACACACACACACCCGCACTTAGTTCATACTTTAGAGATCTGGTACAAATTATAGATCTTCGGTTTAAGTATTTTGTGATGAATATTTCAATAAATGTAACAAAATGTTTACAAATCTCCCCTAAACAGATGGCTGTCCCGCTGCTCAAACACCTCATGGTTTGATTTATGTAAAATGTAATATTATGTAAAAGGTGCTACATTAGTATGATATGCATCTACTGAAGTTTGAGTGTGTGTTTGGTTTAGATAAATAGTTATTCTCCGACCACTGACTCAATGCAAATGTTGCTGACCATAGATGGATCTTTCCTTAGAAAATCCATCTATGACTGATGTGTGTGGATCAAACAGATCAAACAATTTAAGTTTGCAAAGGTAGGTTGGAAGGATTCTTAATAGAAGTTTCGCTCAAACCTGTAAACCACCGGATTATTCTGACAAAGGAATACTCCTTAACCTCAGGGTGCCCTAATATTTCCCACAAACTGATTCAGACAACTGAACTACATCCTCAACATGTTGTCAAGGTCAATGAGATCTACCTAATAAGTAATTTATTAATACTAGGCAGTGAAGGTCTAAAACATGCAAGAAAGCAGCCCTAAGCAAGAAAAAACACTCATCATTGGTGTATTTTTATTTTCTTGGGTTCGGACAAATAACTGTCTCCCTTTCAGAAATGTGTAGAAAAAATATTCAAAAAGAACAGAATTTGTACCAATAGATCGTAATATCAGCATCCCCAGATGATACTGGATTGAAATATGTTCAGCATTATAAAAACTCTGGACTCAACTGGAACAATGCCTAATTTGTTGCATGAAGGCCCAAAAAGCTAATGGTTTACATACAGTTTTGCCAATTTTCAAATACTGAATGATGCAACATGAAGCCCTTTAAAGTAGGGCTGGCAGAAATGGCCAAAATCTCATATCCCGATATAGCTTATTTCATATCCCAATAACAATATACAGCACGATATAGCAATGTTGCTGTCTATTCATTTCAGGAATAGTATATATAAAATTGCAAATTAGAAATGCAGTTTTAAATGACCTTACAGTAACACCACCCAGACTTCTCTTGCAGCATCATATTGTGATCTCATTTAATCTGCGGAAGCTATGGATATTATAGATCTTTTAGGAGAGCCGGTTTTAACAGCTCAGCTCTACACTCTACATTTGATTATATATATATTAATTGAAATTAATCCAGTGTTTGCTGTCACTCATTTTAACTTTCCAGCAAATTATGGCTGTAGCGTTTTTTTTCTCTCCTCTTGCAACCTCCCTTTTTTATGTATTAGTGCCACTATTTGTGTGTAACCCCCCCCCCTCCCCTCCCAACATGCATCTTGAACAGAAAAAAATGTCCCCAAGACAGAACGACACTGGATCCGATTGGTCACTTCAAAGACTTTGCTGTAGAAGCTATTCTGTTCACGACCAACACAACACTAATGGATATACTGGTTGTACCGAAACTGCCATGGTAAAAGTTACTAATCATTTTATTATAGTCTGAGATACTGGATTTGTGACTGTTCTGGTCATGTAAGATCTCAGTGCTGCTTTTGACAAACTCAATCATAATATTCTCTTAGAAAGGCTTGAACATGTTGTAGGGATCAAGGGAACAGTACTAGGATGGTTTAAATCATATCTGCCTGACAGATTCTAGTTTTTTCATCTAAATGATAAATCTTCACACTCAAGAGAAACTTGTGGAGTACCACAGGGTTCTGTGATTGGACCAATTCTTTTAACTATATATATATGGTTCCAATTGGTAAAAATAATTAGACAGACAGCATGGAATTAATTTATATATATATATATATAGTTCCAATTGGTAAAAATAATTAGACAGACAGCATTTAATTAATTTCCACAGTTATGTTGCTGATACACAACTATATTTATCCATAAAACCTGATGAATACAATCAGTTAGGTAGATTACAAGCATGTCTGGAAGACATAAAAACCTGGATGACTCTATACTTTCTGCTTTTAAATTCAGACAACACAGAAGTTGCTGTCTTTGAGCCAGAAGCTTTAAAATGGAATACACTAAGTCAGTCACTTCATCTGGATGACATTAAATTGGCCTCTGGAAATAGTGTATACAACATTGGTGTAATTTTGGACCAAGACATGACATTTAAATCCTATATTAAATAGGTTTCTAAGATTTGTTTTCTTTCACCTCCAGAATATTGCTAAAATTAGTAACATCCTGTCCAGGAGTAATGCTGAGAAACTAGTCCATGCATTTGTTACTTCAAAGCTGGACTACTGTAATTCTTTATCATGAAATCGACAAAATGCAATTAAAAGCCTCCAATCGATCCAAAAAGCTGCAGCATGAGTACTGGTGAATATTAAACAGAGAGATCACTTTTTTCCTGTTTTAGCTTCTCTCCATTGGCTCCCTGTGAAGTCCAGAATAGAGTTTAAGATCCTCATCCTTATGTATAGAGCTCTTAATAATCAAGCTCCATGATACATCAGAGATCTGATTGTTCCATATGTTCCTAACAGAGCACTTCATTCTCAGAGTGCAGGTCTACTGGTAGTTGCTAGGACTTCTAAAAGTAGAATGGGAGGCAGATCTTTTAGTTATCAGGCTCCTGTCCTGTGGAACCAGCTCCCAGTTTTAGTTCATGAGGCAGACACTCAGGTTTTAAGCCTAGTCTTAAAAATATCCTTTGTGATAAAGTTTATAGTTAGCTCAGGATCGCCTAAGCCATTCTATATCTGTAGTTAGGGTTAGACTGTTGGAGGACAGAATGACCACTTTTCTTCACTTTTCTTTTCTACTACTCATCACATTTATATTCTGCTGTTGTTGCGATTGTTAACATTGTTTTCTCTTAGTGCTTTTCTCTTCATAAAAGCTACACCTGGTCTGGTATTCTGCTCAGTTAAAATGCTCTGTTGGATGGTTAGCTTCATTTTAGGTTATGCCCTTCTCCACCACAGCTGAATCAAATTTTTACCATTCCTCTGCAGAGCTGGATGACTCCTAAGGGAATTCAGTCATTTGAGTCAGGTTTCTTGAAGCAGGGAAGCATGAAAAAGTTAAAGAATGGTAGCTGTCTAGGACTAGGGATGGGTACCGAGATCCGGTGCCGTTCTGACATGAACCCTAGTAACCAGACCAAAAACCAGCGCACATTTCGGTCCTTCCCCCGAGATGTTAAGCACTGTGGATCATGCGTGCCATCAGTCGAGAGTGATTAGGTAAACATGGTTATCTTTGTGCAAAAAAACTGTTAAAAGTTAGGGCTGTGGAAATTAACGTACCAACGCGGGTGGATTAATTCCTAGAATTATCTGTTTTTTTGGGGAGTTTAACACATTGAACGCATACATAGAACAGTGCCCTGTTTATAATTCAGCCCTCACCACATCAGCTCCCCTTCCTAACCAGCCAAACTACGGATTTTTGCACAGCAGCAGGTGTTTGTGATCCTAAATGACATGTGAGTATATTATTAATGCTTATTGGCTTTGTGGTGATAAGATAAATCCGTAAGTTGTCTGTGGGAATAATCCGTCCGTTTCGGATATCAGCTCTGGTGTGTGCATTTGGATTTCGGTGTTTGCTGTGTGTGCGGTCCTTAAAGTTTAAATGTTTCGTATTGATGTATATTCATGCACTCTGTCTCACTGTATAGCTTCAGTACATTTCGAAGTAAGATACCGCTGCGTTAAAAATACGAAATTATTCAGTTGATGTGATGTTTTTCGGACTTAGATTAGTGCTAAATGCTACACTGTAGCATCTTCACAATGAGCGTTTATTTCCTGCTGTGGTGAACTGGAGAATCTGCTGTTTACTTTTGAAAAAATATCAATGGTGACATTTGATTACTAAGTCTATATTACATTTTATTTATGTGATATTTATCACAGACTACTGATATATCACTGTTAATTTTATTCATATATTTGACTTAGTTCTGCCTCTATTTGTTATTGCCGTTCAAAACAAAAATGTAATTGATTTCTCCTATATTTAAATTTTTTAAAGAGCAACTACATCTTTATTTGTCCTTTTATTTACACACAGTAGGAATGGTGATTAATTTATTGATACCCTGTGAATAATTAGATCACAATTTTTATTGTTTGACAGCCCTACAAAAAATAACTAAGTAAGAGGGTTTTTGGATGAAGTATGTATGTTTTCCATTCTTAAAGCACCGCTTCTAGCACCGTTTAAGCACCGGCACCGTTTCAAAAGTACCGGTTTAGCACCGGTATCGGATAAAACCTAAACGATACCCATCCCTATCTAGGACTGGACTTGACTGGAAGAAGTGGAGGGAGGTTTGTTAATAGCAGCTTTAAGGCAGGACATGTTCAGACCCATACAAAGTTTTCCAAAGACCATCTGGATGATCCATAGGAGGCGTTGGAGAAGATCAACAGTTAGATGAGACCAAAATAGTTGGTATCAACTCCACTCACTGTGTTTGGAGGACAAAAGATGAGTACAAATCTGAAAAAAAAAACCATGTAAACCATAAAGCATGGACATAGAAACACCATGCTTTGAAGGGGCATTCCGCCTTTGGGCAAGAACCTCCTTTCCTCACCAAGAGCATTGGCAAAGAGTTGTGGTTGAGTCTTCCAGCATGACAATGAACAAACAGCCAGCTGAACTTAGTGGCTTGTTGTAGAAATGTTTTGTTTAATTAGTATTTACCTAATTATTCCTGGTTTTAATGTAACAAACATCCAGGACCATTGGTCACGTTGGAAAACAACCATACTGAACATAACGTTTTTGATAACATCTCAGACGTCAGCATGCGATCTATAAGCACAGAACATTCTGCATGCTCCCAGTATCTGATAGACTAGTATGGAACAATTCTGGATACGAGACGAGCATTATTGGTCTTAGGAAGAGGGAACACTGGTAGATAGAAGATAATAACCTAATACTATATAATGTTTTAGAAATTATGTGGCGGCAGGTGTGTGCGGTCCAACTGCTGTCTGCACACAGTTCATCCCTGTTGATCAACATGCTGCGTTAAATCCTGATAAAATGAGTCTCATCTTTGTTTTGGATAAGTATGTATTTTGTTTGTTTTTTTTTCTAAAAATATGCCATATATCAAGCATTTCAAGGTCCTGGAGTGGTCTAGCCAGTCTCCAGACCTGAACCCAACAGAAGAGCTGGAGCTATGAGTTTCCCCGAAACCTGAAAGATCTGGACAAGATCTATATGGTGTAGTGGACCAAAATCCCTGCTGCAGTGTGTGCAAATATGCTCAAGAACTACAGGAAACATCTGCCCTCTGTAATTGTTAACCAAATTTTCTAAACCAAATGTTAAAGGTCTCTTTCACTTGTTTTTTCAAAGAGTTTCCTGAGGCCTTTAGCCGAATTATATGCCTTGAGAGCCGTTTTATGCGGAACTAATTGTTGTCTCAGCAATCGGACACAGAGCTAGATATGGAGGAAATTCTGCTACTTGTTTTATTAATTAAGCGTCGCTGCTACCACCATTTTAAGGTTAGGAAAAAATGGGTATCAATTTCTTGTCCGCGTTCCTTTCATTTACAGAGGTGAATACAGGAGGCTGCCATCTTGGAATCTCATGTGAGCGCTTTGATTGGTCAGTTGAATATTTGGCCTCCGCACACAGCTCAAGTAGAGCGCACTCAGTGAGTTTTTGCGTCACAAGGCGAAAAATATCAAACCTGCTTGATTTTCACCTCAATGCCTCATGAAGCAGATAACTCACCGAAAATTAGCCGCACACCGCGAGCAATCTGCAGAGCAAACGGCCCTGAATGACTTTTAGCTCAGTGGATTGCTCTTGTGTGGGGCAAGGTTTAGAGTGACTGATTGTATTTCAATCAAGAAAAACATTTTTTCGTGATTTTCAGTGGAGACCTTCATGTTCTATTTTCTTACAGTGTATTAAATGCTTGTCTCCTGCATTAAAATGCAAATTGTTTTTTTTTTTTTCAAAAGCATTGCGATTTCCTAGATTTTCATTTTACTTTCTGCCTCCCACTATGAAAAAAATTCCAGACGGGGGAACCTGAAAAATCAGCAGCATATCAAATACGACTTTCCATTGTATTGATGTACATTTTACTGAAGCACAGCAACCCAGTTGATGGAAACTCCTACTATAAATAATCTTATACTGCATAAGGTGACCCAAAGCAGATCTAGTTTTCTTATCAGTTGCTTCCGTTCAATGACATTCAAAGCTAATATTGACCTCACCCACAATTGCCGCCCCACTCCTCATGGTAAAAGGAAGTGGACTGCTTTTAAATTTGCCATTTGCACACACGCACAGTCTGCATGCTTGTGCAGGAACCAGCAACTGCATGGTGGGAAAGGTTTGGATGTATTTACATCTGATTGTCCTTGCTCTTGTTCAAACAGTGCTAGACCATAATGCCACATTAATGAAAGTCATAATGGAGTCAAACGCATGTGGGGGGGGACACACACACACACAGCACTTCAGCTGTAGCCATAGCGATATCAAGGAGCCATGCACTCACAGACTAATAGCGCCTAAAACCAGTGCATGTGTGTCTGGATGCATGAGCATTATCTGAAGCAACATATAATGTTGGGCAAGGGCTCTGCGTTGGTGCCATCTAGTGCTTTTAAACGTCAGTTCTAAGGCCAGAAGCTAAAACGTTTGCTCAGAATAATACACTTCGCACCTAACCCGTGATTGTATTTACAGGACCCTTTAACTACCATTACTTTAAAACATAGTCCTACTGCAATTTTCTAAGAGCCACCCCTTCTTTCTAGCTTCCCAGCACCTTAACATATATTTAAATGAACTCCTTGACACTCTTCAGGATCTGTGGAATTGCTGGCAGCACTCTTCTAATTGCTGCATTTTGTTGGACGTCGCAACATTCACTAGATGGTTATTGACATTGACAGAACTTGAACTCTCAGTCAGTATGGTGCAATATTTGTAATGATGACTGCAATTCATAGACGAAACAGTTGTTGTTGTGTTTTTTTTCCCATAGTAGTGTGGGTGTGTATGTGCGTGTGTGGGATGGAGATGAGTAGTGAGCGAGCACGCTTGCATGCTAGAAAACATCTGTTTTGTCTACAGCTTTCCTCCTTCATCTGCCCTCCAGAGTCAAAAACCAGCAATTTGTTGCAAATGAGCTAAGTCAAAGTGAACCCTGCTTGCATCTGGATACACAAAAACAAACTCCAGGAAATAGAAACTGCTTTAATTTCCTCTCTCCCCATCTTTCTAACATGGAAAAAGACATTTTTTTTTATCTCTAAGCTTCAGGGATATTCTGATCAGAAATACCTTCCCAAGCCATTTAAAATTAGAGATGTGCCAGGTGCCAGTCTCATAACCAATGGAAATAAATATAGTGTATTTATTTGGGAGCCCAGTAGATTTAAAGTGTAGTGACAATGACATGCTATAGGTCATCATTATTCTCATTCTTTTTAACTTCTTTATCAAGGAACTTCTTAAAATCCAGAACCTGCTTTTGATTGCAAAATATATTTTGTCCAGTAGGAGTTTCTAAGGACTCAGCACAGACCGCCATCAGATCTTCCCTCCATGTTATGATCTAACTGTAAATGTTTCTACTTTCCCAAAAAAATCTCTATTAATGAGGCGTGTGGCTGTGTTTGCGGTGTTGCTGTGCTCCTCATGTAGAAGGGGGATGTTTGGTATGTATTGTGTATATGCTCCAACCACACAAGTGGAACTACTTGTGAGCTCTCTGGATTGGGAAAGGAGTGGAGGTTTGGTGGGTTGGTAGGTGGATAAGAGCTTCATGTCAGATCAACCCCAAAATTCAATCAGTTGTTTCTTATCCCATTGCAGGCATTTCTTGAAAATTCCATCGAAATCCATCCAAAACTTTATGAGTTATCTTGCTAACCTGGTAAATGGACTGTACTGGTATAGCGCTTTATCTAGTCCACAGGTTATCAAAGCACTTCACACTACATTCAGTCACGACCACATAAGCTCCTTGACGGAGGTAATAAGCACTTTGAAATTAAGCGTTTTGTTTAAGAGTTAGGCTAATACATAACTTATTGATTGCAAGATATGTCATTGCAGTTCAAGGCACTGATCAGAAAAAAATACATATTTTGTTCAGAAAACGTATTTGAACAGTAACCTTGAACTGTTACTTAGCTTTAACACATTTTCTACTATAGCAGCTGTACGAGTTCAGAACAGCTGTTGAGTAGCTGTCTGTGGAAACCCAGGGGCTAAATGAGAATTTCATTTATGCTTTAAGTCTTTTTTAATAAAGTGCCTTTTGTTAATTTTCTTTATTATAATGAGTGATTTAGTCAACAAAACTATATACTCTCACAATAAAATGTGTTTTCATAGTAGAATATGTTAACTGATGTGCCTTGGAAAAGATTTTGCAATAATTTAGATGCTGAACTGTGGAGCTGGTGTGTGATAAGGATGTGGCTTTGACCCTTCTTACCAAAGTATATTTGTAAGTGCAGAGAAAGGTTACAATGTTCCAGCTCAAAGGTCATTCATCTCTTAGGAGAAAATGTATAACAAACTTCACTTTGAAGTAACACCTGCATCCAGACACCTGCCTGCGGTTGAAGCGTAACAATGCTTCAGAGACGAGAGAGACCATTCCGAGAGGAGCCGATCATGCACAAGAAACCACATAATTGATGATTGATGAACTGATTCTGTGAAATTGTCTGTACACGTGTCAGAAAAATATAAGAACATCTGCTTTGTCCTAGGGATGTATATTTACGGTTGAAACCCTGAGAGGGGAGGCCTTTTGATTCTTTTTGCTCTTTTTGCTTTTTGGTTTTGTAGCTTGTGATTTGTAATCCTTTTTGAGCTTAAAATTAAATAATCAAATTTTGTTCTTTTGAGTTAAAGTCGTTCAATTGATAAGGTTTTTTATATTTTTATTCTGAGGTGTTGGCACAGATGGCCAGCCCGAGTGGGACTCTTCTCACTTTAGTACGAGAATCTGGACCCAGGGAGACAGCATCAGTTCCTTTGGTAGTAGACTATTTGTGTAATAGTGCGTAGGAGAAGTGATCATTTCAGACTAGAAGATAGGTGGACAGAGGTGCCACCTTACCCCTATCTCTCAAGCATCATTGACACCGGGAACGCCAAACTTCTGATGTGAGTAGATCATTTTCTGTAACCCACGCAGCTATTGGGAGGGAAATTGCTGTTTCATATTAGTCTAGGTTGAATGAGGTCTCTCAACTAATAGAGAATGTCCTGGGGCATGTAGCTGGTTCATGTCAACTGTGGTGTTGTGTTCTGACTGCATGACTATGGGGGGCTGTTAATTATCTGGGATTATATTGTCCAATAGTCCAGCGACACGAATTTATTAAATCCCTATAGAGTCCAATAAGGTAGTATAAGGTATAATAATGTCGGTTGGCCTACTCATATGTGTATAGGCAAATATATATATATATGAGGGTCTGACTGCTGAAGGAAGTAAGTCAAAGTAGAGTAAGCCGTAGAGAAAGGCCGAACTACTTTACAACTCGAGCGGTCAGTGCAAGGATCATTATTCTATACGAAGGCAGAGGGGAACTGGTAGGCCCAGTACCGAATAACCTTGGGTGTTTAAGCACATCTGCAAGGTGGAACGTAGAAAACGGCCTAATTGCTCTGACCTGTCGTATGGGCGGAGAGGAACGTAAATTCATTATAGAACTGAAGTGCTCCGTATAACTCCAAATTATTTTACAGTACTAGTATGCATATGGAAAGTACAGCTTATAACAATGTTTGTAAGAGGTACCATGAACAATGGCATCTGGGCATCGCCATGTTGGAAATCCGACTTATCTGACTAAACTAACAGCACTACCTTGCATGTAACATCAAACCCAGATCCAAGTTCCGACTTCTGAGGTAAATGGAATACACTAAATTTTTTCATTGAAGGAGACATGAATTGGTAATTTGTGCAATAATAAAAAATAAAAAAAAACATTAAAATGCAAATTTGGAGAATGAATCTTATTTTCTAACTTTAAACAATGCAAAATACACATTTGATGGCTGTTAAAGTAGATTATTTTGAAAATGATTGAGTCCCTTCTAACTACAACGAAAACAGACAAATAGAGAAGTGTTTTGCTATTAGGTTGGATCCTTCACTCTTATATTCTAAAATATGCAGAATTACTAATTCTTAAGTCAATACTGGTTTAAAAACAAAATCTCTGCTGCCAATAACTACTTCCAAAAATGTTTAGTAACTTTCTCTTGTTTAAACATTGATTTAAAAGGCAGAGATGTCTCATTATGGCTGTAAGGTTACATTTAAAACTAATTTAAATCTGTTTTGTTGTTCCGAGATCAGCATAAGGTGTTGGAATCACACATTTCTGGACTTTTAAAACTCCCAAGGTTAAATTATGAGAGGGAAATATTTTGTATAATAATTCCGTATTTCAGTATCTAAACACTAAGTACTTTCAATCACTAAGACAGGAGTTGAGACCGACTCCCATAACAAGTTTTAATGTGTTTCCAGAACAGAGAGGCGATGTTGCAGCAGTAGCACACAGCTGATGTGGTTTATGCTTGTGTGTTTTGTCCGGTACAGTTGTAGGCTTGTTGAAATTCAGAGGAGGTAGGGTTTCTGCTCCAGAGTCGTGTGTCTACATACAAAGTGGCCAACAAGGTCAGTTTGCCCCCAGAAATACACAGCAGTGCACCCGCGAACACACTGATCAAGCAGGTGCATGTGTGAAGGTCAGAGATGTGTGTGAGACTAAGACGCAGTGTTGGCAGCATACTTACAGTAACAGGTTCCGCGGAGGGGGTTACCAAGGTATCGGTTTTCTGAGTCACATCTGCAGCAACACAGGGGCAGGCAGGAAGGGGCAGGAGGAAGAACAGGAAAATTAGCATTAGTATTCAGCACTGGTGAGCTTTTCTAAAGAAGTTTTTTTTTTTGTAAAGGTGTACATCAGCTGGGCTTTTGCTTTGCTTGAGCTGCTTGCTAAGTAATTTCCCCTCAGCAGTCGGGTCAAGCTCAAGCCGCTCCATTTTCCCCAAAGAGACACAAAAAGAAGACAGATATGGGTTTTAATGAGGAAATCTCTCACTCGTATTTCGGCAAGTTAGCATGCATTTGTATGCTAAACTGTCAAAAAGAGAAGCTGCTCCTTCATGAATGTGAATAAATTAGATTTCTGATGGAATCTCAGCCAAAAAAAAAAAACGTTTCACTTTATATTAATACAAAACCTGTGCATTTAATACTGCACAAACTGGTGTTTTTATTCATTGTTCCACGTTCTCTGGTATCAAAGAATGCCGTCTGAGTTGGTTTCTGTAAATAAAAAAAATCTTTCCCGTCTCTCTTTTCAGTTTGTGCCACTTCAGCCCAGTAGTGGGCAAGAAGACTCGACAAGATTTGGGGGATAGATCATTAAGATTAATCATAGGCAAGTTAATGTCCTCTGATTGGCTAACTGCAACACAACTCTTACACTGTTTCCATTTACTAGAATCAGAAATGTGAGACAAAAATGATGCAGGTATTTAGCGTTAGATGGAGTTTACCTCCCAGTTTAAGCTGCATTACCAAAAGAGACCAGACCACAATGGAGGCTTCTTCCTGTTAAAGAGGAGTTTTTCCTCTCCACTGTCGCTACATGCTTGCTCAGTATGAGGTTTTGCTGAGGTATTGCTGCGGTTGTAGTCTGCATGATACGGGCACAACCTCACGTCGATGACTCATCGCAATCTGCTGGGATTCCTTACATAGAAAACTTAACTAATTGGAATGTTTGTATAATTGTACTGAAAGACTTTTGTTATCAAGTGACCTGAGATGACATGCGTTGTGAATTGGCGCTATATAAATAAAAGTGAATTAAATTCGACATGACAGTGCCATTAGCGGGTCCACTGTGAGTCTCGATCAGGAGGACTCAGTTTCCAGAGCAACACCGTGCAAGCGGCTTCATGCGATTTGGTCTACTAAGATAATCCTTGTTATTTTCTTCATTTATTAATCGCTTATTTTTATTTTTATTAAGTTTTGTCTCGTTCCAACCTGAGATCATAATCGGTACGGGCCCCCCGCCCCCATCCATCCCACTCTGATGAGCGGGAAGGCTCACAAAGAGCTTCCTGTGCAGGGAGATTTAGCTGCTGATATTCCAATTTATGGTTTAAAGATTAGGTTAGGATTGAGGATAGCTACGTCTTATGGTGAATGCAAGGATATCGATGTGTAAGCCAAGGTGGCACATTTTCACTGTCATTTAAGGCAATACTTAAAAAATGAAACATTGGGTTAACAATTTTTTTCACTTACAGCCTGGGAGCTGGTGTTCCAGATCCTAGTTTTAAATATAGCTTCAAAGTAAACCCAGTACCTGTGAGACATGTAGTCATGAAGTCACTGTCCTCAAAGTGACTGAACAAATAACTTAGTTTTGTATTCTGGCGTTGATGTTCCAAAAACAAATTCCAAACATTTCTTCTTCAATACCTCTTCCGTGGATGAAAAATGTAGCGTTGATGCGTTAGCTCCACAAATACCAAAATAATGTTAGCTTGTGTTCAAATAAGAGGGCTAACTGTAACGTAAACTGTTAGTTTTTTTCTGTGTCTCAAGCAATTTTGGTTTAAATATGTTTTTTTTCTTCAATCCATGAAGGTATGCATGTTGGGACAGTATCCAGAATTTCTTGAACATCTAAAAGTAGCAATGGTTAGGGGTTGTACCTTTATAATATTACGCAAGTAAAAAGTACAGTGCAGTAAAGCTAATCCTAAAAAGTATGTTTTTTCGAGACTTGCTTAAGTACATGTAACTGGGTAAATGTAACTAGTTACTACCCAAATCCATATGAGACAAAATGCCCACTGGTCCTGTGTTGGCAAAAAAAAGCAAAACAGCTAGAATTATTATACCAGTACAAAATAAATGGCAGAGAGAAAAAAAAATCATATTTATATTAACTTGAAAATTCCTGCACACAGATACTTCCCATCCACCCTGACTGATTGAGATGTTTTATATAAAGGAACCAATAAAATTCAGAACTTTTCTTGTGGGGATGTGGACATTGGTTAATAATCCTAACAACAAAATAACAAAATCATAACAACAAGCTACTTCCATTCTGCATCAGATCACAGCCTATTGGCCAGTGAGGGTGCCACACGGTTTGATATTCAACCAACAGACTTGTACTCTTTATATTTTTGATATGATATTGCATTAATTTAAATGCAGTCAAATTTGTGTTTTCACTCCATTTGAGTACTTTTGTTTTTTAACTATGTACATATGTGATTTACTTGTGTATTCCAACAAGAAAATACAAACATAGCTAAAAATCAAATTGGATGTGAATATTTTCAGGCACATATTTAGACCTCCTTAGTAATTTGCGTTCCGTGAAGCCCAGAGTGAGCTGAAAAGGAGAATACAAGGAAATGAGAAGTTTCTTTAAGCAGCTGATAGTCTTTAAAGCAAAGAAAGTCGTCTCAGGAGCTCTGTGACTTTGAAAAGCCCTAGTGGAGCGTCACAGAAGAATAAACTTAGGATCACAGCGAGCCTTTTTTTATTGCAAATAGATTTAATGGCACAGTTCTGATGTCATTAACTGCATCTGTGGGTTTGAGAGCAATATTATATAGGAAAAACAGGAAAAAAATGAATTATAGACATTTTAATCAAAGTTTCATATCTACAGTTCAACTTTTTTGACGATCCTACTGAAGCAGTTGGATAACCTTTATGGATGCAGAGAATAACTATAATATGGATTCGGTGTTGCTGGGGGGGGGTGTTCAGTGTGAAGATAAGCAGATAAAACAAACTGAAAAATACTCTTATGATTTACACAATCTCATCTATAAACAATCTCAAAATTTTGAAAGCAGTACAGGACGGTTTCTCTACCTCCCCAATCTACAATTTTGGAACCACAGTTATTAAATTGACTCTGAATCATTTCTGAAAACCCAAAAATCAATCAATCAATCAAACTTTATAAAGCGTTTTTCATAAAAAAAGAAATGCAGTTCAATGTTCTTTACAGAATAAAAATTACCCACATATATCCCCCACACACACACACACATAAGTTTAAACATGTTCACATTTATACTCCCGTCCCTCCAATCATATCCCCATGTGCAGACACACTCAAGCGCAATATTAAAATGATGTTAAAATAGACTATATAACGGACAATAAAATGGAAACTGGGCTGAGTACAGACTAGCCAGGTTAGATAAGGAAACACCATCAAGGGAGCTATCTGCATCGGCAGCAGCAGATCGACAGCAGCAGCCAAGGCACCGACCCAGGGCGCTCAGAGGAGGTGGGGCCGGTACCCCCAGCTCCACCCAAGCGCTACCTGGAGAACACCCAGGCAGCCACAGCTGACCACCATCCGCGAGGCAGAAGGCTCCCTCAGATCAGACCACACAAACAAAAAATGCATGACAAGATATCTTTAAAAAGCTCAGGACCTGAAGTCAAGTGCTGTCTAACAATCTGACAAAGGGTTACAAAGTCCTTTCCTAGACTTTGGGATTGCTGCAAACCGAAATGACGAGAAGCATTATCCACAGATGGAGAAATATGAAAAAGTGGAGGAACTTTCTAGGAGTGCCTGGCTAACAAAAAATGCTTTATGCATCTTTAGGAGGTCAAAAAAGAGTGACAGGTGCTGATGATCAAAATTAAGAGAAAGGCCTGTTTACTTTTTCTTTAAAAAAAAACTTGATCATCCTTAACACTTCTAAATATTTTGTAGACTAACAGGTAAGAAGAGAATCATCCGTACAGTAAAGCACAGTGGGAACTAGTCACGATTAAGTTCGTAACCTTATCCGTATACTCAATTTGGTTATAGAGCAGGGCAATGAACACCAAAAAGTCCAGCTCTGAGTGTTTACAGGTCTCATTCATTCATTTTTTCAATAAATGTATATATTCTCTAGCTTAAATCTAGATTAAAGCCGTTTTCTGTGTAAACCATTTTCTGGTGCAATTTTCTCAAGAGGTTAAAGTTTGTTGGTGGTTTGACTGGGGGAAGACCAGGGGATTACAACTCTTACGACTCTGCTGATTTTTCTGTATTGTAAAGCAATGCCTAGCCAGGACAGCAGGGGGTGCTAACTTCTCATGGCAGGTCTGCCTACCATTTCTGTGTCATTTATGATTTAATTAGAGTTTATTTACCTCATCTTGTGAGTGCAGTCCCTCCTCAAGGAGCAATGGATGACAGGAAGTAAGTTTTAATTGAGCTGAAAAGATTTGAACTAGAAGTGCAGCTCATAGAATACTCTAAAAATGCAAGCAAACACAGCAGTCTGTTTTGTTGTTTCTTTACACATCCTTGTGCTTGTCCTTGTGATTTGTACATCGACTGCATTGGTCAAAGACTAAACAGTCAAGATTCAGACCAGATTTGGATCCCACGTGTTATAAATGGGAAGCATCTGAACAGACATAAGCTGAAAATGAAGGTTTTTTGATAGCTAGGATACATGTCATCGCATTGGAAAGGCACTGCCTCCTTCATTTTCACAAAGGATTACAGAAGTCATGAAGTATCCTAAACGGTAAAAGATGAGATAGTTTTGTGTTTCTTTGAATCTAGCAGATGGATGGGTTCTGAGGCCTGTGTATGTTATTTTACCTGTATGTTTATTTTTTTAACTGTACTTCCTTTAATAAAAAAAAAGAAACCTTGATCACAATAAAAGGCGCATGGTGCCAAAATTTAGACTAGCTCTTTCCAACTAGGGAGGGACGCTTTAGTCCTCAACTCAGAGCTCAAACAAAGAAAGGCCATACACTTAAGCTGCTTACATCGGCCCTAATGGGGAGAAGATAAGGGCCACATGAGACTGGGTTGTCTCTTCATTTAAAACACGAGGTGACTCAGCTACACAAGCAGTGACACACACATCCAGACACCATGTCAGCACAACAAGCTCTGCTCTACTTGCTGATATCATAAACCTCCCATAACCATGTAAGATAAGGAGTCAAACTGATACTGGTGCTACTTGTGCATAGAAAAAATCTGTCGTTTACTTTAGGAACATATAGCCACTACATTACTGCGGTTGTAATTGGGGTTGAAATGGAGATGTGTGATGTGTACAAGAGAAAACTACACGACATGGTAGAAACTAAGTGGACCTGTAAAAATTCCTGTCATACATACATAATCAATCAGCAAAAATTGTTTTCATTTAGACCATATGTATTTTTGTGTCCCATTGGCAGTACATTTTCATACTTCTGAGTCAAATTAACTTATTACATATACCGTATTATTCCCGAATATAGGACGACCCTCGATCATAAGACAACCCCCCAACACACACACTTTCTAAACACTAACCTTTAAAAAAGACAAAATTTATTTTAAAGAAACAATTTTTAATTGAAATTTGGGGTCACAAATAATAATTAAAGACCGCTTTAATATTTGCCTGTTAATGCAATCGCAAAGATCTGCAATGCATATTCTAGTAAAGCGAGACACTAGTGGTACTGAACAAAAGCTATTTATTTTTTTTCAACTTTGATGGAAATGTTGTCCACTCCCTGGTTCTCCGTTCCTGCGATGGAGAAAGATTTCTCTCCGGCAGCTGGATGCCGAGATAGCGAGAATTTTTCGCCTTCAGCGCAAATATATTGTATTCTGGCATGCTCTCTACACAAACATAGTATGTCAACATATAATCTTTAGGAGTCTTAAACAAGCAAAAGCATTACATTAATATTTTGGTCCTTGCTACCCACCCTCTATAAAGAAACCAGACCCATTAAATTTCATTTGAAATGGTCCCTCATTTATTGTCGGGTTTCTAAAAGTAACCTGCAACAGGTGAAATCTGCAAAGTAGTCATCTTTATTTTTTACAATCATTATGTTTTAAGGCTATAAAACTCCTCACCATACACTTTTTTACACTTTTCCCAGACACACATTAACGTATACTCACATATCTCACTAGTTTTAATACTCAAACCTTCGTAGATTTAAAACATGAAAGTATTAATATGCAGTACGGTCTCTCCGCTCTGTGCGTCTTTCTTCACTGAAGGTCTCTGAACAGGTGCCGTTTCCGAGTAAGGAAAACAATTATGGGCAGTTTTTTGTGTTGTTTTTCCTTCTGGATGAGAAAATTATTATAACCAGACATGATAAATTTAGCAAGCACGGGAGACATGATAGGAGGAGATTGACAATTGCCTCCAATCATTTAGGATGAACACAATGCGCATTAGTGCACTGTAAACAAAGCGTTTAAATTATGCTATTAAAAAAATCAGCAAACAGCGAAGCAGCAAAGGGTGGACCTGTGTAATAGCAAAGGAACTGTATAACTTTATTTTTTTCCATCTTGAAACGGGTACCAGTGACATTGCAGGACTCCGCCCTGTAGCTGACTACCAGTCTTTTAAAACATATCTACTGCATAGAATGCTGTAGCATAGAGCTGTAATCGGGCCTTAAAAGTTGGGCCCAACCCGACCATAGCCCAAGAGGGTTCAGCCTGAACCTGAAGAGTATAATTTGGTGGACAGCTTATTAAAGACCGAACTCGATTACAGCCCGACATTTTTCTGCTGGCACCGGACAACGTGACGGGCAGGTTTTCAATTTACTGGACAAATGTTTGAAACGCTGGTCAAATAGGCCTGTTATCTGAAGCTTACAATGAAAAAATGAAAAAGAATAATTTCAAAGCATGTTGATTTATAATATTTTTGTTTAGTCTGCAGCTATATGAAGCTTTAAATGCTTCTGTTGTGTAAAAGTCTTTCTCGCCTACGTGCACTTCTGTGTGCGCTCTTGATTGGTTCCTCTAGATTTCAGGAGATTTTATCTGACGTGTGGGGATCAGGGAGCTGCTATATAAATGCAGGAGACTTCTGCAACTTGAAATGTATTTATACTAAAGCATTTTCTGCGAGAGCACAGTACAGCAGTTGGAGTGGGTCTTACCTATAATGACGCACGCGGTTTGCCGGCAACATCTTGACGGAAAGATTCGGAATAATGTTAGTGGCCCACTGCAGCGCTTTATTATAAATTATTGCGCTAGTGGGATGATCAGCTGACCACTTAAGCCCGAGCCCACCCCAAGCCAATGGACAATGATAGAAATTAAGCCGGGTAGGTTCGAGATCTTCAGCTCTACTGTAGCATATGAGCAGAAAGAAACATGACTGCATGAGAAACTGGAATGGAGTGAATTAAATAATATTCTGTTTAGATACTGATGCGGAAACTTTGCTGGGAACAGAAGTGGCTGTTAGGTCAGTAACAATTTCCGCATCAGGTGTGGTGGGGACAAACCTGTCAATCATAAATATTGCTGGGGACAACGTACCCGGTTAAAATGACGCATTTGATGAGGCTTTTGCTCACAGACGTCCTCTGACTCGTTGTGCTCACTCACATGCTGCGCCTGCGATCTTGTCTACTCCCACAGAACGTCATCCTCACTGCCATCCAATACATTAGAAATGGCTGCCTGTTGTTTGACACCTCTGCTGCATCGACCACCATCATCTTAAAGTTAACATCATAACTCTGCCTCAGTTTTTTGTTAATTTGCCCCACTTTTGATCCATTCTGCTCTGGACTACCCCTCTACATTTTACATTTCCTGTTAATGAAATGAGGTCACTGGCTTTACAGGAAGCTGACGCCCTCTGCTGTTGCAGTCATGTAATGACATCAGACAACTATCTGGATGTGTCAATGGTTAGACCCCGAGTATAAGACGACCCCACATTTTTACATTATTTTCAAAGAAAAAACAACAACCTCGTCCTATATTCGGGATAATACGGTACATGTTCTAAATCATTTAAAAGTTGAGATTCATTTGATTCCAATGTTGTATTGCATTCAAGGAGACAATCATAACTCTACACAAGGTGAACGCTTTGGTCAAAACACTCAGAAAGAAAAAAATGATGTGCAACTCCCTATTTCAAGCCCCATATCATTGACAGAATCAAACCATCTAGATCAAAAACTGTTCTTTTATCCAAAAGGATCAAAAATATAATTCATTAAAATAGCCCACAATTCTTATATCTGCATTCTAATATAATCTTCCATTCAAAACCTTGATAATTCACCTCCATGTGTGCATTTCTTACAAAATGTTCATCCTAACTATTGTCAGCATTATCAAATGAAAGTAGCACAGCACCTTTCTTCTTCTTTCTGCTTACTGGTGGCTGGAAAACAACAAAGTGGCTCACTACCTCCACTGACTGGTATGGAGTGTGGACCAGAATGTCACTTGAGGTTGCAATTACATTTTGGAAAACAATCGTCTCAAAGTATCTTCTTTACTGCCTCTAAAAGTGCTGATTAATAGCCCATAGCACCCTCTGCTGGTTGTCTTGTAAAGCTACATGAATAATGTAATCTATCATTGGCGGGCAAGATTCCTGAATGGCACACCACCGCTGGCCAACCCATTTTTACATGTAATTAAATCAATTGCCTGAGAGGAATGAATTGAGAGTTCTAACAACTCACTTTTTACGACTCTATATACAGGATGATATGACATGCCCCATTGAGCCTCTAGGCCTTGTGCTAAAGGTCTTGGTGGTTGAAGGGGAAGCTAAATGGAGCAAACAGTGACGACTCAAGCGAACTAAAAGATGTTGACAAATGAATGATGTACTAATCATGTAGAGAGGATTGTGACAATATATTCATGACCACAGAAACGCCATAATGTTCATGCAAAGAGATAAACAAACTGCTTTAGCTAATGTTCCCATTTGTTCTGATTGTGACTTTGCATACACACGGATACATATGCAACTGCACACCTGCTGTAACCCCTGGAAACCTACCATCCACCCAAGGAGGGACAAAATGCTCTTTTAAAACCAAAAAGACAAACAAATCTTCCTCTGCTTGCTGTGTTTGTAAATGACTCAGATAAGACAGGCGTGCAATGAAATAGAAAGATTCAGACGGTAAAGAAACGTTGAGCACTGGGAATAAAAGTGAATGAACATGACTGCAGCAAAGTGGCTATGAGACGTAACAGTGAATCCATAACAGATGCCATATGTCAGCAGTTTTGAGCAAAATAAATACATATGTCTGCACTAAAAAAATGCAATAAACATGCTAGGTTTCAAATGAGCAGGTGTGGAGCCCCAAATCCATTTTTATAATTTCCTTACTCTCAGCTGGAGCCGTGCATAGTCCCCGCATAAACGAACTAGCTGCGAGCAGAAGTGCCATTCTGATATACTTTATTTTCTTCAACATATGTTCATGTTAGTCTTTTCACTGATCAGGATATTTATACATGTCTTTGCTTTAATTAAACAGTTGTCATCGCATAACGTGGTCATTAAAGGGAAAGTAAATTTAGTTTGAACCTGGACCTTATTTTTAGCTAATATTATGTTTATTTACTCACCCAGACAAGCTTGGAGCCAGTTGGAGCCGTTGAGGAGTTTATATCCAGTCGCAGTCAGCAAATATCCATTTAATGGGAATTAATTAGGGCAGGAGTTCGCCGCCTGTAAAAAGGCATTATCTGCCCCCAAAACGCCTTCATTTAAAAATGTTTTGTTATGAATAATTATTTGTATTCCCCTGTGAGTTTAGAACGTCTCTCAAGTGCTAAGGTACTAGCTTCTCGGTTTTTCAAAGCTTTTAATCCACCCAATTCCAGTTTACACTAACCTGGGAATTCAATTACGTCGCAGCCGTCCGCCATTCAGCTGTGGAAGATGAACTTAGTTCAATTGGTCATTCGGTTAGTGCAATTTGGAAACACGTTGATGTTTGTAGTAGCAAGTTCTGTCTAACCAACCAGCATTGAGAAAATAGTGAAATTCCTGCTTAGACTACAACTGGGATGGAGAATATGCTTTTAATTAGCCCACTGCTTGGTAGATATGTCTGTATATCAGGGGTCAGTGTCCAGGTAGTTAAAGGGTGTTAAACTGGAGTCCCTGCAGGCCAGTGTCCTGCAGCTTTTAGATGTCCTCCTGGTCCAACGCACTTAAATAACCAAATCATCTACTCAGCATGCACTGTGTTTTTGTCCTTACCTGCATGTTCTCTTGTTCTCAGTCTCACCTGTCTTGTCCCTTGTCTCCCCAGCCGTTTTCTCTGATTACAACATGTGTATTTAGGTCCCCGTGTTTCCTTGTCTTTTGCTGTTGTCTTCCGTTTTGTTTTCAGTTTTGGCCTTTGTTCTGTCCTACTGTTCTCTGTGGTTCTGAGGGTTTCCAACTGTCAAATAAAGACTACAAATCTTCAGAGCTGCCTGAGTCTCCAGTGATGCTTTAAGGGTATTCGCCTCCAGCGATCCTTCGCACGTCTTTGCTCTTTGCTCCCACAGTCCTTACCTGGGGCTCTGCTCCAGGACCACATACTCCTGTGTAGTTGTAGGTTGTTTCCAGACTGCCTGATATTGCAGGCCTCCTCGATCTCGACACCTCTTTTGTCACCATTCCTGGTTCTGTTGCTGTCAGCCTCCCAAACTCTTGCAGATTTGGCCGGTTCCAGGGCCGGGCTCCAAGAAGAATGAATGTTGTGCTTGAATGAAAAAGGGGTCAACAAACTCTTTACATCTTTTTTATAATTTCCCCCATACACATTTGTTTTTTTTTTTTACATTTTTTTATTTACAATAAATAAAACATTAAAAATGTGGAATAAGTTTAAGCTCACTGTAATATGGTTTCACATATCACTTTTACATGTGTGTAGGGGGTTAGCCACTATTCTCAGGCATCTAGTGTATGATTAGGGGTTCGTGTGTAGAAGGGTGTATATGTGCTGCTTCACTGACCGTTAGAAAACACTGATTAAAGTTGACAAGACATTTGAAGAGACCTCAGGACGGCCACCTTCCCTTGCCCTCACTCCGAGGCACGAACCGACCTGAAAGTCTTGGACATTTACGGGTCACTCTGAGTTTAGAGGCAGGCAGTCAGTCCTGAGGGCCGAGGTCCAGGGCAGGGGGTCAAATTCAACATGATTGTTTGTGTTAAAGCAATCAAAGCTTTTTAAAGCCAATTTTGGTTCACCAAGGGGTTTGAAGTAATAGCGAAACTATAACCAAGACAAACCAACCAATACGAATTATATATTTACTGTAACGGTTAACAATAACATATGTGACTAATTTACAGTGGAATAACACCAGAAATAGTTTTCTACACACATACTGTGACTTTCCATTCATACGGTATCACTTTAAATATTACTTTAATGCCTCTTTGTCTTCCCTAGAACAGGAAACCTTGTTGTAGTGCATAAGATCAAGTAGTCTTTGAAATATCGGGACATTTTATAAAAACATTCTGGTGCCCTCTAGCAGGTAAGTAAGACCTTGTCATCACTGGGTGTTTCTGTAGGATAATGATTAAAAACATATGACAGGCGATCAATCGTCCATGGTTATCTGATTCCTCTGTCTTTGTTCCTGTAGGAAACCTGTGAGGGGAGCTAAAGATAGGAGAGTATAAAAGAGAACCCAAGACGCTATTCTAGAGAGATTACGTAAAGGTCCCTTTCTTTGTAAATCCCAACACTGTTGACTGTTAAACCATCTCTCTTTACAGATTTGATTCACAATGTGTGATTAGACAAAATAATTCAATATAAAAGTATCGAAGGGCAGCTTTTGGTCAAGAGGTTCAATCAGTATTCTTTCACTAAGACAGGTTTACTGACTGATTTAGCACCTTCATCAACAAAGACAAACTATAATAATACTTTGTCGGATCAAAGGTTAAAAGAGCATGAACTCTCTCCTCATGCTTGTGGCCCCTCTTCATAGTCTAGTTTTGATAAGCAAAATGACACAGAAGCAGTGGCGGCTGACCAATAGAGGGTGCTAGGGCGCTGCCCCACCATTCACAACTTGCCATATTACTTTGAAAGAACATGGATTTTTTAAAATAATATAATAATATTTCAAAACATATGTATGTTTTCTTTAAGATGTGCTAATTATTTTATAGTTCACGTATATCCCCCTCGGGGCGCAGAAATGTTTTACCCACAGACTCTTGTTAAAAGTTGTACATGTGTAGTAGCTCCTCTTCATTACAAGAAATAGGACGATTTGGGGTGCAGAAAAAGCTGCGACCTGAAGGGGCGAGGTTTACATACATTAAGCCAACATCAAAGACGTCTGTCATACAGTGCAACTGATAGACAAGTCAAACTACGAGAGTTGGAGATTAACGAAAAGAGGCGCAAAATTGAGTAAGACAAAAATAATAATTCAGCTATGTCACTCAGAACAATATCCTTTGAACATAGCAGGAGAAGCTTGATGTATAATAGCTCTGACCTGATCAGCCAAATATTGAGGTCAATCAGCAGTAAAACCAGAGAATAAAAGTGCTATATTTACTGTATGTTAATTTATGCATGTTGACTCACTGTATAGCTTCAGTATATTTCATAGTGAGTTATGCTGGGTTAAAATGTGCATTATTCAGTTAAAGGGATGTTTTCAGACTTAAATTAATGCTAACTCATTAGCGGAAGTAACTGTGTAGACACAGCTACATTCATCTCCCTCCTTACATTTATATTACCCAAACCTGTATCAGTGGCTGTGTGGGAATAATAAAGAACAGAAGAAATATAACAGCCTTTTCTCCAACTCATACCTTATCATACTCTGAATGGCTTTAAGTGAAGCTTTGATAGGTATTCCCAGTGTGTTATCCATCCTAAACCAGTACCTCAATAGCCTGACGTAGCCATACTGAGTTCTGATCAGAATGTGAGTCTAATACTGCTCCATTGGGCTGTGATTATGTGGCGTGTTTTAACCGAACATGGAAAAAAATGCCTCTGCACTCAATTGAATGGGCCGATAACCAATCAGTGCTACAGAAGTGTGTGACGTTGCTCTGGACGTTATCTATTGCTCTTTTAAAATTTGTCTTTTAAAATTAATGCGCTGTTGATATTTTCTAGAACAGACTCGATGGCAGAACATATCTCAATTCAACCCAGGCACTCTTTGGTGATGTGGTTGATTACGTTACTGTTGTTCACCTGTCAATCATCATAAGCCCGATGTGATTGGTCCGAACGGATCTTGTTCGGGCATAATTGCTCCTCAACTGAGGACTGCCAGACCGAACTTCCAGCCCATGTTGTGGGCGGGATTAAGTTTGGTTGGCACCCAGGCTAGTACCTTAATAAATAGCTCAATGTTTAGTGTTTATTCGGTTTGATAACAGTAAAGGGAACATACAGAAATACAAAACATATGAAAGAAAACAATAAACCGAAAGGGTGTAGGCAGAAGCAAAAGCTTATATAGCGCCTACCCTTTGCCTATATAGAGTGAAATGAAAAAAATGTAGTATACAGTATACACACATACATACGCACACATATATATATAAACACATTATATACACACGTATATAAACACATATACACTTATACATATATACAAAAAGAAATACACTTAATTACTCCTACTGCTCCCCCTAGTGGCAACACATTTCTTCCTCTCTATATATTTCAAAAGTTTTTTGTTTGTATTTATATTTGAACAGGTTCATGTTTGGACATGTTTCAACTCCATCTCCAGTTTATTCCACAATTGTACCCCATTAACTGTTGGACTAAAACTTTTCAAGGTTGTGCTATGTTTCTGAGTCCTAAAGTTTAATTCATCACGTAATTCATAACAACCAGGACGTTCGTGGAACCTTCTTTGTATTTGGCTAAGTAACAGTTTGTACCTTGCTTTATTTAACATCTGTATGGTTTGGAACTCAACAATGTCACAAAACTTCATGATCTTTGATTTTAAAAATAATGAGTTAGTGTGTTCCAAAAACCCAACTTTATGAATTAATCGAATCGCTCTTTTTTGCAACAATACTATTGGTTTAACTGTGCTTTTATAAGTACTACCCCATACCACTGTACAATAATATAAATAGGGCAAAATTAGAGAACAGTATAAAATAAGTAGAGCTTTGATGGTTAGTATGTGTTTTACTTTTGCTATTACTGAAATGCTTCTAGAAATTTTTGTAGATATATATTTAATATGAGATTTCCAATTAATTCCGTCATCTATCATAACACCAAGGTTTTATTTCATGCACCCGTTCTATAACAACACCCTCTGCCTGAGGATCAGAATTACTGTTGCCGAATAACATTATTTTGCTTTTACTCAGATTTAGAGATAACTTATTTTGTTTGAACCACTTATTGACACTTTTGAGTTCCAGGTTAACCATCCGACACAGTTGTTTTAAGTCGTCTCCTGATGCAAAAATATTTGTATTGTCAGCAAACAAGATAAATCTAAGAATTTGAGAAGTTTTACAAATGTCATTAAAATACATATTAAACAGTTTTGGGCCCAGAATGGAACCTTGAGGTAAACCACACACAATTTGTCAGTCGAGTTGTCGATTTTTACACATTTTTTTCTGTTTTTTAAGTAACTGGTAACCCACTGTAGAGATATTCCCCTAATTCCATAATGTCCTAGTTTATTAATTAATATTTCGTAGTTTATCGTATCAAATGCTTTACTCAGGTCAATAAATAACCCTATTGCATATTTCTTGTTATCTACAGCATTAGTTATTTCTTCAACTATATCAAAAAGCGCGTGTGAAGTTGTGTGATTATTCCTAAATCCAAACTGATTGTCAGAAAGTAAATAACACCCTTCGATAAAGCTGCCAAGTCTAGAATTGAAAACCTTTTCTAAGATTTTTGAAAATTGCGATAAAAGGGAAACAGGTCTGTAGTTTGTAAAGAGATGTTTATCTCCTGCTTTGAACAGAGGAATCCCTTTTGCTACTTTCATACCATCGGGATATTGTCCAGTTTGCAAGGATAAATAACAGATGTATGTTAATGGCTTAGAGATACTTTCAATAACAGTTTTTAAGGTCTTCATATCCATGTCATGGTAATCTGTCGAGGTTTCATTTTTACACCCTTTAACAATGTCCAGTATCTCCTTTTCCTCCACAGGATTGAGAGACAAGGACATAGGATTTGTGTCTATCAGTTCACAATTATAGTTATCAACGTTTGCAATTGTTGCAGCAAGGTTCGGTCCACATCTACAAAAAATTTATAAAATGTATCAACTACTTCATTCATATTAACTAAAGTGTTATCCTCATCTTTGAAATACTTTGGATAGTTAATTGTTCTTGATTTCTTTCTAATTATACTATTTAAGATATTCCATAAACCTTTAATGTTATTCTTATTTCTATCTAGAATCTTATAATAATAACACTGTTTACATTTTCTAATGATACCCGTCAGTTTATTTTTATATTTCTTATATGTATCCTCACCTTGTTTTGTTCTGTTATTTATAACGTTTTTGTAAAGATTTTCTTTTATTGCATGCATTTAGGAAACCCTTAGACATCCATGGGTTTTAATTACACTTTCTGTTTTTACAATATTTCTTCATTGGACAATTTTTGTCATATACTTTTTGAAATACTCGCATAAACTCATCATATGCATTATTAGTGTCATTCTCTCTGTATACATTACTCCAGTCTTGTGCTAATAGCTCCTTTTTAAATCCATCAATAGTTTTCTCTGTTTTTACCCTTTTAAACCAATATTTATTTTCCTCTTCATTTTTTTCAATATCCATTTTTGTACAATACAAAAACTGGAAGGTGATCACTAATATCATTTATCATTAATCCACTGACTGTATCATTTTCTATTTCATTTGAAAAAATGTTATCAATTAAGGTAGCACTATGGGATGTAATTCTACTCGATTTAGTTATTAGGGGAAACAGACCTATACTAAATAAAGTATTTATTTAGTGTTTCCATCACTACAGTAGCAGTCTGTGTTTCAGCAAAACTGTTGAAGACTCTGACTGAAATCCCTCTGTTGTCGTAGTATAGTCGCATTAAGAGGATGATCAGGGTTATCCAACATTAATAAAAAACAGTCAGCTTTACATACAGCAAATGTTAGCCAGTAAGTTTGCTTTAGCAACTGCCTAAAAGATAAATAGTTTAAAGGTGCCACATGTGAATGCGATGGTTGAGTTCAAAACAAAAATTCTATTAATCTCTCCTTTATTTCATTTAAAAAAGAGCAATGATCTGTCCTTTATTCACACCAAAAATTGTAGGGTTTTTTTGGTCATATTTAGGAATGTTAATTTGTCCAGATTAATTCACAGCTACCCTGTGATTAATAAGAATAAAGAAATGTAATTGTTTGACAGCCCTAATATCTAGACATCATAGCCATAGGCCCCCCTGGAGAAAATTCCGACAGCCGCCACTGCACAGAAGTGTAATGGTACTTGTATTCATGCCACTGACATCTACATCTAGTAAAGCCATGTCGAAGTACTAAACAAATACTTTGTCGTTTTTGTGCCTACGCATGGGGAATGTTCATATGATGAACTAGGTGCAGAATACAACATTCTGTAGTGCAGCTTTATAAGGTGGCACCAAAACCAAACAGAGAACATTAAGGCGACTACGGTGAGAAAGACAGCTGGATTGAACCAAAACTTTGTCAGCTTAATGGTTAAACATCATTAAAGCACATGTCTAATTCGGCACTTAACAAATTTATTCTGGGCAAACAACGTCAAATTGAATGTAAGCATCGCTGGTACTGGGAAAAATTATCAGTTAAAGTCCAAATCCAGGAGCCTGAAACATAAAGACAGTCCAAAAGCAAAATTCTGGTACTGTAATAACAAATCTATCTGACTGAGGGGGTTTCCCAACAGCTAGGCTTTTCATGGAGCATTCAAGTACATCGTGAACACAGGATTCTCTAAATATCAAAGTAGATACGTAGTGATTTAAACCTCTTCTTTACTCAAATGTCTGCACAGTCTTATCAAAACATGCATACATAATAACTCTGACCATTTTCTAGTGTTTTTTTCACTGTTGCAATATCCATCCATCCATCGATCCATCTATCCGTCCATCCGTTCTATAGTGGCCACATTTTATTTAATTCTCTTGATTGAAACAACCCAAAAACCTGATAAGAGAATAATTCTTCTATGGTTTACTCTTTTTTTCAACTTATTTTTGAAAATATTTATTTTCCCAAGTCAGTTAAGGAACCCTGATGAGTGATTTTTATTTCCAAAGTGGTGGACGTCATGATCACCTCATCATGATCAGTGTGAGCTGAAATCTAATCTTAGAATCTTTTATGAAACACAGAAACATGAGTCTTAGGATTTAACAACACCCTCATGTCACGGCATACAGAGTATTTAAAAATGCAACATTTAAACTTGAAAACATTTTCTCAAACGCCGCTTTAACCATCGATCTCTTATTAACATAATGTCATTTTGGAAGTACTATTACGATGTCTGTTATCCGGTTGACTGCAGGCGTGTTACCGGAGTTGATAGAATGACTAATTGAACAAATTTGGTCACCCTCTTATGCGTCTGTTCTTCTATTCGGAGCAAGATGTCAAAAATGAATATTATCTGTGTTAAACACATGAAAAGGCTAATTTAGCAGGTGTTTGTTATATAATATATTTAATTGGAAAATGTATCAAATGATGAAGATATTTTAAATATCTGTAAATTCTAGCATGATGTTTTTACTACAGGTTATCATACTGTGGAAATTACTAATCTGAGGAGAAAAGGCATTTTTTGCTCCATGGTGGCCCTGTGTCATTTTAGCATTCATCGGCATTACATCACAATAACAAACCACAAGTAAATACACACAAAAAGCACCCACACACAGCAGCGTATACTGCCTGTCCCCGCTTTGTAACCTCGCCTGCTAGATTTATCGATGCAGTACTTCTCAGTCTGTCTCCGTACTGCGTTTGTCTGCCAAGCCATTTAGAATATTGCAGTGCGGCAGCGGTCAAGTCTGGCACAGAGGGTAAAACACACACAGAGAGACACACACCAGTTCTTTATACCTCCTTGAATACCTTCTGGTAAACAAAACCCTCATTTTTAAGTGTTTAAATGGTTTCCTGTAACCCAAAATTCCCCAAAGTTCTTCAAAGAAAGTTATTTTTAATCACTTGCCGCTAACCTTGCAGCCAGCTCCAACACATGATGATCAGTGTGATTAATCAGAGGCTGGAAGGTGTTTAATTACAACATGGTAACATGTTGGTGCACTTACAGCTGACACTGGTCTCCCTTGACGCCCTTGGTGGTACAGAAGCATTTTCCAGAGCTGATGTGGCACAAATTGGCGTGGCTGTTACACTTGCAAGCTGCAAAGCAAGAACAAAGGATGAAACAGTGAGGGACAAGAGATTTGAAACTGAAAATTGATATTTCGAGAATATTTTTTTATTTTTATTGACTCAATAAAAAACACAACAGACTTGCTCCCAAAGTGAGGCTCTAATCCTGATTAACTACCACAGTGCTGCTCTGAATCCAGCACCAAGACATGCATTCTGTGTATGAGCACAATAATCCTTCAACAGTGTGGTTAATAAAGCTTCCTGGTGTGGAAATGAATGCAGATGAAGGGACAGGGAGGAGAAAAGGGTGGAGGAATGCTGGGGAAAAGGTTGAGGAAGGAAAATGGAGTCAGATTGGATGATGGGCAATAAAAAAGGAGGGCTAAAATAAATGAAAAGGATCAATTACTCATAATTTTCTGGGTAGGTAAAAGCTGAGTCATTCCCACTTCTTACCAACAGGATTAATCGGATTCCTCCTACTGTTCATCACTAAATGATATTCACTTTCTGCTGATCCCATCTAAACAGCTATCAATCGTTTCAATAGTGTGTGTAAGAAGGGTGTTTGCTTTTTCCTACACGGGTACTTTCAATGAATGTGCAGGCAAGGTCAAAGTTCCAGCCATCACTAATTTCTAAAACACTCCAGCCCATGTACTTTTGGTGAAGATTTGTTTATAAAGATTTATTCTTGCAGAGCAAACGTTTTTTTTGCCCTGGCACATAATATTCAGCTAACTTAATTTCTATAGAGCCATACATAAAAGCAGAGGAAAAGCTATGAAAGAGTTGAAAAAACAGGAGTCGATACACTTGAAATGATTGAAATTATTGTATGAGCAAAAGTCATCGTTCAAAGTTTGGCTAAGAAGGGAACATGGTGGTGCAGCTGGTAGCACAGATTACTTCACAGTTAGAAGGTCCTGGGTTCGATTCCCGCTGGGTGTGTGTGTGTGTGTGTGTGTGTGTATGGTGACATAGAAACCCAACATGTGTGTGTGTGGACCTGGTATTACTATATTTGTGGGGACCAAAAATTGGAAGTTTACTATCCAAGTGGGGACCGACCTCCCTTGTGGGGACCAAAATCCCGGTCCCCACAAGTTTGAAGCAATTTTTGAGGCTTAAAATTTGGTTTTAGTGTCAGGGTTACACTTAGGTTATGGTTAGGTTGGGGTAAGGGTCAGGGTTAGGCATTAATTTTTGATGGTTAAGGTTAGGGTAAGGCGCTACGGAAAACATTATGTCAATGAGAAGTCCCCACAAGACATAGAAACCCAACATGTGTGTGTGTGTGTGTGTGAGTGTGTTCCTCCATGTCAACTCAAGGGCCTGCATGTTCTCCCTGTGTTCCCTTGAGCAGCTAATGTGAGCTACTCCCACAAAAGGTGGAAAGAAGGGCCTGCTCACTCCTCAAGCAGGAAGGAGGCTTGACATTTTGCTAAATGTAAATGCAGGTACCAGGTAACTCAGTATACAAAACGTTTAAGGTTGCTAATATTTCCTCTCATACTGAAATAAATAAAGTCTATAAAGTTAATTTATGATCACTCTCCTCTACAACCTGGCCATGGATGCCAAAAAAAGAAAAAAAGAATGAAAGTCAACCAATGATAAGTTATTTTCTGATACTGTTAAACACACTATGAACTGAACAAATGATATCCGGGAATTTAAAAGACACGTTTTGATGCAGAGAAAGCGCTGATTTTCAAAAAGATTTAAAGTTAGTTTAGGTTTTGTGTGACAAGTAGTGGACTACGACTGAAGAAGAAGAAGGAGACAAATGGCTGTGAGTTTAGCCAGCTTCGCCTCCTTCCTCCAAGACAAAGGAATGAGCATTAAACATGGATAAACCCCCAATAAATAGCCAGGGGAGAGTGAGCCAGTGTTGGGTATGAACCATGAATATTGAAGTTAAGAGGGTTCTACACAAAAACCCAGCATTCCCCATGGTGCTGGTTCGCCTGCCGTTTGATTCAGAGGCGGAACAATGTTCTGATAAAGAGTAGACCGCACGGCCGAATAACGCTGGTGCACCGTCTCTCCATACGCACAGATGCCGGCATCAGAACTCACCCCCCTTCCAAAACTGGAGCTCTGAAAGACCTGTCATGCTGATTGGCAGGAGCGCCAATCCATCAAACCTGCTGCAGCTCTCTGGCAGTGTGAGTGGACCTCTGCACAAAATAGGAGGGAACAAAGCACCGGCGGGTTGTTTAAATATCCAAAACAGCTGGACTTCTCTTTTCAGTTCGCTTCTACAAGTGGACAGGTTCTTCTAAAAGGATCGACAGAAGAGTCTCCTTTCATCCTAACGTGTTTGAATTTTTATTTTTCGCAACCAAATTCCTTTTCCAGCTTCGACTGGCCATCGAAGCTGTTCTGCTTTTATTTTTATCGTATTTTTCTATTCTTCCCCTTGCCACCGTTGGAGCAGCGTCACGGTCTCTGCAGCGCTTTGTGAGCTTTGGCTCCGTCAACTTTTCAAGCTTTTTATGCTTCAAAGCTCATAAAGCCAGCAGCGCAGATGTTCAGCTACTTGAGCTTTTGACGGTGCTGACGGCCCTGAAGTGGCTCGTTAACCAATCAGAGCTTATAATTGTAGTGATGTCACTACACATATTTTGAATGTAGCGGGAGCAGGAAAAACCTACATTTTAAGTCCAGAAAACGCAGGTTTAAAAAATCATAAACAACACTTACCGAAGACAGATGGACAGGCGCTTTTCGGAAGGTATAGAGCGCCTGTAGTTGGTGTCCTGGTAGGCGATTCGAGCTCCGATGCGGCCCTGAAGGTGGTCAAACTGGGTGCGGGACTGACTGAAGTACGCTGAAAGCGAACCTCATCCATACGTAGCTCCTGGAGCAAATGGTTAAACTCCCCAAACTCAGAACGCATCCGTAGAATAGGGTGTATCCACAAACGGCGCTGATGTTGCCGAAGTCGCAGTGTCTAGCTTTATTTAGCAAATAAAGCCAAGCCACTCTCTCAATACTATCCACCATAGTTCAGAATATCCGACAACAGAAGAAGCCCTGCACATGGGCTCTTTTATGCTCAGAAGTGGCAGACTTTGCAAGCTTAAACATAGAAGTGTCAAACTAGATGCTTTGTGAGCTTTGCCTGGCGCTGACAAAGCCCTTGGTCTGAACGCAGCATAAGGAACAAACTCCTTTCTCCCCTCACGTTTTTCCGCCGCAATCAAAGGGAATTTTTCGTCTGCACCACAATTCAACCATCCACATCGCAAAGTAAGAATGTTCCAATTTTCTTGGGTGGAGCCAGATAAGATAGTTTAGAAATTATTTTATGTATGCATGTTTCTTAATTCTAAATGAATCAGATCTGTGTTGACATGTATTTAATGTGAACTTATTGTGCTTTTACGAGTAATCTGTGAGCCTTTTGCTGGATTGTGAAGATTTTATGTTTATAGTACTGTTTGTACTTTATTAAGTAAGAATATCATTGTAGGAAATTATTTTTGCTTCTCTTCCTTACTCCGCTGGTGGGTGCTCAGCGCTGAGCTGCACGAAGCGCTTCTCAGAGACACGCAGTGCCGAATGTAGTCATTAATTATCTTTCTACCCGTGATCTCAAACCAGAGCCTTTGCTAGCAGAAAGCTAGATCATTGATGAAAGCCACGAGGTCTCTTTGTTAAACAAAAGACCACACGGTAACTCGCCTAGTGATTAAAAGTTATAAACCCTCCCCATTCGGCAAGCTGCACGTTCACGTCCGTGCACTTCTTCCACGTTTTCACACGAGTAGCTGCGTACGGACGTCAGCAGGAAGCGCTCTGTGACGTGCCTAAGTGACATCCCCGCTGGTTGCCATCTTGTTACGTAGCGTTAGCCTGTGGGTTTAGTATTTCCTTTGTCTTGGTGTGGTTTAGAATAAATTTGTTAAATTTTCTGAGTGTGTGTGTGTGTGTGTGTGTGTGTCTGTGTGTGTGAATTATTGCAAAGAATGAATTTCCTTCAGATAAGCTCTTTTGGTAAAATCACTAGTAATTACTTAAAAACCGTTGGTTGATAACTTTCTTTTAATTATATATACATATTTTTGCCAAGTTTTTCATAGAAAAACTGGATTGTGCCTCGTTAATAATTTGAAGAGATAATTAAATTAATAATTTATGAATTATTGTTTTAATATCCTTAGACTAACCAGATAGACCATAACGTTTCTTTATCAATTTTTAATTGATAAATCCCCAACACCAGCATACAGGAGAAGCTCTACGAGGTCTTGGTTAGTGTTTGAAGTGATGGCTAGTTGTAGCACAAAGACAACATATAAGCGACTTCTGATTTGTAGCCATTTTGATTATGAATTTTTACAAGAAAATAAATAAAAAAATCACACACACTCATAACACACATCATTAACTTTTATTCTTTTTTTTGGGCCGACCAGAAAGGGAGGGAACTTAGGCACCCCATTGAGAGGTCTGAGAAAGTGTAACAGGGACCAAAGGTTTCTCTTCCAAAGAGTAGACCATAGAGTAACACAGTTGTGCCTCTCCCACTTGACACAGTTGTTGGAATTGTTGAAATGGGAGTTCTGTTGCAAGAATTTTTCTATCTGGAATAACAATTCTTGTCACCAACTATCAGGTGCCACTATGGTAAATAACAAATAGAAAGAGCATTGGAGCACTTTTAAATCTTTGGGAAGAGTGTTGGTTTGTTGGGTCTCTAAGATGGCATCAGACATTTCCCTTGACTTCCTTCATCTCACTGGACAAAAAGATAAGCATCTGTACTGTATGAGGCGTTGTTACTTTGGTGACTATTGGTAGTTTCTCCAACTGCCTTAAGCTCCTTTTTTGTTTGACTTTTTTTGTTCTTGTGTTTTACAGAGGAGTCCCTCTCATGTGTTTGACATTTTACCTTTCTAGAAAGCTGATCCTTTCTAGAAAAATCTTTTCAACTTTTAAAAATGCCTCATATATATCCTGATCTCCAATTCCACAGTGTTACACAGCAACAGTTCCTCCTATTAATAAATAAATGTCACACTACACAATCAAGGTCTAAGGTAGGACCAACCTACCTCTTGCTTGAAATGAAAAATACGTATTTTCAACATGAGCCAAACAAAAGGCACAAAATCCATTTAATGGATTGATTTTCCTTTGAGACCCTTAGAGACAGAGACATATAGGATAAAACATAAATACAACATTTCTGCCTGCACACCCTGGCAGATAGCTGGTGTTTTGAAGGATTTTCTATGATTTCTCCACCTTATTTTCACAGCTACCATCCCTTCCATTCTTACACTTTTTCTTGGCAATGGCAGTGACACTTTTACAAGAAGATGAAGCATTCTTCTCCTAACTGTGTCCTTTTATTGTCGGTCCTCAAAATCAATATTGTATGAACAACAAGGTGACCTCCAACCTGCTCTAATAAACCTGTAATTTGTCAGCTACCTTAAACCTAAAAGGCTCTGATCTGCCTTTATTGTGCTGTTTTTGTTGAAGGGCGGTCTGATTTTGAGATGCTGTTCCTGCTTCCTGCATTTCGTTTTTTTCTTGTGGAAGAGCACCGACTCAGCCTTTGATATCTTAATGTCTACTTTTCTACGTAGTTTTTTCTCATATATGCACATGCATAAGTTTAATGTTAACAAAATTGCCTTTTGGTTTTTCTTATGCTGCATAATCAGGCCTTCATCCAAGTCAGAGGTGGGGAAGAAAGATAATGGTTGTTTTCGGCTCATTATCCATCCACCGCCTTTACCTTGACCTGAGTCCCACACTGCTTTATTATGAGGCCTGTCTCTGAGCCTGGTGGAAAGAATAAGCAGGAAAAACAATAGAGCCAGAGTGGGAGGCCTTTGAATAAGTGTGGATGTGATCACACATATAAATGCACTGTAACACAAGGTTATAAAGACAATTCTTGTTCATTTCTCCCTGTAGGGACTCCATTCAGAAGTGATTTAGGGTTGGATTACAAGCTTGTGTGATTCAACAAGTTACATCATGCTACGCTTTGATGTGAGAAAACAATTCAAAAGATTACATGGACCAAAATAAAAACATTGAAATGTTGTCATCTACTCAGCAAGCCTTTTTTTTGGCTATGAAACAGGGGCGTGGCTATAGGTGGGCCTGAGGGGGCTTAGGCCCACCCACTTAGGACAAGGGCCCATCCCAAAAAATTGCTTTCTAGAAGGAAATTAGAACAAATAATATGTTTAATTGAATATTATTTTTGCAAGATGTCAGTTAAACTCATAAAAAACAAAAAATTGGAGGTGACATGTACATCTGTGTAAGACTGGCCGTTTTAAATAGTCTAAATTAACAGGGAAAGAGGGGCACAAAGTTGTTTTTAATGAATAATCATCTGAATCTTAGAGTCAAAGTGTTCATCTGATGTTAAATGTATAGACATCCATTATCAATATATAGTAACTGTAAAAAATGATAGTTTGATTCGACGCCACCAGGACACCCTAGGCCACAGCACAATGATCGACTTGGTTGTTTCATCTGATCTGCGGCCGCATGTTTTAGCCACTCAGGTAAAGAGAAGGGCAGAGCTGTCCACCGACCACTACCTGGTGGTGATGTAGATACTAGCAGACGGAGCTGTGTGCAGCTCGGGTGGTCATTGAGGAAAAAACTCAGGTGTGGGAGGAGTTTGGAGACCATGAAGAACAACTTCTGTGCAGATTCAGGGGGGTTCCACCCACACTGTTCACAGTGGGGATAGTGTGCTGCTGACCGTGAGATGGGATGTCTTTGATCGGTGAATGGATTACTACGAAGACCTCCTCAATCCCACTGACACAGCTTGGAAGCAGAGTCTGGGAGTATGGGGTACCAAGCCCCTTGATATGGGCTGTTAGGTTGATGTATGATCTATGCTTTTTACAGATGATGTGGTCCTGAGAATAAGTACCTCCAAATCCGAGACCATGGTCTTGAGCCGGAAAAGGGTAGAGTCCCTTCTCCAGGGTGTCGTTCTGGTGAAATTGAAGCAGCAAATTGATGGGCACTGGTAGGGTGTCAGTAGATATGCGAGCACTGTACCAGTCTGTTGTGGTGAAGAGAGAACTGAACCGAAATGTTAAGCTCTCTCTCAGACTAGATCAAGGATGCAAGAGGCTGAAATGACCTTCCTCCGGAGGGTGTCTGGGCTCTTCCTTAGATATAGGTTGAGAGGCTTTGTCAACTGGCAGGGGTTCATAGCACATCAATAGGACCCAGTTGAGGTGGCTCAGGCATCAGGTCAGGTTGCCTCCTGGATGCCTCCCTGGTGAGGTTTTCCGGGCACGTCCTGCTAGAAGGAGACCCAAGACACCCTGGAGGAACTATATCTCTCGGCTGGCCAACTTGGGATTCCTCCTGAGGAGCTGGCCCAAGTGGCTGGGGAGAGGGAAGTCTGGGTCTCCTTGTTCAAGCTGCTGCGCCCGCGACCCCAACCCAGATAAGCACATGTGTCGTGTATGTATGTATATATATATATGTATATATATACATGTACGTACAAATACACACAAAGTACTTTACTTTATAGTCACTTGACCAAAAAATGCTCAACAGAGTGAAAGTTACATCAGAAAATAAAGCTTGTGTAGAAACGGGTGGTCTACTTGAACAAAATGCAGGTGTCTGTCTGTGCCTGGTTTATTTTTCATTAAAAAAGGTTTGTTCTTCAGTCAGTGAGTTTACTCACAGAGGGTAAGGAATCCAGAGATTTTTCTCAAGTAAAAGTAAAAAGTAAGCTGTAAAAGTCAATAAAACTTGGTTATAAGTTCTCCACAAAATGCTATATATATAACTGAGAAAATGTAACTAGTAACTAGTTACTAACCACCTCTGAATATAGGAGATTTTCTAGAACCTACATTATGGTAGTTCAATAAAAAGTAACATGTTAGGGATTTTCTTTGGCAAAATTTGGTTTAATAAAGGTGTTTTATGCAATTGACAGCACAAACTGAAACTCTGCACCACTTGTGAGAAGTTTCAATTAAATATCTTGAATTTAAGATTGGACTCTTGTCAGCAATCCAAGGAATTATATGAACTACAGTCTTTCACTCCAAGGAGAAGTAAGTTCTCATTCATATTTTATGTAATAAGGTTCTATGTTGGGAAACTGATCAAGCAAATGCTGAAAGTATTTAATAGTTGAGACTTTAAACAATTATGCTGAGAAATTAAGCAAATCAGTACTATATTGAACAGTCAACAGACCAGTTTATACTGACAACTTATCTTGTTATCTGCAAAAATTAGTGTTTCGATATATCAATGTTCACTGCGTTCACAGTTCAGTCAATAGGTTTACATGCAGCAAGAGAAAGCTGAATTATTACCTTGGTCAGACTGAAATCAGACTTTTGAAATGCATGTATAAACCTTAGTCTCGCTTGAATCAAACCGGACAAAGAACATGGCGGTTAAGACAAACCTAAGTGGCTGATCAGAGCATGCTATCTGAGTGCAGTTTGAAGCTAACCGCTATAAGGCTAACAGGTAGGGGCACATGTCGCCATCTATTGTCAGAGAGTCGAACACACTTCATTTAATAATTCGATTTAGTGAGTGACATGTAAACTGGGACTCGGCTCTCAACAGGAGGGAATCCCATAGTCCGATATTTGCATTTAATATTGTCGATGTTAGTTACGTTTGGGTTTTTACTTTGGAGAATATAATGTAACTGATGAATCTGGGCACGAAGGTCCCGTTCCACCACATCTCAAAGATGCTCTATCGGATTGAGATCTGGTGACTGTGGGGGCCATTGTAGTACGGTGACCTCATTGTCATGTTCAAGAAACTAATGTGAAATGATTCAAGCTTTATGACATGGTGCATTATCCTGATAGAAGTAGCCATCAGTGGATCGGTACATGGTGGTCATGAAGGTATGGACATGGTCAGAAACAATGTTCAGGTAGCCCGTGGCATTTAAACGATGCCCAATTGGCACTAAGGGGCCTAAAGTGTGCCAAGAAAACATCCCCCACACCATTACACCACCACCACCAGCCTGCACAGTGGTAACAAGGCGTGATAGATCCATGTTCTCATTCTGTTTATGCCAAATTCTGACTCCACCATTTGAATGTCTCAACAGAAATCGAGACTCATCAAACCAGGCAACATTTTTCTAGTCTTCAACTGTCCAATTTTGGTGAGCTCATGCAAACTGTAGCCTCTTTTTCCTATTTGTAGTGGAGATGAGAGGGAACCGGCGGGGTCTTCTGCTGTTGTAGCCCATCCGCCTCAAGGTTGTGCGTGTTGTGGCTTCACAAATGCTTTGCGGCATTCCTCGGTTGTAACAAGTGGTTATTTCAGTCAAAGTTGCTCTTCTATCAGCTTGAATCAGTCGGCCCATTCTCCTCTGACCTCTAGCATTACAAGGCATTTTCGCCCACAGGACTGCCGCATACTGGAGGTTTTTCCCTTTTCACACCATTCTTTGTAAACCCTAGAAATGGTTGTGCATGGAAATCCCGGTAACTGAGCAGATTTTGAAATACTCAGACCGGCCCCTTCTGGCACCAACAACCATGCCACGCTCAAAATTGGTTAAATCACCTTTCTTTCCTATTCTGACATTCAATTTGGAGTTCGGGAGATTGCCTTGACCAGGACCACACCCCTAAATGCAGTGAAGCAACTGCCATGTGATTGGTTGATTAGATAATTGCATTAAGGAGAAATTGAACAGTTGTTCTTAATAATCCTTTAGGTAAGTGTATACCTTAGATAACATTCAAGTCTATATTGGTACACAATGTTAAAACTTTACCAAACTTAAAGACAGAAATCAGCATCGAAATCAAACATAGTCCTGGGGGCCTTCTAGAAATAATCAGGATTAATTATACCTTAAAAAATAAAAACTCTTTCTGATACAACTTATAACCTAAAAAAGCACAAGCAGTACTGATGTGCACCATTTTCCAGCCTGTATTTGAACGAATATGATAATAGAAGAATCCAAACAAATCTCTGAGCAGTAAACAGTTCTGCTTCAAGGAGAAACCAGCTCCCAGCTCAGCATGACTCAATGAGCTCTGAGCTATGGAACAACTGGTGCATCTCATTTCCTCTTACATGCAGTAAAGCATTTACATTATCAAAATTCTAATTTAGGCTTAAGAAATCTTACTCAAGTCGATCAATTCTTTTTCAGTTGGGTATCATCCTTCTGAAGAATAAAAAGAGCAGAACTGCTTACATGGTTATATCTTTTCCTCAAGACAACTAAAACTCAAACACAAAATAACTGACATTTTATTTTAGCATGGTTTGATACTGTGGTTTGTGAAGCTTAACATGGAAATGTGGGAGGAGCTGAAGCGCTCCATAACTATTAGTTGTGCACTCCAAAAATCTGGTCTTTAGGGAAGAATGGCAGGAAGAAAAGTTGCTACAAGGAGACCCATATCGAGCCGTTTGCCCTGTATCCAACATACAGGGGTGATAGTAAAAAAAATCCTGAGTTTTAATTTATTTCCCTGGGAAGCCCCTAAGCCAATACATATGCCCTGATCAACATAATGTTCAGCGAGATCCAGAGGTGACTTCCCCAGGGAGAACATTTTGATAAATACTCCATTGCATTAAAGATTCTGATGACTTTTGCGGATATAAATGGACATTATTCAGACATGAGATGAACAAACCCAATACAAGCCTATATTACTGAAGCATGTACGTATAGAGCAGCAAAGCTCTTGGGACCCTGGGCCCGGTAGGTCTGTTCAGGAATACATCCCTGATTTTAACTAATCACTTACCTGCATAGGTATTGCTTGTGTAGCATACTGAGACTACGGATACTACAGCCATACCAAGACACTCAACACAAACTAGGAATTCATTAGTAGCCTAACTATTGACTAAAGGGCATGAATAAGAAGACATTCATTTTTCTGAAAAATATGCACCATTTATTTTAAATTGTTATCCCGTATTTGTAATTTAGAGAAGATTTATAAAAAAACTTAAGGTTTGCCTATTTTAAAATCCTCTGCATTGTACTGTTTTCGCGTTCTGATACAGCTGTCCTAAACCGCTATCAGCACCTGATTATTCACGCTATAGCAGCAGCTGTAAATCCGATCCTGAAACCTGCTTCTAATTTAATCAACTGCAAAATGACGGCACCTTTTTCTCCAAAGCTGGATAAAATTTTAAAAAATAACTGTTTAAGCGGCTTTTCACAAGAGACCATATGCCACTGAATTACTAAAGTCAAAGGACAACTTAAATTGTACGACAGCAACAATATTTCCATAAATACGTAAATAAATAAATAAATATAAGGATGATGATCAATGAGGACTGTTGTATTTTACTTTTTTGGGGCTATTTTTATATACAGTTAAGCATTCAGAGGTAAAAGTCTGTTGTATATTATTCATGGTTGTAAAACAAATTCTTTATCAGTATTATAATTGGGGTAAGGTTTTAAGCAATAAACTCTTGGGTAATAATTTACTGCATGTTCTAAAATCAGGATGTCTGTAGATTAGGAGCCAAGGCCATAAAACTAGGATGTTTGCTTGAGAGGACCATAAAACCATAAAACTCAGAATGAACTTTTGACTTGGACCCAGGAGGAGGACACTTCCATCTTATGAATGCATAATTTTTGACGGACCAGTCGGGGTCAAGACACTTTTAAAAAACTTTTCTGATTGGAGCAGATTCCGAGGGAGAAGAGACGCCCACATCCTGGGAAGTTTTTGGATGTCTATAAAAGTTATGGCATGAAAACCATTCGTTGTCAGATGTCTTTATCTGGCCCAGAGAAAATGGGCATGTTTCTCTGTAAACTGCAATATCTTATTCTGTTTAAAATAAAACTGAGAACTGGAAATTGGCTCCTTTTTGTCTCTGCTTGAACATGCACTGAATTATTTTTTTACAAAAATTTAATTCTACAGGACTTACACAGCTTTGCAGTCATTCTCCTTTGCAATTCCTCACAGGTGATACGAATCACGCTGTGTTTCTGCTTGTCTAACCTCCACTTTTAGCACAAACACAGCTTTCTGTTTTGCAAAGATTGGCCCAATCCACTTGACTGAACATAATCTCAGGCCTCCAGGCTTTAGGAATAGGTATAAATGTCCCCCCGACCGATCAAACTAATGTTTTTCACATATGTAAAGGAGCTTAAAATAACTTCCTTATCCGCGTCAATAGCGATTTTAAGTTTCTCTCTAAAGCTCTCCCAGTTTTCAGATGTTGAAACTGGTTATATATCGGGGATTTTGACTGCTAACTGTGTTGGAAATGTTTGTTGCGTCTCTATAGCTGCCGTAAATTTTGTTCGATTTCTGCGACCCAACCACTCGCGCAAAACAAAACACCCCCGCACGTGGAATAACTGCTACATCAATCTGATTGGTTGAAGACCCAAGACTAGCCCCTACCCTTTAACAGATTGGCTTAAGTTGGTCTACAGTGGTGGGTTTAGAGTAAAAGGGCCTCTCAGATCCTGGGAATTTTCAGATTACGCGAACCTGATTTTATTTTTTTTTCTGAAACACTTCGGTAGGCCGGAAATCCGCCGTGGCGCTGGAGCGCTATCAGGCCTGAACATACCCTCTGTGGCAGAAAACTAACACTGCACACGAACCTGAACACATCAGCCCTGCTGTAAAGCATATTGATAGTGGCAAAATACAGTTAGAACCTTTTCTCTTTAACTGCGACAATGGAGGTGACCTGCCCCCCAAAGCCCTGAAAATTCCGGACCAAAGACCAATGGTGGGAGTGCACCATACCATTCAATCTGCTGAAATAATCATAGGAAGGACAAGAGGGAGGGATTCTTATCAGAGCTAGGGCTCATGATTTCCCCTTTTACCGGAGGTAAAGAGAGCCTTTATGGAGCTCGGCGACCTCACTCCATATTAGTCCAAATTGGTTCAGCCGTGACTGTCTTCAAGGCCACACCCTCGCGTCCCCACCTAACGCTCATCCTCCATACCTGGCCCTGCCCACTTCGGTTGAATTTTTCAAATGTTGCCCAGGGGCGGGATGGTGTTTTTTCATGGGGTTCAGTTACTCTTTAAGCACTGAATCACACACATGATGCACCTCAATTTAAATGATAACTAATAATGTGTGTATTGACTTTGTTTTTCAGGCGATTTGGGATTTAATTGTAAAAGTTTGCAATCAAATGCCTACCAATCAGAATATATGAATATATAAATCACGGAGCTAACACTAGCTAGCACTAGCTAATGCTTAAAATACTTGCCGAGACCTTGTGAAGCTTCTCCCACATGCTGGTCTCAGCATAGCTCCCACTTTCCACATAGCCAGATTAATAGTGGCTGTCTCCAAGTTTAATGCACCCTCCGTTGTTCTGGAGGAAGGAGGCGAAGCCAGGTAAACTCACGGGAATTTGTCGTCGTCTCCTTCAGTTGTAGTCCGTCAAGTGTTATTACACAAAACCAAAAGTTATTGCCCCGGGACATCACAGAATCCCAGGAGAATTACAAAACTTAAAAAGTAGCATGCAGGAAAAAAAACGTAATTCTATGTTCATTGGTAGCATAAAAGTGATCACTGGCGTCATATAAACTGGGTGATTCTCCACTTAAGGTTTCAGTACTCCTCACCCGTGATAAAAACCAAAAAATAAGACCCACAGACCGACTGTCTTTAACCTTGGTGTAACAGGTCGTGTTTTTTTTTTTCATAGTCAAGCGATCGAAAATCCGCCTGTGTCATTTATTTCTAAATTACCTGTAATGTTACTTCTCCTGAACGCCTGATTTCCAGTCTGGTCTAAACTAAACTGTTGAGCTTGACACGTCTAGAACCGTAGCACATAAGAAAAAGAACAGCTGCATAAATTTAGGAGAGGGCCGCGACACTAGGCTTCTGGGATGTGCCCGATTCACGTAGCTTCGCGCCCAGTGAAAACTGTCTCATACACTTTAATAGGGACTATCAGCCGCGTGTTACGCTCCACTAACATTACGTGCTGCTTATACCTGCGTTGGAAAGGAAACGTTAAGTTTGGGGATCTTGTCCACGCCTCTGCATCCCTGGATTGTCGCATCTCAATCAAACTGCAAAAATTTCTGTGGTTGAGTGGAAGGTCTTTGTGACTGGGGTGGGGTATGCAGCGCCTCAACTGCTTTATGCGCGACTTTTAGATGAGACGTCACCATCGCTTAAAGTCCCCAGGCTACCCTATACATAACAAGGAATCATCTTTAAATACTGAGATAAATGAACGTTTGCCCAATATTCTAGTTTTTCAAGTTTCACCTGCAAATCATATGTCCAGGGACATGGGAAACTCCTTAAAGAGATTTTAACTTCTTACATCACTGATTTTACATGTGTGTAAACACACACACACACTTACACACACAGACATTTGATTACAAAAATACATGATATTATACTGGGTAGTCTGAGTCATTTAGAGGCAAGCCTAGATGAGGAAATAAATCAGAAGAAAAATATTAAAGAACAAATCTTATCTATTTCTACATTGCTTTTTCTTCTTCTCTGGGGTTTTGCTATAATATGCACTCCTAATGTGAGTGTGTTAGAACAGTGGAAATGGCTTGGTTTGAGTTAAAAAATGAACCTAGAGCCATACTTAAAATGTCTAATCCTTTCTGCTAGTATCAGTTATTAATATGTTGCTTTAAGGTTTGCAGCATAAACAAAACAATGTTGTCTTTAGGTGTCTTCTTTCATCAGTTACATTATATTCTCCAAAGTAAAAACCCAAACGTAACTAACATCTACAATATTAGATGTAAATATCAGTAATTGGCACTAACATGATGAAGAGGAAAATAACTTAGATACAATAAAACCTAATAAGAGAAATGATAACCCTTTATTTGAAGTAGAAAATGTACAAATTTAAAAATCCACCATTGATGTTAAATATCAGAGCACTTGGAGAGGTTGCTTTTGTTTAGTCTCCACCTAATTATAACTTTTCTTATTCAACGAGGAGTAGCCAGAGGGGAGGCGGAACTGCTTTTATTAGTTCATCAACTCTTTCCGCCAAACCTGTTTTATTTAATAATTTTACCACGTTTGAATACTCTGCCTCTGTTTTTAGCACTCCTCAGATTTTATGTGTCACAGTTTATAGGCCTCCGAAAAGGAATGCACTTTTTATTCCAGAATTTTCAGAGTTTTTATCAATTTTACACAACTCTTATGAGAAGATAATTTTAGCTGGTGATTTTAATCTACATATAGATAACCTTTTAGATCCTTTATCAACAGATTTTTTAAATATATTAAATTATATGGATTTTAGCCAACATGTCATGCAGACGACTCACAACAGAGGACACAACCTGGACCTGGTCATCACGTATGGCCTGTCCACCAGTGTGTCCTCTGTTGTTGACTTGGGTGTCTCTGACCACTACTGTGTGTTTTTTAATATCACCAGTTTTATCCAATCAGGGACCTCTGTGAGAACTGTCAGAAAGCGTCATCTAACCCCTGAAGTGGCTGCAGGTTTTCTTGAAGTTTTTAAAAAATTTCCTCCTATACCTTTACCTGCCCCCTGTGATTTTATCGTTAATGATTTTAACAGTAGGCTTAAATCTGCTCTCAACCTGCTGGCTCCAATTAAAGTTATAAACCCTCATTTAAAACGTACAGTACCGTGGAGAAATGCAGCTATTAGAAAATTAAAGAGGAGCTGCAGGGTGGCAGAAAGGAAATGGAGGAAAAATAAAATCACAATAAATCATCAGATATACATAGAACATCTCAGATTACATAATAACGCTTTAAGAAATTCCAGAAATACATACTTTTCCAGAATCACCTCAGAACATAAAAATAATCCCAAAATTCTGTTTTCCACCATTGACAACATTTTACATCATAATTCTAATACTTTTCAGAAAACCCCCTCAAACAGTCTCTGTGAGGAGTTTGCAGACCACTTCAGAGGGAAGGTAGACACCATCAGATGTAATATTTTATCCTCTCAAACAAACATGGTTTTAGACAAATCAGAGTGTCTGCCTTCACCAGAGGAAATACTGGACAGTTTTGTCCTGGTAGAAGCTGGGACCCTTGATAAAGTTTTCTCCTCAGTGAGGCCCACCACAAGCGCTTTGGACCCGATTCCCACCAGGTTTTTTAAGCAATTTTATGGTTCTTTTAAAGATGAGATTTTAAACTTTATGAATTGCTCCCTTCAGACGGGGTTTTTTCCTGCTGCCTTTAAAGCGGCGGTAGTGAGGCCCCTGCTGAAGAAGAGCAATTTAGATTTTAATGATTCAAACAACTACCGACCAGTATCTAACTTTTTTCATTTTTAAGCAAAGTTTTAGAAAAACTTGTTTTTATTCAACTTAATGATTTTATTATCGCTCATAATGTCCTAGAGAAATTTCAGTCTGGTTTTAGGATGAACCACAGCACAGAGACGGCGCTTTTAAAGATTTTAAATGATTTTAGATTAAACTATGATGCTAAAAAGGTGACAGTGTTGGTTCTTCTGGATCTAAGCGCTGCCTTTGATACAGTAGACCACACTATTCTTTCAACTCGTTTAAAACAGATCGGTCTCTCTGGTACTGTTCACAAATGGTTCACATCCTACCTCACAGACAGGACTTTTACGGTAAGTTTAGATACCTGTTCCTCTAAGGTCCATAAGATCACTTGTGGTGTTCCCCAGGGTTCAGTTTTAGGCCCAGTGCTTTTTAACCTGTATATGCTCCCTCTTGGCAGTGTTATCAGGAGACATGGAGTTAACTTTCACAGTTATGCTGATGATACACAGTTGTACATCTCCATGTCTCCTGATGACACACGCCCAATGGATGCACTTTTTAACTGCATTTTAGACATTAAATCCTGGATGGCAGAAAACTTTCTCCAGCTCAACCAGGACAAAACTGAGGTTTTAGTTATCGGTCCTGAGGCTCAGAGAGAAAAACTTTTACCAAAACTACAATCATTGTCTTTTAATTATTCTTTACAATTGAAGAACCTGGGTGTGATTTTTGACTCTGAGCTGACTTTTATCCCTCACATTAAAAACATCACCAAAATAGGTTTTTATCACCTAAAGAACATCGCCAGAGTCCGCCCCATTCTCTCTCGGGCAAATACGGAGACGCTAATGCATGCTTTTAGCACCAGTAGAATTGATTATTGTAATGCCCTGCTTTCTGGTCTTCCCAAAAAGACTACCTCATGTTTACAGCTTGTACAGAATTCAGCAGCTCGTGTCCTGATGAAGACTAGGAGGCGGGAGCACATTACACCGGTCTTAGAATCACTGCATTGGCTCCCTGTATGTTTTAGGATCGATTTTAAGGTTCTTTTAATGGTCTTTAAGTGTCTTAATGGTCTTGGGCCTTCGTATCTGTCAGAAATGCTTTTACCGTATGAACCCTCGCGGTCTCTGCGCTCCTCTGGCAGCCGTCTCCTTATCATCCCCAAAGTCAGGACAGAGACTCATGGTGAGGCGTCTTTCCATTATTATGGCCCTCACCTCTGGAACAGGCTGCCAGAGGACCTCAGGGCCGCAGAGAACATTAATGTTTTTAAGAGCACACTCAAGACTCACCTTTTTAGCTTAGCCTTTAACTAATTATTATTTATTAATATATTTTTAATCGCTCAGCATGTTTTACCTGATTTAATTTTTAGTTCAGCTTTTAACTGTTTATTTATTAATCTGCTTTGCATTTTTATTATTTGTTTTACACTTATTGTTTTATACTTAATATACTTTATATTTTATTAACTTTATATTTTAATGTATTTTAATCTTTCTTGCCAGTGTTTCCTCTCTGGGGAGCCCCCTGCATCGGGGGCGGTGGTCGGCTGTGGCTGCCTGGGTGCCCCCCAGGTAGCGCTTGGGTGGAGGTGGGGGTACCATCCCTCCCTCCTCTGGGCGCCCTGGGTGGGAGCCTTGGCTGCTGCTGTTGATCTGCTGCTGCTGATGCAGATGGCTCCATGATGGCATTTCCTGGCTCATCTGTACTCAGCCCGCTTTTTGTAGCTTCTAAGTGTGTGTGTGAGTGAGTATGGCTGATGGGTTGGGTTGGGAGGGGGTTGTATTTGCACTGATGATTTTATTTTTTGAAGGGGGGGGGGGGGGGTTTAGGGGTTATTTTAATTCTGTAAAGATTTGAAGTAACTTTCTTTGTTTGAAAAGCGCTTTATAAATAAAGTTTGATTTGATTTGATTTGATTTAGTGGTCATGACCACCCAACAATGGTCTACGGACAGAAACTACTGAAGCAGTGGTCAACCAATGTTCAGTTATAAAAGGGGGTACGGACTAATTTGCTCCACCATGTACCAAAAAATTTTGAACACATGATTAAAATTAAGTCACAGAGGTTCTTACAAATGAGTTCAAATCAAACAGACTATCCCATTTTGTATGAAGTCTGGAATTCATAGACATTTGTGGAGCGGGCCATAGTGTCGTAAGGCCTTTTTCTGAAATTTTGTATGGCTGCCTTTCAATTTCAAGAGCCACATGAGACATTTTTAAGAAAACAAATGTGATTTTCTTTCATAAGCTAGCTGTAGAGTTTTCATATTTCTTGTAAGGGTGCCTTGGTACCTTGCTATAGTATACTTATGACTATCTTCCTAAAAAGGTTTTAAAATGGCTGTACGGCAGCCCCAAGTACAAGTGACGTCAATCACAAGGCCAGGATAGGAAGATCTTATGCCTTTTTGATCATAATGGTCATTCCAATATCTCCAAAATTTGGGTTCTTGGTTATTAAAACATGTGAAATTTGCAGAATAGTTGAACAGTTGTCATTTTAAAGATGACAATAACAACTGCAGCAATAGTTTCTGCAGATTTTGTTTCAGGACGAAGCCGCTGCTTTCATTCAGCAGTGGCAGAAGGAGCTAGAGAGAAGACAGCAACACTGGTGGATGTGCCCATAGATACAGAGGCGACACGTCTATGGAAAGAATGAGACTCTGTCCCATAAGCTGGACTGCGATTAAGAAGGTTTTACAGGCCCTCAGTCACTAAGAACACCAATAATGTGCTTCCACATTACTTCCTACAAACGGCGGGATGGGCCTTCATATGAACACCGAACAAAACTCCATTCAAATGGTGTTTACAGGATAGCCGTAAGGGCCTCCCAAGAAAAACTCAATGTGTTCTTGCAGCAAACTTATGGCCACTGCAGTAGTGTGGGATTCATGAATGGTGTCCTGACTCTAACTAATCCAAAACTATCATATGTTGTTCTTCGGTTGTTCCTTAGGCAAAATCTCTGATTGTGTAAACTACAGTAGTAGAGACATAAAAATCTAATACTGGAGTGTTATAAACTTATCTTCGTATTTTTGTGTGATATGATAGTGGTATTAATAGCTTAGGTAGCTAACAATTATTTGTATAACTGAGCCTCAACTGGATGCCACATTGACGTTTTGTGTGAAATGTCACAGTAAATTTCCAGATTTTTTTCTCAGCATTTTTTATTATTAAGACACTAAACGTTATTCTGTATATTTTCGCAGGTAGTGTTCAAGTATAGTAGTATGATGGTCCTGATTAACATTGAGTTCCATGCTATAAAATGGTATATTTATAATATAATAAATGATCACTAACAAAGGGTGTACATTTGTTTTTAGACTTGGTGGTACTCATTTAGATAACAACCACGAGACACACTTTTACTCAATAGTTTACTATATTTGAGAGTACAACCTAATCTTAAGTGGCAAAATTAGAAGGTAACATGTATTTATCTGTTACATTGTGAACAAAAGTTGTCATGTTAATTGCACTAAAACAAAGAACACTTTGTTTGACTATATTCAGCTTGAGAGCTTCTCATACATGATAGTACCTGAGTTAATTTACCTAATGCTTCCCAGCTAATACCAGTCTGTTTTACTTTGCATACACTGTGAGCCAAAAATAAAAGCACTCACCTCCTAGAGAGAAAATTTTTTAAAAGATGAGTCACAGCTGCAGAACTAGCTCAAACTCACCAGTTAATCCAACGGAGATCAAAAAGGATTTAAAAAGCTGTGGAACCCATATTTACTGAAATGTTTTCATGCTCATGGTTTTGTTGTGTTGCTGGACTTGTGAGCTTAAATTTCAGGGTGTTGACCATTTGAAAGCCAGAAATAGAGGAGCCAGAGGGAAGATGACTAGATGCCACAAAGAATGCTGGGAAATTCAACATTTTGCCACAGGGATCTGCAGCTACAAAGAGCATGTTGAAAAGCTTGAGTATTAACACACACATAGACACGAACACGGGTGCATGTACATAAATATACAGTACCATACAAAGGTTTTAGGCAGGTGTGAAAAATGCTGTAAACAAAGAACCCTTTAAAAAAATGGAAGTGTTAACCATTTATTTGAAATCAATCAACAAAATAGAAAAATCTAATCAATATTTGGTGTGACCAAACTAAGCCTTCAAAACACCATTATTTATATATATATGTATGCATACATATCATAATTAATGCGTAACATGGGTCAATTACTCTAAAGATTTAACTGGATATTCCTTTTCAACACAATTAGTGCATACACAGAAACCACCTTGTTTATCGTAAAATCCCCCCAGCTGCGCTCAGTTCGCCTAACTAAACAGTATAGCAGGTTCATTGAATCTGGATGGTAAGAGAAGTGTTGGTATCTGTGTACAAGCACATTAATGACATGTGAATATATTATTACTGACATGTTGGCTTTAAGTTAATACGATTGAGCTCAATAATTGTCAATGGGAATTTTCCATATTTGATTCTATCTGCTTTGGCTTTCTGCTCGGTCTTGCAAATTCACCTAGCTCCCCTGTCACTTGATCGTTAAAGATTATTAAAGCGACATATTTATATTGATTTAATGCATGTTGGTTCACTGTATAGTTTCAGTACATTTCGAAGTGTTTCGTAGTGCGTTCAAATGTGCATTATTCAGTCAAATTGATGTTGTCTGACGTAAATCAGAGCATTTAGTGTCAATTCATAATGTTAACATTGATGAGAGTTTGATGAACCGGAGTTTTATCTGCTGAGTGTTTAATTATGAGAAAATGGAACATTGGGAAATTTGATTACTAAGTCTATATTATAATTGAATTATGGGATTTTTAAACAAATAAAACCATGGATATCTCCTGTATTGTCTATAAAAAAAGAGCAACATCATCCAGTTTTGTCATTTATTTATAACGAAAATTGTAGTTTTTCAGTCATACTTAGGAGTGTTGATTAATCCTGATTGATTCACAACTACCTCGTGATTAATAGCTGCGGCCCTGTCTACATGGAGTTGAAATCAACTGTACCAGCAAAGATATTCTAACAAATAGCATGTCTCATGCACAAGGAGCCTGCATTTCAGGAAACCATAAAGGATCTTGTTTGAAACAGAGTCCCAGAGTGAAGAAATCCCCGAACGGCGGCTTCATATATGAGCTCTCTGGCATTCCCATATTCAACACACAAAAAGTGAACAATTATGACGCTGCAGTGTCAGAGCACCACCAGTGGGCCCGGCACATGTACTGCATCACTTTGGGCTAGTTTGTGTGAATTCATGTGGCCAAAGGTTTGAGTTATTGTGGCGCTGTTTTTACAGACTCTTTTTCTCAAACTATAGTCGTTTTGTTACTGTGTAAACAGGGGATGAATGGATTTGAAATGAGAAAGTAACCATGAAAGGAATGAAGAAGAAAAAACTAAACTAGGAAAAGAAGAGTCAACAAAAAGTGTGAAGTGTGTGTCCTTAAATAATCGAATCGTAATCAAATCAAATCAAGAGGCAACCATGATGGCACACCAGTATGGGCTTTGGAGAGGTCATTGGGGAAATACTTTCTCATTTTTGCACATTTTTATTAGATAATGCAAGAAGACATATAGATTAACCACTGCTAAAAAGATGATACATTTATCCACTTGAAATGAAATGAGCTAGCATCATATAAAGGTGTAAAAACCTAAGCAATTTCTATTGTTTTACTGCTACATTCCAGTAAGAATGTGGATGCTGTCATTGGATTGGGGGGCCATTTTGTCTCTCTGGAGGGGATTACCTTGGGATTTGGGACTACACTGAGGAACCTAAGGAGGTGGGATGGCGCTTTGTAAGACACTCTATCGTCAATACTGTTGGATTACATGTTTCCTGGAGAGAGGCTGCTTTATTTAGCTTTCCAGGATTTCTGCACTTGACACAAATACACTCTTCCTTGGAGAGAGATCCCCCTCTGATTGAAGCTTAGCATCACAAACACCTCAAACACAACCTTTTAGCAATTCCTTGTTTCACTTTCTCCAACTGTCTTTAAATAGACAAAACAAATAGACAACAGTGATGTTCTGTTAGGAAATTATAAAATTGAATCAACGAGGTGTGTCCCAGCTCCAGCCTCCACCTAACAAAGTGTTACTATGCACTCATAAAGCCCTACGTACTTTTGTAGATGCAGAGAGAGAAAGAGAGAGATTGAGCACCACATTGAGAGTGGGACAGTGAACTACTGATGTGAATCATGCAAAATTTATGGCGGCAATAAAACTGCTCAGTGATAGATGCTCAAGGCAGAGGAGTGTTGTACGATGAAGCAAAAAACATAACAAGTATGAGACGAGATAATATAAGCGGAGATGTTTCCCTGAAGACAATGAAAAGAGGCAGCACAAGGGGAGACAGGTGTGTTTGTTGTGGGAGTAACTGAGCTCGGGTTAATCTTAATGCTTAGCTGATAGATATTTTCTTCAAAATAGGGATGAGCAATATGGACTTAGAATTTTATTGGGATATTTTTTGGTACCTACTGTGATAACACTTTTTGAGGTTTTCAGAGGTAAATAGTTAAAAATTTGTGTCAAGATTTTTCAAAATAAGGTTACATAATGTGATAAATGCGCACACCTATTTGAGATATTTATAAAAGAAGTTCACTTAAAGTTTCAATCTAAAACCTTTATCAACTTGCCTAGAAGTAAAAGGACTTATAGTTAAAGAGTAACTAAGCCCTACGAAAAAGCATCATCCCGCCCCCAGGCAACATTTGAAAAACTCTACCAAAGTGGGCAAGTATGGAGGGAGAGCGCGAGAGAGGGACACGGTGGTGTGGTCTGGAAGACGGCTGAATGCGGCTACCGAGCTCCGTAAAGCCTCTATTTACCTACGGTAAAGGGAGAAATGAGGTCTCTCCTCCGCCATTCACCATAGGTAAAGAAAGGCTCTATAGAGTGCCGCGGCCAAACGACGTATCAGTTAGAGCTATTGGCTCAGGGCGCTGAGTCAGCGCTGCCTGAAGCCAGCAGCACGTATTGTAGCAAACAAGCACAGATAGCCTAGCGCTAGCATCGATGCTAAGTAGAATCGAAGGGAACTACGTCAGCTTTTGTATCTTCTTCACGGTGTTTAAAATATATAAGTTATAATTTATGGCTTTAAACCACTTCAACGTTGTGGTCCTCCAAAGAAGTCATGCTTCTGTCTGCTCAAGTAGCGCACAAGATGAGCAATTTCAAGAGGGGGCGGGGTGAGTGTTTCTGAGAGATGGAGGGAGTCTCTGTGAGGCCATAGCTGTGACGTAGACAATGGAAAAAATGTAACTGCTCTCAGCCAATCACAAAATTCAAATGCAGTACCACATGATTACCATGAGCGGCAGCACTAAGGCCGTTTTCACATGTGTGGCCGTACCAGAAAACGGCCAGAGAAAATGCTAATTTTTTCTGTTCACATGGCACGGATCTCTGCCCGTATTTGAATCCAGTGTTTTACTACAAATAAACAGCAGGTGGCGGTATACAAATAAGTCTGTAGTTCTCCAACAAACAAGGGAGTGAGAAGTACCGACGTCATAAAACGAGCGACAGGCTAGAATGTAAACAAACTGGTCTACTGGTCAGCTGCTACCTGAAGCCATCTACAGGGTGAGTGTTGTAGTAAACCCACCGTTTTGTAACCTGCTGTGTTGCTGTGGGATGCTTGAATCGCGTTGTTTTGGTATTTGTATGGTCGCGAGGTGATTCTGTAATTTCGGCCGGCGGTGTCGTCATTTCCGCGTGGAGCGCGTCTATTGTCTTGAGTACGGCCAGAGTACGGGTTGTGTTCACATGATATGTGGCCGCCCGTACCTGGACTCGGATACTACCTCCAAGGCAGGTCTCTCTGGCCGTATCCTGGCACGGTACAGTCTGTGTTCACATGGTACGAAATAAGTGGATTTTGACCAAATACCGTACCCGAGTACGGACTCCCGTACCAAGTGAAAGCGCCCTAAGACGTTTTTAGACCAAAAGATGTGGAATTAAATAAGTTTACCCAAAAATTGAAAAAAATGCCCTGAAACTGAAAGATTGTATTGGTAAAGACCCAGTTATACAGTTTATAAGCAAAAAAAGTTGTTTTGGGGTTCAGTTACACTTTAAGTTGTAGCTATATAACCTTAGCAGGTGTGTTCTTATGAATCAGTTTCATTTCAGACATCACCTTGATTGGGTCAGCCTGATTCCAACATAAGGGGTAAACTCTGCAGCTAAATTTGAGGCTAATGCGGAAGGAACAAACGTTGCAGTTCCTTTTTAATCCGCTAGGTACTGGCTCCAAACGAGAGCAAGTTCCCATTGACTCCCATCTTAAAAACGGCAACTTCGCAGCAGAATTAAGAATGTTAACAGACCAATATAAAAAATAATATTTAAGGTTTAATGAGTCAGGTTTACTGTCATGACAACGCTGAGGGGGGTGAATTTTTTTATAACTCCTCTGTTTGGAAGTAATTTAGTTTTGAATAATTATGGGTGTCCTTTTGATTGACAAGTCTCAGAAGAGCCACTATCGCTAGCACTGGTGGCTAGATTTTTTATACTCCCCGTCCGCATATCTCAGGGAAGGCCTTCAGCTTCAGCTTCACGTTTACTGTCTCTACTATTTTGTTGCTCTGAACTTGACCTCCAGATGTGTCAGATGTTTGTTGATGCGTGGATGTTAATGTACAGTTTAAGGGAGCCCAAGTTTAGTCCCCTTCCTCCGGAAAATATAATGAATGGAAGTTAATGGAGTGATAAGTTATTTTCTGGTCCGCTTTGACTTATGTCTTGAATCTTACATATGTTGTACCTCAATTTAAATGATAACTAATGATGGCCGTTTCGACTGTGTTTTTCAAGTCATTTGACATTTATTTGATTTAAAAAATCTGAAATTAAAATACCTAGAATTTAGAAGTCACATAAATGATGTCTGGGGCTAATACTATCCAGCACTAGCTAGCACTTGAAACACTCACAGAGACCTCGTAGAGCGTCTCCCACATGCTGGCTCTCACTCAACCAACTGTTTCTCCCCCAGCATAGCTGCCACTTTCCCTATGTTCGTATTTATAGTGGTTTTTTTCCATGTTTAATGCTCATTACCTCAAACTGGAGGAAGGAGGCGAATCGCGGCCATTTCTCCCCTTCTTATTTAGGTGTAATCTGATAAGTTTTTTTTACAAAAACCTAAATTATATTTTGCCGCCAGTCGAGCATTTTATCTACATTAAAATGTGTCTTTAAAATTCATGGACATCCTATGTTAGATCCATGGTGCATTCCCAACAGGATGCGAAAATAACTTATGGCGCCATTAACTCTCATTCCTTTTTTTGGGACAATAGGGGACCCATGGACCGGAAGTTGAAGGGCTCGATTTAGGGCTCCACATTGGACAAAGATGGCTTGCTGGAGTATTAACTTGACCATCAATTGTGTCCACAATGTTTATTCATGTTTTAATGTTAATCTTGCACTTATTGGACAAAAGTGGCTTGCCGTGGCATTGATTGCATTAACAGACCATCCAAAAGGCTTTGCTACATTTTTTTCAGTTAAGTAAAATTATATTTCTGCTGTGTATATTAAATGAAGCTGCTTGGTCAAAAATGGGCTGAAATTATCCCATTTCTTTTTCACTTTACATATTGTTTTTACTTGTTTTAAATAAAATTCAGTGAAAGTTATGTACCAACAACAGTTAATGACTATTTGACAAAATTAATGAATCTTTTTAGAAGGCAGAGGATTAGCAGAGGGCCCTACTAAACTCTGTTAGCTTCAGTTAGCTCTGGGTTAGCTGTAGCTTCATCAGCTCAGAGTTCAATTGGTGTCAATGATTTGCCACAACCCTGCCCGCCCCACTCTTAGTTCCACCTCTTTGCCCATTTTTTTTGTTTTCTGGGAGTGAACCGCCCACTGGTCTCCAAGTTCAGCTCTTCAGAAACTTACGGCTACGTCCATCTATATTATTACTTTATTTATTAAGTACTTTTCATTTAAATAAAAGCACCTCAAAGTGGTTTACAGGATAAAGATGACCTCACATATACTTTCCTTTCGTACCATGTATACAGTATATACATCAAACTCTTCAGCTATTACTGCTCTTACACAAAATGTAAAAAATATAAAAGATCGAGGTATACTGAGATATTTTTATTAAGTCACATTCCATGCTAACCTTTCACATGATATCGGCTTACATCAGATATAAAGACTTCAACTGTCGATATGTCCCCAGTGTATCTGAAAACTGTCTGATTAATAAACACCCAGAGGTAGGTTCAATTATGCTAGAATGTAAACTCCTGACTGTGAAGATATTAAGTAATAAAAAAAAGATCTTTGATTATTCTAAAGTTTGGCAAATAGAACTAATCTTGGTAATCCTAACCTAAAACAGGAGACGTCTATAACAAAATAGTGACAAAATATGGTGCCTTTTTATTCAGTGCCCGTAAATATTTAATTTTAAGTGAAATTAGCAAGTGAGGCAAACATAATCCACAACAACTTCTAACTATGCGGGGACACATGCAGCCAAACAGGCGGCGGGCTCTGGCATCATGTGTCTGCAACTGCGACTGCGCTGCTACCAGGTGTGGACGTGTTTCTGCCTGTGAAACTAACACAGCCTGGCACAACCACTGGTGTGAAAAATATGTTTACAGAAATGCTCCTGTGGCAGCGCTGTGTCTGCAGTAAATATGAGACAAGGAATCGCCGAAACACAAAGAGCCAGAAAGTGCTTGAAATGTTAATGGTTTCTGTCTGGTGTCTGAAATGTATGATCCTATCCGAGGTGTCCGAATGGACATCCACCTGGCTGTCGGCCGCAGCTGTAGAGGTCGCCTTGATTGGCTTTCATTTTGTAAGTGTGCAGGACAAAGTGAATGATCCAGTCAGAGAGAAGGAACACTAATGTTCTGCGCACACTCAAGCAGACACACACTTTATCCAGATTTGACAAGGTTAGTTAATCATCTGTCACAGGGACAGAGAAGGGACAGATTCCCCTCTCCTCCGTCTTTCGTCCGGCTCTCCCGCCCTACTCCTCCATCCACCTCTTCTGTCATGTGCTCAAACCAAGGACATCTTTCCTTTTCCACCCGTATTAACCCCACTTCATGTCCTTCCATTCCTGTCCTGTCCTGTCCTGGCTTCCTTCCCTTCTACAGTGTGATTCCTTTTCCTCTCCTCTCTGGCAGGGAGAGAGCTGTCTCTCCATCATTCAGCGCTCTAATCGGCCACACATCATTTACTCCCGGCCGTTTAGCTCAAGGTAAATCTAAAGAATGGAGACAGAAAAAAGGATGAATGGCTTGGTGTAATGGCAAAATGAGGGTTGGAAGACGGAGTCAGTGTAAACTGAACCAGGAAATGATTGTGTTGCAGAAGGTGGTAAAGGATGGGGATGTACTGACATGGAAGCAGACAGATTTCCAGTAGTGATAGCTGACAAACCTAAGTCTGTACATAAGGTTATGTGCAAAAGTTTTAGAAAGGGTTGTTGAAAAAGGCTGTCAAAGAATGCTTGCAAAAAAATGGAAGCGTTAATCATTTATTTTTCACCAGTCAACAAGAATGCAATGAATGATCAAATGAGAAATCTAAATCAAATCAATATTTGGGGTGTCCAATGTTTCCCTTCAAAACAGCATGAATTGTTCTAGGTTTTTGAAGGAATTCGGTTGATAGGTTGATCCAAACATCTTGGAGAACTAACCACAAATCTTCTGTGGATGTAGACTTCCTAATATCCTTCTGGCGCTTCATGTAATCCTAAACACACTCGGTCATGTTTTGATCAGAGCTCTGTGGGGGCCATGGCATCAATTCCAGGACTTCTTGTTCTTTGTTACACTGAGGTTAGTTCTTAATCACTTGGGGTAGGGTTGGGCGATATCTTATTATTTGCAATATAGCGCTGAAAATTCTCCTCACAATAAAAAATGTATCTTCGCGATAATAACTATAAGTCTAGTTGATAACTTAGTTTTGTGCAAGCCTGATTCACTTCTCGTGTGCGGAGTGAAAGCAAGCATGGCGGAAGGCGTGAGGCTGCGGAGAAACTTGTTTCAAAGCTAGGAGCTACCGCCACAATTTGGAACTGGTTTGGTCACATAAAATCAGGTGAGGAGCAAACTACCGTAACATACAAAGTTTGCAGAAAAACAGTGGTTACAAAGAGTGGAAAGACATCCAATTTATTCCACCATCCTAAACACACACAAACCAGAGTATGAAGAATGTATAACGATGGACGAGGCAACGGAGGCATCAACTACAAGTGGACATACGGGTAAGAAAATTCCCACCCAGATTAAAATTGCCAACACTTTTGCTAATCGCGTCCAATATGATAAGCAAAGTAAACAATGGGTCGAACTGACGGAAGCAGTTTTGTTTGAGAAAAAAAAAGAATTTGCTGTTCCAAATTGTCGGAAAAGAAGAATTCAAGCAAAATGGTCCATAAACTGGACCCAAGATACAACATGCCCTTAAGGAGTTACTTTTCCAAAACAGCCCTGCCAGCGATGCATGAAGAGTGCCACGATAGGTTAGAAACATCACTGTCTATGATGGAGTTTTATGATTCTACTGCAGACATGTGGAGTAGCAGAGCGACTGAGCCGTACATTAGCCGTACACTGTTGTTGTCGTGTGATGTTTTTCTGCACAGCCATTGGAACACAACATAAATATAACATAATCTTCTATTTTACAGAAGAAAATATATTATTGTCATTTGTATCGTTGTCACAATAAATGCCTGAAATTATCATGATACATTTTTTAGGCCATATCGTCAATTCCTAATTTGGGGCCAATCATACACCACAATGATGGTGATGATATTGCTTGATGGATAAGCAGCCTGTATTTTTGCATTGAGCACATCATTAATCCTGAACAAATTATCCAACTCCATTTGCAGAAATGCAGCCGCAAACGTTCAAGGAACCTCCTCCGTGCTTCACTGTTGCCTGCAGACACTCTTTATTATACCACTCTCCAGTTGTTCGACAAATAAACTGCCTTCTGCTGCAGTCAAAAATCTCAGTCTAGACTCAAGAGTTCTTGCCATTTTTCTGCAATCCAGCTCCTAGGTTTTTGTGCATACTTGTGTTGCTTGGCCTTGTTTCCACGTTGAAGGTATGGTTTTCTGGCTGCAACTCTTCCAGGGAGACCAGTTTTGGCAAGATTGCTTGGACTAAATCTAACTTCATAAAACGTTGTAGAGGAGACCAGGACTGGTTATTTCTCTTTTTGCTGTAGTGTACTGCTACTCATCCAAAATTATTTCAAGAGGCATTTGTAGATTAACGAAAGCATATGATTTTGATCGGTATTGAACCCTCCTCTCTTTTTTAAATAATTTATTGTGATAAAATTAAAGGATGTTTAGATCCAATCAAGTGTTTTCAAACCGGAATCGGACATTAACTCCTGATCAGGACTCAGATATATACTGTATGTATCAGAGGTTGAGCTAGACATGTCTTTTTTCCATCATTCTGAATGCCTGGTTCTAAAATCTCTGCTCATAATGTTATTCAATAGTATTTATTTTTTTATCACTTTAAATAATATTCAATCTAAACAAGATGAGCAGAGAACAACTTATTAAAGTGAAATTAAAAACTTGCATTTAGAATGCACCTGCTACGGGCCTTACTCCATATGAAATCATAATGCATGCCCATTTGTGCAGACATATTTCCTTAATAATAGTTGCAAAAGTGGAACATTAATCTGGACTGCTTGCGTGTGTGCAAGCCATTACTGTCTGCATTTTGAATCCACACTTTCACATGAGACTAGATATCTGGCATTATCTAAATGGCCTATTAAAGCACTGTGTTTCACAACACGACAAACGAAAAGGTGTAGGAAATTGCACACTTTGATCCCGGCTTTGTGTCAAAACACAATTATGTGTTTGAATGGCCCAGCCAAGGTCGAGAACTAAATACAATGGAGAACACATGGTTTAAACTGCTGATGACAAAAGTTCTCCATGTGATCTGACTGATCTTAAGCAACTTCAGAAAAGGCAACACTCCCCTGATGTCTTTAAATATCTAACACTGAAAAAAACAAACATAAAATGACTTGCCATTTGATTTACAAACGCATGCACACTTTTTTGATGTTTTATTTAGAAAAAAAAATTTCTATCAATTTCCTTTCATTTCCCACATACAGTATGTGCTAGACCTTGTTTCATTATTGCGTAAAATCCCAGTAAACCAATTTCAGGTGTATGTCAGCAATGTAATGTGAAGCACAAATAGGATAGATTATAGTTCATGACAAAAAAAATGTTTTCATCTTATGTTGTAAATTAATAGATCACAGGAAGTAAGCAAAAACACAAAACCCAGCAGGATTAAAATGAAAAAGAAACTGCAAAAACAGAAGTAAAAAGAAAGAGGAAAAATGAAGAGCATGAAGCAATGATGGCAGCAGAGAAACACACACACATATTATATATATATATATATATATATATATATATATATATATATATATATATATATATATGATTGAACGGAGAAAGAAATGAGGCCAAAGTAGCAGAGAAGAGCGACTCAGTGGCTGTTGAGCACAGAGGGAGGGAGGAGAGGGGTTGACATGCATCCATCAGCAAGACACTAGCTGTGAAAATCCGGCAGAGACAGAGACAGCAGTCAAGTCAGGAAATAAGAAAATGATTAAGAGCGATATAATGTCGTGCCGCCACCAAGCCAAAACGAACATCAGTCACAGGGAGACTAATGCAGCCGCACCTCTGTCTCTCTTCACCAGCACTCACTCACTGGCTCACTCATTCACTACGCTCTCTGCTCGCTGCTGGTTTGTTACCAACCAAGGCACAACCACATCCAAACAGCAACCCACCATTTCCTCTCTGCCAAATGACCTCCCAAATTACAGCGTACACGTTTTTTTTCCCCTACGGTTTCATTCTCTGGTGTGTAATTATTTCATTATATGACACCGGACGAAGCAGGCAGGACGGTCTAAACTGCCGCATCTCTTCTAGGCTTTGACACAATCTCTCCACTCCTGCTCCAAACTACATAGGGCTCCACTTTCTGCTCTAAAAGATATCAGGATCCCCAAGCTTTGAAAGACTGCCACCATCAGGCTGCCGGCTACCATTACAATGTTGTTGTTTGTGGGCTGCACGGTGGCGCAGTGGTTAGCACTGTTGCCTTGCAGCAAGAAGGTCGTGGGTTCGTATCCCGGCCCAGGGTCTTTCTGCATGGAGTTTGCATGTTCTCCCCGTGTATGCGTGGGTTCCCTCCGGGTACTCCGGCTTCCTCCCACTGTCCAAAAACATGCATGATAGGTGAATTGATCATTCTAAATTGTCCCTAGGAATGAGTGTGAGTGTGAATGGTTGTCCGTCTCTCTTTGTGTTGGCCCTGCGACAGACTGGCGTCCTGTCCAGGGTGTACCCTGCCTTACGCCTGTTAACTGCTGGGATAGGCTCCAGCTGCCCCCGCGACCCTGAATTGGATAAGCGGCTAAGATAATGGATGGATGTTTTCTTTTTGTTATTTTTTTTTTAAAGAATGAATGCTTTATGAGACAAAAGGTTTTTAATAGTTTAGGAGTATTAGTATATAATTATTAACGATGAAAAACAAACTCATGAGGGCTGGAATTTCCTTTCATAACAATTTCTGTCCAAATCTGGCAATGATTAAACCAGCGCAAATCACAGACCCGAGCACACAAAGGCCAAACATTCGGGGGCCTTACCGCTACACTTTCCTCCATTGGTGGGGTCTCCGTAGTAACCGGGGACACAGGTCTGACAGTGCGTACCTGCTGTCAGGTTCCCGCAGTGCTCGCACACACTGTTGTTCACACACCTGCTGTGGCCGTTACACTGACAAGCTGGAAGGAAACAGACACACAGCATTGGTATGGTTTATTAGGTGCAACATAAGGGAAAGGAAGAGTCTAGCTTTGCACTTTTTATGTTTTAACTGTTGCTGTTTTTCTCAGGGTTTGTTTGTCTGTAACATAATAACTGAAACAGTTAATTTGATTAGATTTTTTTTTGTTTCAAGCAGAAAAACAACAAGAGATACATTGATCCAGTCAACGAAGAAGAAAACATTCAAGTCCTGACAGTACAGATTACTAAATAACAGTACTGAATAAATATTTTTGAATTGAAATTAATATATCATGTTATCGTGTTATTTATTCCTAACTACCTTATTTATCCCTAAATTTGTTACAGTAAACATTTTTTACAATGTCATATTATATAAGTTTTGTATGGCACATCTATACTCCATTTCTTTTTGTCCTTTCTCTTATTAAACTTTTGTAGAGGTTATTCTTTTTACAGTACATGTATTTTGTAGTCCAATAGTTAACGAGGAAGATTTGGCATATTTGTTCTTAACAAATCAACTTGGACAAGGGAAATTTGTCAAATCAACTTGGACAAGGGAAATTTGTCAAAGTTGATAGGACTACAAATGGCTCAAAATATCACAAAGAGTTGAAGACACACTCCCTAACTTTGCAGAAATTTGCCCTCTGTCGCCCTCTGTCTTGCGGCATCTCTAATATCTCATTCCCACAGGCTGAACACACACAACTGAAAAGTTGTAACACTGAGTTTTAGAAGCCTCTTTGGTAAGTAGCTTTGATCGAAACTGAGAAACAGTTTTACATAACAGATCTTTCACAGCAGTGAGGGAAGGGAAGATCTCTGACCTGTGTCATCTTGTCTCTTGCTGCTTTCTGAGGCAGCAGAAGGAAAAGTGGAAGGTGAGCTGTGAGCTTTAGGTATTAATGAGGGGAAGAACCTGGTCATGAGTTGAGAAGCTGGCTCAGCTTCAGTATCCAGCTCAGCGGCTATGCATGCTGCAACTTTCCTTACCCCTGATTAACAGTGGGAGCAGAGCGGATGTGGCCTATTGTTGCAACCGTTCTGTGCCTGCAGTGAAACTAGTAAACAAGCCTTCTACAGCAGTGAAGCCCTGGCTGATTTTTAAGGACAGCACCATGTCTTCTAGGCATGGAATGAACAAGTTGGCCACATATTGCTACATCTATCTTTTTCTATTCTTCAAGAATAACCTCTTTTAGAGCCCGGATGCTAGATGAAGAGTGATTCTTAACTTATCGCTTCAGAATTCCCTACAGGTTTTCGATTGGGTTCAGATCAGGAGACATCTTGGCCATTCAATCATCTTCACCCTGTTCTTCTTCACAAATGCAACAGTAGCTTTAGATGTTTTGGATCGTTGTCGTGTTGGAAAAGTGAGCGACGACCAAGTGCAAAGAGTGATGGCAACATCTTCCCCTTCAATATAGAGCAGTACATTGTTGAGTTCATGACACCATCAATAAAATGCAGCTCCCAAATGCCATCAACACTCATGCAGCCCCACATAATGATACTGCTACCAACATGTTTCACTGTAGGCACCATGCTTTTTTCTTTGAAATCCTCACCTTTACGAGGTTTTAACCATGAGTTCCAAACACAGTGATCTTTGTCTCATCACTCCAGAGTCCCAGTAGTCTTCATTTTTTTCAGCATGGGCCCTAACAAATTCTAGGCATGCTTTTTTGTGCACGAGCTTTAGGAGAGGCTTCATTTGTGGATGATACCCATGCATGTCATTCCTCTGCACTGTGTGCCGTATGGTGTCATGGGAAACGGTCACTTCAATTTGGCTTTCTACTGCTATAGCTGACTGCACTGAACTTGCATGGTGATTTTCTTCAACCCTTCTCATCAGAAGACGCTCGTGTCGAGATGTTAACTTCCATGGATGGCCTGGATGTCTGTAAGATGGTTTTACTTCCCTCTTTCTGAAATGCTTAGATCACTTTTGCTACATTATTTTGACTGAAATGTAAAGCTTTGCTGATCTTCTTGTAGCCCTCACCTTTTTTGTGTAAAGAAATTATTTCCTTTCTCAGATTTCTCTTCCATTGGGATCCCTTGCTGACAGCATGAAATGGGAAGGGCTTTTCTTTGTTAAGTAATGCCCTTTTATTGTCACCTGCCTGCTGGACACCTCTTAAATGAATCATTAGACTGAGCTGGGAATGAATGGCTGTTAATTAGAATTTTGTAGTCTTAAATAATTGTTTTGTACTCATTTTTGCAACATGGGCTTGAATAAATTTGTTAGGAAAATCACTTTTTTGTGTGTGCAAATGAACAAATCTTTTTTTGCAATCAATGGCCCACATTTGTGGGAGTAGTATAGTATCTCATAGAAAATGTTAATTCTGAAAGGAAACTAAAGGTTTTCTGACAAATATAGTGGGGTGTGATCATTTATGCTAAGCACTGTATACACCTTAGTCCGACATAAATAGAACTGAACTGGAGTTTCAGAAGGTCGACTAAGCTACCCAGATAATGTGATTGGGAATCGGACTTCTCTGCTTAAATCCAATTGAGAAACAGTAGCAATACTTGTAAAGTAATGATAACAGAGGCTTTTTATCAGATCTGAGTAAATTTAAATGATTTTGAGATCATGAATGGGGAAAAAATATCTCTCTCTAGAAGTGCAAAGCTGGTACATACTTCAGACAAAAAGGGGATCAATAGCGTATTGACTAGGAGGGTGATGCATGACAAACTGTGTACAAAACTCTGAAAAAAATATCAGTTTCTGTCCTCCACAAATATGTGGAGTTCTGTGATTGTCTATCATATTAAATTCCAAGTTTTTAAGCTTTAAGTAGTTTACGTAGATCACTCCTTTTGAACTTGTTCCACAAGGCTCTGTATGTTGTCTATACCAAGTGAAAAACTGAAGTGCACACAACTCTCCAAGATTTGCTGCAAGTGTCCACTCACCAGGACATTCGATAAAGGCCCAGTTGTAGCCTCTGTCTGATGAGCAGAGACTCTGATCCACCACCATGTCCCCGTCTCGTACTCTGGATCCTGGCCTTGTGCTCCCTGGCTTCATGGGTCCTCGGTAGGAACCCTCCATGCACACGCCTCTACCGGTGTTGCTGGGGTCGCCGCACCAGCCACATTCCACTCTCTCCAGACACGCGGCGCAGGTCCTGAGACCGGAACAGTTCCGGGCTGGAGGGTGTGGACGTACAGAGAAAAGAGATGGAAAACGGTTACAAAAAGAAAATTGTACACGTTCTATTGCAACTATTTCTGTGCCAAAATTGTCAAATCAAATTTAACAGTATTCTCCTTCTCATAAATATTCCAACAAATAAAGCAGATTTAGATTTACGGTCTGTGGTAAAATACAAACACCTGATGGCCCTTAGCTTTTGCTATGCAATTGTCTTTCTGATGCATGATCAGACAAGAAACAAAACAACACTAGTTCTGAAATGTCAACCTAAGAACTAAGAAATTATCTTTGATGTTTATTCCTCAAAGAGCAGTGTTTACTGTGTGCTCTCTCTACCTGTGAGGACTGTCAGGTCTTCTATCAGCCCACTGCGCTCCAACTATAGTGAACAATGAGCAGCGATGGAAACTAACCAGTTACATTATTATAACTAAAGACTATTACTGAGTAATATTACTTCAAAAAATGTAAAAAACGTTTTTGTTTTTTTAACTTAATCATATTTTTATCATATACGATCATAATGGCAAATATTTTTGGGAAGTTCTGACTAGAGAAAGGGCAGGCAGAAATGTCCAGAGATTACTTTAAAGGTAACCAAATAATGCATTCCAGTTAAACAAGCTTAAGATTGTAGTAAAGAAAGTCAGCAAATTAGTCCCATAGCATTTTCAGTGTTAAAAATAAAAAATTTACTTAAGAAGAGCCCTGATGTGACAAATGTTTCTTAAGATTCAGATTGAATCAGCTGGGACTATTGATCTTGTACAGTAATTCATTCATGAAAATATCAAATATCAACCTTTGATAAGTCACCAACATTATATGGAAATTTAGCCAAGTCTGCACAATGTTTAAAAAGTGACTGACCTGTATTAGTTGAAATTACAGGTATGGTGTGAATCCTGGTTTGCTCAAGGTTAGGGAAAGTTAAACATGACTGTGTGTGTGTGTTTGGGGGGGGGGGGGGGGCTAAACCATATCCATTGATTTCTTAAAGATCAAGCTGTTGCTGAGGAACTGGTGTCATTAAGAAGCATCACACTTGATCAAATCTAGTTATACTTTCACTGTAAAATGCAATATAGAGTGAGAAATTATCACACAGGATTTAGGGTTAGAGCAGAACTACACATGGCTCATCCTAGGATTTTTGGCTCTCCAACGTACTCTCACTTCTGAACAAAATGGACGAGCTGGCCCTGGTGGGAAGCATGAACTGAGATTTGGCCTCATCTTGTGTCTTACTTTTATGAAGTCGTGGCTCTGTCAGGACATCCCGGACTGCGCGCCCCAGGTGGAGGGTTAGTTTTAAACCAGCATAGATCAATCACAGATCATTTAATGGGACCTATCTGGAGGTATAAGATTAATCTTAGATGGAGTAAAGGCTTTAGCAAGCATTTTTATAAGGCCATGCAGAGACCCAAATCTCTTTAACACTTCTTCATCTGCTTTAGAAAGTGGCTATATTCAACATGATTGTAGCTAAGTGTCTTATTCCTTGGGCCTGGAAACGGAGTACAACCCCCTTCTGTGTGTGGATTGTTTATAGGAAATGATAGCATTGTATATCGAAGAGGTGCAGATATCGCTTAGATCAGTGGTTCCTAAACTTTCCAGTATCTGACCCACAAGAAAATAATCTAAGAGGCCCATGACCCCAGCGCGTGATTGAACATCCAGGCATTTTTATCTGAGTCACTTAAAAATGGTCTACAATGGCAACATAACCAACATCAACAGCCAATATATCGACCGCTATATGTTGCTTTTATTAATGTAAGTCATGTTTTTTTATCTTCCATTTAATTCATAAATGGAAATGATGGCTGCTCATTACCATTTCTGGTATTGACATTTTGTCAAGACAATCTCAGGACCCCAATCTTACCTGTTTGTGACCCCAAGTGGAGACCTTACCCTAACGTTGGGTTGGGAACTGCTGGCTTAGATGACACTTGTTCCATGTTTACTGAGATCTGGGGCCCTTTTATAGGCTACATAAATTAAAAATATGTCCATTTAAAATACTGCTGATTTATTTCATGTAACTGCTTTTATATGACATTTTACCTGTGTCAGACATTGCTGTCAATCTGGACTTGATCCCTACATTGCTAGTTTCATCGGACCTGGCGTAAGGTCACACAGTAGGTCACCTTTCATGGACTCTATAATATTTTATGTATATTTATGTAATATTTTAATATAATATTAATATTTGTATCAGTGACCATGACTGACTAAATGTAACATTTTTCTGTGCTGCCTTTTTCATTTTATTATGAAAACTCTGTTTTTCATTTTTCTTTTAGTCTTTTCTTTTAAGTCTTTTTGGGCTTGGTTGTTCTTTGTTTGTGAATGTGTTTTTACAAGATTGTTTTTGCAATCAAAGCTCATAAATAATAAAAAAACAAACTTCCAGACTTTTTTTTTTTTTTTAAAGATATGGACTTTCTATTTCACCCCCCTTCAACATTTGGAGAAACATTTGTATTCATGCATTGGATGTGACATTCAAAAAGCACTTCAGAGGTGAAAATTAAAAATGACACATTGTTCTATCGTTTGGCATTCAGAGCTCCTCAACGAAAACGCAAAATTCTCCATACCGAGACACAGACAGCAGTAGAAAACAGACGAAAGCTGACACACATAAGAAATCGAGTGTGTGTGTCTTTCTGGAGTATGCCACTCCAAACTTAACTCTCCAGCTTGTTTTCGTCAGCTTTGCTTTGCTCTCGCTCACAGCATCAACCCGTCTCTTCCTGTCATGAGAACTTTTTACTCTACAAAGACGGTGTAGGAGCCGTCACTCGTACAAACACAAAGGGGAAGGTGAGACTATGTGGGGTTCTTGGCATGAACATGACAATAGACGGAACTGACAGAACTTATCAGAGGGTTGTCTCTCGCAGGCCAGTAAGATTATTCAAATCCGACAGCGGGTGAAATTTGCATTTTTCGCGAGAAGTTGTTTCCTCTTTCAGGAAGAGACGTTTCCAAAGCCACAGATGTTCTAACTTCACAAGTATCACGTTCTGTTTGTCCCCACGCGAAATGCAGACCCTGTCCTCTGTGTGTGTGTGTGTGTGTGTATATGCGTGTGTGTTTGCTGCAATTGCATTATTCAACAACCAATGCTGATTCATTTTTTCCTCCCCTCTCCTGAATAACTTAATAATTTGTGCTCTGTTTTTTCCAACCTTATTTCTTATCTACATCTTTATTTTTCCTTCATTTCCCCCTAAATAAGCCATCACGCACTCATTCTCAGCTTCTTTTTCAGCAACATATCCCCTTGCTCCTCCTATAGGCATGAATGGATTCAATGAGGAACAAATCAGTCATTTGACTCTCCTACTGTGCTCTTCCATCTAAATTTAACTTTCACATATTTCGTTTCTTTCTCTGACGGCTCAAAGAACTTTGCACCGCTGTCAATACTTCAAAGAAAATAATGGAAGTTTGGAATGGGATAAAACTAATCCCCACAAAGCCGCCGGAGGAGCTTCCTTTGCCATTAAAAGTAAATATTTACATTGCATAAAGTGACTTGGCTGTTTACAAAATGAATTTGACAAAAACGTTCTTCCTTTTATTTTAGAGTTAGCAATTGAACTAAATTAAGACGAAGATCAACGAATGTGTCAGAAATAGCTAAAAATCATCATCTGTCTCAAACCTAGCTAATACAGCATCAGTGATTAAATCCAGTTGATTTAACATGTAATATTTGTATTAATAATGAGCAGCCCAGTGGATTCCACACACAAAAAAAAATCACGACTTTCAAAGCCTAGTAAGATCTCTGGATGGCGAGTTAAGCTTATTCTTTTTTTGTCCACAAACCAGAAAGCAATGTTTAATCAAGTAAATACTTTTTTCATATAATCTATATCAGACATTTGCAATGAAAGGAAAGCAAGGATCTCTTATAGGTTATTGATGAAGTCAAGACTTCATTAAAATAAATAAAATGGCACTTGAGAGGCCAGCAGCACATGTCAAACAGCAGGAGTTGCTTCAATCTGTGCAAGTTCTTAGTCAGCAATGTTTCTTCTCTGGCACGTGCTCAGTCTCTATGGTAACCAACTCACTGACATACTTATGCTGGATTTAATTCTGATAATCACCACAGCATCAGGGTAGGGCTGGACGATTCGGACCAAAAGTTATATTTCAATATTTTTCAGCTGAAATCCGACATTTGACATATAAATATTGATATTTTTCTTCCCAAAAAAAAATATTTACAGAAAAGAAATTCTGAATCTAGGCTGCATTTCTCAAATTTCGCACAGGCTCTTTTACTAAGATACAGCTGTAGATGTACATTAGAAATAGTGTCAAAAATAAAATATTGGCGTAATTAATATTACTTTCTGGAATTAAATGGTGTTTTATTCTTCTAAATCAAAAAAGTTATAGAGTTGCTATTAAAACATTCTGTTTTGGGTCAGGCATGGGCTGGTGTTGAAACTCAGCTTGGTTCTGAGAGTTTTTTTGTTCTTTTTGTACTTTGGGATTGGGATGCAAACTGCCATTAGACAGATGTTTATGGTTTGTGTTTTTTGTAATCAGTTTTAAATGTACAACGTGGCTGAACTCACCACAAATTTCGAACGTTCCTGAGGGCAGACCACCCTTTCAACCTGGACCTTATTTTTAGCAAGTTACATTTACTCACCTAGACGAATTTAGAAAAAAACAAACTTTCCCTTTAAGTGCTGAACGCAAATGAGTTGTGGTGAGATTCATGTTTAGTGAGGAAAGGCGGTGTAGCAAGGTGAAGTAATGTCAGAGTAAGACGGAGTGGCAGGACTATTTAGGCAGGACTGGTCTATTTATATTGATATAACTGATGTTGGGTCTCCCTTGTATCTTACAGTACATGAAACAATTGCATATATATATATATATATATATATATATATATATATATATATATATATATATATATTGTCTAACCCTACATTGGGGTACAGGATCCAATAGTTTGCCATCTGGATAGAAGAATTTTAGCTACCAGCACCACAAGTGTGTCCAGCTGGATTAATAAGAAACTTAAAAAATGCTTGAATATGTTGCAGGGATTAAAGGAACAGCACTAAGCAGGTTGAATTCATATTTGGCAGACAGAATCAAGTTTGTTCATGTAAATTATCAATCTTCTGCACACTCCAGAAATCACTTTAGGAGTACCACAAGGTTCAGCTCTAAGACCAATATACTGTGTATATTGAGTGCATCCAGAAAGTATTCACAGCGCTTCACTTTTTCCACTTTTTTATGTTACAGCCTCATTCCAAAATGTATTAAATCATTTTTTTCCCATAAAATTCTAAACAAAACATCCCATAATGATAATGTGAAAGAAGTCTTTGAAATTGGTGCAAATTTATTAAAAATAAAAAACTTGAGAAATCACATGTACAGAAGTATTCACAGCTTTTAACATGAAGCTCAGAATTAAGGTGAGGTGCATTCTGTTTCCACTGATCATCCTTGAGGTGTTTCAGCAGATTCATTGGAGTCTACTTGTGGTAAATTAAGTTGATTGGACGTGATTTGGAAAGGTACACACCTGTCTATATAAGGCCCCTGTGTTGACAGTGCATGTCCAAGCACAAACCAAGCATGAAGACAAAGGAATTGAGTGTAGACCTCCGAGACAGGATTGTCTTGCGGCACAAGGCTGGGGAAGGTTACAGAAACATTTCTGCTGCTTTGAAGGTTCCAATGAGCACAGTGGCCTCCATCATCCGTAAGTGGAAGAAGTTTGGTACCACCAAGACTCTTCCTAGATCTGGCCGGCCTTCTAAGCTGAGTGAACGGGGGAGAAAGGCCTTGGTCAGGGAGGGCTTTCCATCCAACCTGATGGAGCTTGAGAGGTACTGCAAAGAGGAATGGGCAAAACTACCCAAAGATAGGCGTCCCAAGCTTGTGGCATCATATTCAAAACGACTTGAGGCTGTAATTGCTACCAAAGGTGCATCAACAAAGTACTGAGCAAAGGCTGTGAATACTTATGTACATGTGATTTCTTAGTTTTTTTTTTTTTTTTTTTATAAATTTGCAACAATCTAAACATTTCTTTTTACATTGTCATTATGGGGTTTTGTATGTTAAATTTTAAGGAGAAAAATTAATTTAACCAATTTTGGTATAAGGCTGTAACATTAAAATATACAGAAAAAGTGAATTGCTGTGAATACTTTCCGGATATATACACATACATGCAAAATCATCAGACAGCCTGGGAAAATTTCAACTATCATCTTGATGATACTAAGCTACTGTATATCTATTTATATATTCTGATTAAGACAAACTACAGCTGGTTTAATCAGTTACACAGATTGACAGTTACACAGATTAAAGACATCTGTTGAAGAATAAATAAAACTGAATTACTCTAAAATTTTGATAAGACAGAAGTTGTCATCTTTTGACCAAAACCTCTGAAAACGCTGATTAAACAGCACAATAGAGCAAATAATTCAAGTGTCACTCTGATTCTAAAGCTAAAACCTGTTTATGTCAATCTATTTAAGATTATAATGCCAACTGGTCATAATGTATTTATTTAAGAAAGCCCAACAATTTCATCAAGTTATCATTTTAGCAGCAACTTCTCCCACTGAGCAAGGAAGTGGTCACTGTTACTAAGGTGATAATTAGGGTTAGGTCTTTCAAAGGACGAACTGTCAGACAAGATGGAGTGTCTGACGGTCAGAACACAAGAACACAGGAGTGAAGAGATTGGTATCCAATCTGTCTTTCAGTGGCTTTAATCCATCTGATGTTCATTAAACATATGTACAAATATGATTAGTCATTCATTTATTTTGTTTATCATTTATTGAGTACTGAGAACGTCAGCAGAATGGGGAGAATAGGCCTATAGGAAGCCAGACTGCCTTACTCAAGGTTCGCACAGTGAGAATCAACAAAAAACTATCTATATATAAAATGATCTATACTTATACTTATGATCTATACCGCTTTATCATCGAAGGGTCGTGGGGGGCTGGTGCCTATCTCTATCATTCAACAGGGGTAGGGAGGGTAGAGCCTGGTCCATCGCAGGACAGTGGACAGACAATTGGACTTGCTTCACTCTGTCATACTGAGATCCCCCATCATGATGGCTGGAGCTGCTCAGGATAAGTTTTTGATGCAAGGTTTGTCTCACCACAGTCACATCCTGTATTTTAAAGTGGTGTTTGCTAGTACTCACTGCATTTAATTAATGAGCCCTGTCAAAAAGAACAGGACAAAACAAATATTCAACCAATAAGACACAAAAAGGATTTAGTTTTAAAAGTTAAATATTAAAACATATTCTAAGATGAAAAAATAAGCTTACTTGCTTTGTTATCTGTCCTTTTAAGGTTTTTGATCTCTTTTATGGGTAAGTGGCTTCTTCTGTGTCCCCCATGTGGGGCTTTTATAGAGGTTACCGCATCATAAAGTCCCGACGGCTGTGCAGATGAGGAGCAGAGAGGAAAATCGAGACTGCATGCCTGCAGGCTTTACAAGGATTTCTGTTGTAGTTAACAGCACCAGAAGATTTAGCTGAACTTTAAAGCACTAAATAAAATCGCCCCGAGGCTACTTGCTACGAACATTCATTTGTTCCTGCATTTCACGGAGATAACATACATGATTTAAATCCCAATGAAAATCACACCAAAATTATTTAGTTCTGTAATATATTAGCCTTCTAAGACTTCTGTTTGTGGGTTCACACCTCATGGTCACACACTCTACCATCAAGGATCTCAGTTTAATTTTTGTTCAATTTTGTTAAAGATTAATTTGCTATGATGAAGAATTTTCTCAAAAGAATGGTTTAGTTTTACTTTATATATTTTGTATAGTCCCTTAGTAAGTCTTTTGAAGGTAAACTTTGAAATTTAAAAAAGTAATATTTCACCATAATATCCAAGTAAGGACATTATTGTGTTTTTATCAGAGATAGCCTGGGTGAGGAAACCATCTCTGTGGTATCTGGCATTTGCAAAACCAGCTCAAGAAAAGTGTCCAAAATGTGTGGGGTCTGCTTCCTTTTTCTGACCCTAGAACTGTAAGAGTTTGGCTTCAAATTAGTTTACCATAAAGTGCTGCTGAAGCACATGGATGATGAAATATAATATATGCTTTCCATTGATGCCAAGAATGAGACCAGAAATTATCAGAACGTTTTTTTGGCATGGAGGTGATTGTGCTGAGGGAATATGATCATAAAGATGAACCGACCTTTACGTTTGTTCAAGCACATATCTCACTCTCAGGGTGTACTTAATAACTGTAGTGTTTGGTTATAACTGATGGTCTGGTTTAACTGGGCTGTTACTATTTACTCAGGACCTTGGAAAGAACAAAGGAATCCAAGTTATGCTTACTGGATAAAGGATGAGTTGATGTTAAAGCTGTCAACACTGGATATACTCCTCACAGAATTTGTTGTTGATAGATCGAAGTCTAAATGGGTTTAAGTGTAAATGATACATTTTAATCTTTGCTGAAGGTTGTGTGTAGTAAGAGATGTGATGCTAATGTGTTTGACCTCCATACACTGGCGGCTTCTACTTATATTTGCTATTTCTGTTAAGACATTGATTTGATCACAAAAGGTATTTCTACTTCGAAGACTGCAGTTTAATATAAATTATCAATTATATTAATATTCTTATTAAATACTTTGTTATTTACATAGTTGAATGTGCTGACAAGACCACACAAAACATTTCTACGGAAATCAAATTTATCAACCTATTGAGGTCTGGATTTGGAGTTCCACTCATAATGAAAGTGGAAAATACACTACAGCCTGATCCAGCTTTGATATAATGTCCTTAAAACAAGTCAAAATGAGGCTCAGTAGTGTGTGTGTGCCTCTACATGCCTGTATGACCTCCCTACAATGCCTGGGCATCCTCCTGATGAGGTGGCGGATGATCTCCTCCCAGACCTTGACTGAAGCATCCACCAACTCCTGGTTAGACTTAGGTGCAACGTGGCGATGGTGGATGGAGCGAGAAATGATGTCCCAGGTGTGCTCAATTGGATTCAGATCTAGGGAATGGGCGGACCAGTCTACAGCATTAATGCCTTCATCCTGCAGGAACTGCTGACACACTTCAGCTACATTGTCTTGCATTATTAGGAACCCAGAGCACACTGCACCAGCATATGGTCTCCCAAGGGGTCTGAGGATCTCATCTCGGTACCCAATAGCAGTCAGGCTACCTCTGTCAAACACATGGAGGCTCTGTGCGGCCACCCAATGAAATATCCCCTCACACCATTACTGACCCACTGCCAAACTAGAAATGCGGGAGAATGTTGCAGGCAGCAGAATCTTCTCCATGGCATAATTACTGTCATGTGTGCTCAGTATGAAATTACTTTCATCTTTGAAGAGCACAGGGTGCCAGTGTAGGAACTAAGAATGGGTCTGTCGTCACCACCTACAGAACCACTCCTTTATTGGGTTTGTCTTGATAATTGCTCATAATTTCCACCTGTTGTCTATTTCATTTGTACAAAAGAGTGTGAAATTGATTGTCAATCACTGTTGCTTCCTAAATGGAGAGTTTGATTTCATAGAAGTGTGATTGACTTGAAGTTCCATTGTGTTGTTAAAATGTTACCTTTATTTCTTTAGCAGTGTATTTAGTACTGTCTCTTTTTCATTCATTCTATTTACTATTCAATGACAAGAAACTAAACAGAGAATCAGCATCATTACATAGCACATTGAGCAGATGAATAGCAGAGCAGAGTTTCATAACATTCTCTTGGTCCGCATGGCCCTGAAATTCGCACCTTCCAGTGCGTATGTAGAGTAGATCAACACTCTGCTGCCACACTGGAAATTGGAATCACAAGTGCCCCTTTTGCCGAAGTTTTGAAATAAGGAGACATTTCTCAAATTAAAGTTATCACAATAGAGCAACACTCTCTGAACGAGGGCTTTCCTGTTTACTTCAGTGCTTCTTCTGCGTCAGTGGTTAGGCTTCACCGGTTGCTGGTCAATTTTTCCTTCACCATTTAGAAAGAAAAATATATATCAAAGGTTGAAAATATTAGCTTAAGGCGACCACTTATTTAAAGTCACACTACTTCGTCCAGGCCAATTTCGTTTACTCTCCGCTGCTTCCCTCAGATAGTTGATTTTTTATTTATACTGTCAGGGGACTAACCACCTCAGAAGTGAAGGGGTCCCATTTTTCAGAGGTCTATTGTGACCCTAAGTCATATCCGTCTACTTCCGGTGAACGGGTCCCCTACCGTCCAAACAAAAAATGAATAAGTCAATATAGCGATAAAACGTATCTGCTCATGCCAGTTGAATTCTGCTACTAATTTAGTATTTAATGTCCATGAATTTTACAGACATATTTTTGATGGCGAGAAAGCAAAAATGTTTGGCCGGCGGGAAAGGTTATGTTAGGTTTTGTTTGAAAACACATAGACTACAACTGAAGAAGAAGAAAAAACAGCTGTGAGTTTAGCAAGGTTAACATCCTTCCTCCAGGATGAAGAAAGGAGTATAAAAAGTGGAGAAAACCTTTATAAATCTGTCAGCGTGGAAAGTGGCATCTACCCTGGGGGAGAAATAGTCGGTGGAGTGAGAACCAGCATTGGGGAGAAGCTTTACAAGGTTTCAATGGATAATTTTAGTGCTAGCTAGTGCTAGCTACACAACGTCATATATGCAACTTCTGATTTGCAGTTTTTTACAAAATAATGTATCACAAATCACATGAAAAACACATTTGAAACTCACATCATTAGATATAATTTAAAATTGAGGTACACCATATGTGATTCAGGATGTAAAGCAAAGCAGACCATAAAATTACTTTTTCAAGTTTATGCACCTAATAAATCACACAAAAAGAGCGTAAACATTTGGTACAGGCTACCAAACTGATTTACAGGTGAAACTTGACAAATTTGAATATCGTGTAAAAGTTCCTTCATTTTTAGTCCGACTGTGCCTCAGGGGTTCGGAGTTCACCTTGTAACTGGAGGGTTGCTGGTTCCAGCCCAAGATCCATCTGTCTCAGTCGCTGTGTCCTTGGGCAAGACACTTCACCTACTACCTGCTGGTGTTGAGGGGCGCAATATGGTCTGGTATTCAGTCTGCCCCAGGGAAACTGCGGCTACAAACATAGCTTTCTTCCACTAGTGTGTGAATGTGAGAGTGAATGAATTATGGAATTTGTAAAGACTCTTTGAGTGTCCAAAAAAGCACTTTATAAGTTTGATGGGTCATTATTATTTCAACTTATAAGGTGAAAAAAAAGATAGACTCATCACATGTAAAATGAAAGCGTTTGTTATAATTATGATGATAATGGTTTACAGATCATGAAAACCGCAGAAAGAATCTCCCATGAAATTTGAATATTGTGAAAAGGTTCAATATTTTAGGCTCAAATTGTCACGCTCTAATCAGCTAATACCAGTAAACACTAGCATCCTGGGCTACTATAAAACCGCAGCAGAGCCAGAGTTGGATAACATCCATGCCACGCTGCATTGAGGCAGTGGAAGTGATGCAAACGGTGCCCAAACCATCAACTGAGTACATATGCATTGTTACACTTTTCAAAGTTCAAAAATTTCTCTATTTAAAGTCCTTGATTTATTGAATTCATATAATATCCTACTTCTAATATTCTAGTTTTCTAAGATTTGAGGATTTTCATCATCTGTAATCCATAATCAAAGGTATGACAAATAAACTTTTTAAATATCTCACTTTGCATGTAATGAGTTTATATTATATATTAGTTTCATCTTTTACAATGCATCACTAAAATAAATGAACTTTTGCATAATATTCAAAATTTTCACGTTTCTCCCATGCATCATTTCTGTTCCCTCATAAAATACAGACAAGAATGTATTTTGGAGTATGACTGAGAGACTAATAAAAAAAATAAAAGTCCTGTCCTGATACCTGCCTGGTTTCTATCAGCAACTTATCTCCTTCTCATCCTACCAGCTGCAGCTGCTGGCCTCACATCTCCTCCCTAACTCTGATCTATCTATTAGCGCAATACCGATTTCTCTAAAATAAGTGGATATCAATAGTGAGCACAAAATATACACGGAAGTGAAAGAGGACTGAGTTTACTCCAAGCAACTAACTAGAAAGTTATGTAACATAAGTCACATTAGTGGTGTTAACTAGCTTAAAACAATATATTTGCATGTATTAGCTTGCTATAATTTAGCTAATATTGCCTGCATGCAACAACAAAACTCAATTTACACCTTGTCTGGAAAAATCTCTACAAAGTTTGTTGCTTTTTGGCCCAACCTCTGGCTGGTTTGCTGAACAAGCTGCCCTGCTACTCTGCAGCACCTGTCTGTGATCCACCTATGCCTGCGTTAGAGTGTGTAAACTTAAGGAGTGTTTAAAGACGACTCGTACAAAATATGTTACCACACATTCAATGGCAGTGACAGCTGAACAAAGTGCGGGAGACACGTCCCATGCGTATCCCATGGTCGTTACGCCCAAGAATATAATCTTCAATATTGAATTCAGTACAAAAAACATATTTCTTTAAGTACTTCACTAGCTGGATCTCAAAATTGCTTCTCTGCCAGATTCAAGGATCTGTTTAATTGTGTGGCATTTACCTTATAATGGTGCCCCTAGTTTAAAAGTTTAACATGAAATAAATGTTTTTTCTCTGAGGGTAAAGAAAACATTGAGGGAAGGTTTACCATAGATTTTTTTGCTTTGCAAACCGCAGCAAAAAATATTAATGCTAAATCAGTCATGTTCGAGTCTCGGTTGATAAATGATGATTGATTATGCTGACTGGTCTAACTGGATTTAGCCTGAATGAGTTATTCACCCTCATATTAACTGTCACATCCCTGGAAGCTCGAACCCAGGAGGCATCAGTCTTCAGCACAACAATATTAGCAACACTGGAACTGACAAGTCTTTTTTTAAAGACTATTAAATTCCAGCTGAAAACACAATCATTTGTGCGTCGTCCACCTGTCACTGGCTGATAAGAAAATATTAGAAGGTGGTAGCTTTGTTGGTATAATTTATTTAATGTTAGATCTATTAGAGATTGGTCCTTTTGTTGTTTTTCAGGCTAACAATTTTTTTAACCTATTGACACAAATTAGTCGTTTGCATAGTAAGACAAAAGAGAGTAAGTCAGTGGACCAAAAAGCAAGAATTAGTTGGTAAAAATATTTTGTCATGCTGCAATATGCATCAGTGTATTTTATGCTAGGAAATTGTGTCCCATATTAACAGCCTAGGTCTGTTTCCACCAAGACATTTGTGAGAGGGGGGGACTGACTGGCTCAGTTCTCTCAGCTATTTGTCTCTAGAAAAAAGTATTCCCTTTAAGGAACTTATGAAGCAACAGCATCATCACCGATCAGCACAAAACTGCGCCCATAGCAGTTTTGTATTAACAAGAGTTTGACAATGGAAAAATCACAGATTGTTTTTGCTATGTTGTTATCAGGTTTTTAATTAAGAAATTAGCTGATCTGGTTTAATGCTTTTTAATGCCCTTTTAATGTCATAAAAAAAAACATAATGCAGTCAAAAGCACCCACAAAAACTCATGAATATATTTACATTAAAGAAGTGGAAACGGGCCTTTTGAAACACTTACTTGTGAGAATAAAAGTAAGTTAATGACATGGTTTATAAAATGTTATTTTTTTAAAGACCATAAGTAGACCTGCAATTGTCATCAGACCCCATTACACTGATATTCATAAAGATTCCATTCCAACTGCCTTTTAAAGTCATCTTTGCGTAATTTATGCTCATTACAAATCCAGATGCACTGTTAAGGCCTAGGAGGATAAAACATAAAAGGAGAAACAGCATCACAAAGACAAAGGAACACAGGGAGAACTGTTCAATCTAACGTCTTAACTGGAAAAACTATAGCTCAACTGTAAACCTACCAAGACACTGTTATCCACCTAAAGTGTCAATCTGAGAAGCAGCCAAGAGGCTCATTATGGTTCTCGATTATGGTTTTATTATTCATTATTTTCTACAAATCAAAGGAAACAATGGCATGAATAAGGTCATTTTTGAAAAGAAGAATTGGTAGCATTGTTAAACTGTAGGCAGATGCCACATTAAATTACTCCAACTTACCTCTGCGGCCACACATTGGACACCCCTGGTATGGAGGGAAAAGTGCCAGGTGAAATGTAGTGCATGTAATAAGTAGTATGATCATCTGTGACGGAACTCAATCAAACAAGTTTGCAAAAGATCCAAATTGTTAAATAAATACAACAATAATAATTTCAGTATGCAAAAGGGCAGGTTTGCAGCTAATGAAATCTGAGAGACATTACTAAAAAACTAAAAAACTAAATCCCTAGACAAATGTAATGCAGACAGTAATAAATGAAACATTAAAATTCCATAAAACAAAAAGTAAAAAAGGTGGTTATAAAACAGTGAGGGTGATGGAATTTAAACAAACAATGTCCTATCTGAAGTAATAAAATGATATGTTGTTATGCAAGGCAACATGCTCTGAATAACCAAAGGTAAAAAAGTAGTAGAACAAAAGCCTCCTACACATCATCTGCCAGCAGGCCTCAGATGAATAAGGAAAGAGAGGAGGAGTTGATGGAAGGTAGAACAAAAAAAATCGGGAAAACAATCTTGGCTTCAAACTGAAGGTAGGAGAGCTGTCTGCCCTCAACTCCAAGCGAGAGAGAGAGAAAAAAACATTTTACTGAAAGGTGCCTTTTGTCCGACAATGACTGAATGATTATAAGACAGTTTTATTTCAGGGTAATGTGTGATAGTTTTTATACCGAAAACACAATGGGCAGCAAGAAAAATAGTTTTTTATTTATCCATTCTGTCACATTATCAAAATAATAAAAGGTAGATGGATTTATTAAAGCCTAGTAAAATAAAGTAAAAAAATCAGTTATGCGTTTGCCGGTGTTCATTTTGACAAAATAATGTATTTAGCTTAAGTCTTAGTCTTTGACTAAAATAAATTTTAGTTTTAGTCAAGATTTATTTATTTCCTTTTTTATTTTAGTTTAATTTTAGTCGACTAAAATAGGAAGCTATTTAAGTCAACTAAAATGTGCATTATATTTTTTAGGTTATAATTTTCTACTAATGTACAGAGCTTAAAAAAAATATCTGTTTGGAATTTTTATTTAATACACAGGGCCCAAACCTTACCAAACAACAATGATGACATACCACACACCTAAGAAAAAACATGTTTGAATTATGAAAAGTGTGCATTTTACATATAGAAATAATGTGACTAGAAAATATCAAAATCGGGCAGAAGAAACATTTCCAAATCGTTATTTTTCAACATAAAACTTAAGAATACTAGGGCTGATTTCAGTGTTTTTTATGTATCTAGAAAAGAAAAATGGCCTTTATTGAAGAATCACAAATCCAATAAAAGTTTCACAAATCACAGACTTAACTAATCTGTTATCGATGCAGAATAATCTCCAAGTTTGGAATGTCTTTGTAACGTAGTTTTTAAACTAGAGCAGATTAAAGATGCTCAGTTTAGAAAAAAAAATTTTTGTAATTGCCCTTTAGCCATTTCCTGAATGAGAAGCTAGAAAACTTTGTTAAAGGGGAATCTTTTATTTTTTATTTTTGCTTTACATTATTTTTTTCAGCAAATTTTATGTTTTTTTACTCACCCTGAGAATTTTGGAGCCAGTCTGAGAACATTCAGAAGTATTTATATCCACTTCCTCTATCAGCGGACAACCATAGAACAGGAGTGGTAGGCGCAGTCACCGTTCCGCTTGTAATAAGGGTTAATCTGCCCCATACGCCTTAATTTTACCATATTTATTATCCACTTCGATTTACGAACACCCTGGAAGTGGTTCTGTATTTTCTTCTGGGCTGATTTGGACGTAATTCACAATTACATCGCAGCAGGACTGCCAGTCTGTGTTTTACCACGGCAGATTCACCATGCTTGATGGTGCGTTCAGACTGCAAGCTTTGTCAGCGTCAAGCTACGCTCACAAAGCGACTAGTGCGACACTTATATACAGAAGATACATTTTTAGGCTGAAGCTTGCAAAGCTCATAGGCGGGCCTTTCTCTGCTGGATATTTTCAACACTCACTAGGCAGTGTCCACGACGGGCAACGTCACTACAGTGAGCCGCTGTGACTGGTTGCAGTGCCGCGTCAAGAGCGTTAAAACCTTCAAAAGTTCAACTAGCTGAACTTCTGCGTTGCTAGCCTTATGAGCTTTGAAGCTTGAAACGCGGAAAAAGCTTAAAAAGTTGACGGAGCAAAGGCTTGAGAAACACAGCAGAGACTGTGTTTACATGTGCAAAATGTCTTTAATCTGATCATTGATCAGATTAGAATTTGACTGTGTACATGGCCCTGAAAACATCTATCCGATTATGACAAAGTGTTTACATCCGCCACCTGTTTGATCGGATCAAATCATTTTGACATGTGGAGAACTAGCTGAAATAACGGAAACAGCAATAGAAGAAGAATAAGCAGACTTCCGTTGTTGACAAACATGTCTGCTTTCATTTAAATTGGAGCGGTACGATCTTCTTAGCCGGCTTTTATCTTTTCCGGGAACAATTAGATCTACAAGCCAAACAGCATAACGTTTTTCAGTTTTGTTTCAAGCCCGCCATGCTTTCATCCAGCTTCCGTCTACGCCAATGTAAGGTACGTCAACGCATGATGTAACAGACATGCACAGTAATGACCTTCATTTGGAATAAGAGTTTACATGTGCAGCCATCGGATTAACTATCCACATAACCCACCTGTCTCAATCGGAATGAAATTTTGATCTGAATGAGTGTAGTCTGGTTAGAGTAATCCGAATGGCATGTTTACATGAAGCATTTTTATTCCGCTAAATTTTTTTATCCGATTACTTGTGCCCATGTAAATACAGCAATTTTCTCATCTCCTCTGTTCCCTTTGCCAACATGTCCGTTAAAATCTGAACCAATCACCACCCTCTCAACTTTCATGATACCCTGCATCAAATCATTAGCCTGGGTGCCAGCCGAAGTCCCGCCCACAACATGGTCTGGAAGTTCGGTGTGGCATTCTTCCGGTGAGGAGCAATTATGCCCGAACAAGATCTGTTCAGACCAATCAAATCGGGCTTATGATGATTGCTAGGTGAACAACAGTAACATAATAAACCACGTCACCAAAGAGCGCCTGGGTTGAATTAGTTTAAAACAACGATGGGGCCGCTGGAGAAATGAGATGTGTAAAGTCTGCCATGGAGTCTGTTCTAGAAAATATTGACAGTGTATTAATTTTAAAAGAGAAATTTTAAGAGAGGAACAGAGCAACGTCACATACTTCCGTTGCTCTGATTGGTTATAGGTCTATCCAATTGATTGCAGAGGCATTTTTTTTGTGGTTTGGTTAAAACACGCCCCATAAACACAGCCCAATGGAGCAGTATCAGACTCACATTCTGATTGGAATTGAGTATGGCTACGTCAGACTATCAAATCATCTAGTTCATTCCGAAATTTGGGCTTCTGTTCTAACTCACATTCTACTTGTGGGCCATAACCAGTAACAAAATTAATCATTATTCCCTCCATTTCAAGCTTCAGATTCATCAGCCTATCTGTCACCCTTTTCACTTCCAGAACATTCATAGCAAGTTCCTCCTTCAAGATAACTCCTACTCCATTTATCTTTCCATCTACCCCATGGGAGAACAACTTGAACCCTTCTCCTAGGCTTCTAGCCTTGCTACCTTTTCACTTGGTCTCCTGAACACATACGCTATCCACCTTCCTTGTCTGCAACATGTCCACCAGCTCTCTAGTTTTACCTGTCTAAGTCCCAACATTCAAAGTCTCCACTCTTAATTCCAAGCTCTTGAATTTCCTCTTTTCTCTTTGCCTACCTTCCTCCTCTCCTCCTTCAGCCAACAGTAGTCCAATTTCCAACCGTACCCAGTGGGTCAAATGCACCGGTGGAGGTCGTTGTTAACCCGGGCCTCGACCGATCCGGTATGGAGTTCATGTTTGTGATATGCATATTTGATTTGGCTTTGCTTTAATGTCGGATGCCTTTCCTGACACAACCCTCTGCATTTTTTTCAGACTTGGGACAGACACTAGAAATCACTGGCTTGTGACCCCTTATGGTTGCATTATTTTTTATTTTAATTCTTTTGAACTTATTTTAATTATATATCTGCACCATTATATCAGAACAATTTCCTAGTCTGTAAACTTGTTTTACTGGCAGTGGCAAAAAAGTATTCCTGATTCTGATCTATCATGAATGCTTCCCAGTTTGATAAAATGTATTTTTTGTGCTTTTTCTTTAAATTGAATAAATAAAATTAAAATTTTGAAATAAAACACTTAAAACATATTTTTTTTTAAATCCCCAAACCTTACCGGAACATTCCTGGGTCTGCCACTCCATACACTGGCCATACGGGAATGAGATGACGTACGCTGAGGAGTCCACACAGCGCTGGGTGCTTCCACACCACATGCACTCCATGGCTTGGCTGGTGCAATTGGCGCAGCTGGTCCTAAGGGCACAGGGCATCTTACATGGACGAGCACTTTGACCCTGAGGACTCCCTGAGTAACGGGACAAAGGAAAAGAGTATGCTCAATCAATTGTGAGTTTGGATTAAAAATTTACAAATTTTCTGCTAATGCTTCTCAAATCACAGCCTGAGGTCATTAGGTTGGCTGAATTTATCTGAATTTGAGACCCACAAATGTCATTCTTCAATCTGACCCAATTCTCACATGTCCCCTCATTCATTCTCATTCATTGCTTCTCACCAGCAGGTTTTTCACAGATCAGACCATCAGCGGTGGCAGTACAGGGATTAGCTTTGAGACCGACCGTCTCAGTTCTCTCCAAATAGGCACAAAAGCCTGAGTCACTGGGCTCTCCGGGCAACCATCGCAGAGTGGTGTTGCTGAATGGGGATGTGTCCTCCCAGCCCCAGTAGGACACATTGATCTTCCTAAGGCCCACCCATGGAGATAAACTCTATGGAAACAAAAAGAGACATATTATTTGTCAGATGGTTCTGGCAGTTCGTTTAAGGCGCTAATATTTAAAGATGCTGATTTGGTGCTTGACCAGAGGCGGCAGCAAATACCAGCTACTAATACATGTGTATGTGTGCAACAATATGAGTTCATGGTACATGTCTTACTACTCCTTTCCACTGAACGCGTAAGTGGTTTGTAATGTCAGTGAAACATATTGTGCACATGATAGCCAAGATTAAAGTCAATGGGATGGTTGCCATGGGGTGCGAAGAAGCTAGAATTGGACGCGTACTGAAGCGTAGTATCGAGGCCCTCTCCTACACATATGGGACAGCTCTATTCATTACGCGCTAAGTTTCTATAGCGCGTCAAGTTCAGCAGTTTAGTTCGGAGCAGACGAGAAATCAGGCGTTTGTGAGGAATACCTGGAGATTTAGAACTACAGGACACCCGCAGATTTCTGATTGCTTGACTAGTAAAAAAAAACATCTCTACCTGTGACACCAGGGTTGAAGTCAGCCGGTCGGTGTGTTTTATTTATTGGTTTTTATCAAGGGTGAGGAATAGTTAAGATTCCAAGTGGAAAATCCCCCAGTTTTCATGATGCCAGTGATCCTTTTTATAAGGACAACATAAAAATGGAGAAGGTATTGGCATAAATGTCTGCTGTTCTGGGAGTGGATGGTAAATTAATGTTACTTTTTTTCCCCACATGCTACCCTTTAAGCTATGCAACTGCAATTCTCCTGTGAGAGGACCTGAGTGGTAAAGGGGGTTGGTATTGTGACAACTGATCTTCAACATACTTTGGTGCTAAGCCATTCAATCATTTTTAAACTAGTAGGAGTATTTTGAACTCTATTCACTGAGCCAAAGGGGAGCCAGTGACTTTAGAAGCAGGTTAATGTGTTCTATTTTGCTTGTTCTAGTGAGAACACAATCAGCAGCATTCTGAATCAGCTGCAGCTGTCAGATTTGGTTTTTAGGTAGACCTGTGAGAACACTATTGCAATAATCAACCCAACAAAAGATAAACACGAGTTTTTTCAACGTCCGGTTGCAACATTAGTCCTTTAATCCTAGAAATGTTCTTCAGGTGATAGAAGGCTGACCTTGGAATTGCCTTTTTGTGACCTTGGAGGTTCAGGTCTAGTAAACATGATTATAATTTTTCAGTAATACAATTCTGTCACTTTTTTTCATGAAAAAAAGGGAATTGGCAGGTCTTTATAATAGTATAATTATTTTTAGTTAACACTGGAAATGAAGTCATATCTGTGTAGCAAAGTGGTTAGTGCAGGTGCTCAGAAAACAGAAGCACTTTTCCGAGTTCAAGTCCCATCCCCTGCTTCTTATTTTTGAGCCTTATAGCAACCCATGTATTAAGTTGACCCTACATGTTTATATTTAGTTCAGTCAACAAAATTCTTGGTTTTTGTTTCTTTTTGGTTTTTTGAGTGTACTGTATATCTAGAGTTAATGCCTGATCATTTCTAGAAGCTGTGTCCTGACTGTTAAGGTTATCCTCTTTAGGTTAAAAAAGAATTAAGTTTTGCTCATGTTCAGCTGTATAAAGTTATGGTGTATCGTTTATAGCGTTTAAGTACAATGGTGTGGGTACCTGACGTGCTCAGGTTACCAGATGTACTCGGGGGGCCTGTGCCTAGATAGGTTTACATGATGGTTGGACGCTGACAGAGTATGTGATTGCTGGACGTTAGAATGTAATCTCCATTTCTTTTGTAACTTTATTAAACAAACAAATTAAGTATATAGAATAATTCAACAGATACAAACAACCAGGAGTGTTATATAAATATCGTACATGCAAAATGTACGTATATGAATTATTTTAACAGCATTCTTCTTGATAGCCTCATATTGATTTGAAGTATCATTAAGCATATCATATTTTTGGGGTTTTCTAAAAAACAAAAGCAAAACATTTTTACATCATAGGAAAATCAGTCAAAATATGGAACTAACAACCTGCCAAACTCTTTCCAAAGCCCATGCGTGAAAGAGCAGTACCAGAAAGATTACATGCTTTCCTAATGTCCTCACCGGAGTTATTAACATTTATGTCTCTTTAATTTATATAGTGCTTGCAAGGTAATTTGTCTGAGTTAAGGTGCCATAGTGTGACGTTTTCAGCGCCGGCCCCCCAAACAGTTCTGGTAACCCGAGCAGATCTAGTACCAACAACGGTGTTACTAACGCCGTTATTTTTTAGGTTACGGAGTGATCTAAATAATTACTTTTGATCTCGTTGCAACGCCGTTACCGTTATCAGTGATGTAAATTGGTGCGTTACTACAATGTAGTTGAATGAAGCGCAGTTGTGTCCCGTTTCATTAAAGCGGAGATTCCCTCCAACGTCTCACCGAGAACTGGGCTGACAGAGTGGATGCAACGGCACCAAAGGCTTGCTCCGGAAGACAAATATTTTTTACACATAAACACTGATTATTATTAGAAAAACAACTTCAGCTGAAGACATTACTAAAGAAAAAACTGATTCAAGATGTTCAAGGGGGTATGGTAATTACTACAGCCAACTGAAGCCAAGTTCAGTAAGCACTTTACTGCTGAGAAAACACATGTTGTTTGTTGATTATGGCCAATAATAATTAAGAAATCTATTATCACAGCTGTGACTTATCTTATAAAACACTCGTAGTTCAGAGAAAGGTTGTGAAACTACTACCTTACAATGAGCTAGAAATAAAACATCAAACATCTAGAGCTTAATAGATGTTATCATCAGTTGTTGTTACAATAATTATCAAAACCAGAAGAAACATGTGAGGTACAACATGTCTCTAGCCTTCTTAATTTACATTTCTACCATAAATAGTACAAGAGCCAAGCATGTTAAAACATTCCCATCCACCTGCCAGCTGTTTTTCAGACATCTGGATTTACTAAAATCAAAAGGAACATGAAGAAGACAGACTTATGATACTGGTGTCATTAAAACGTACCTCCTCTTTTTCTCAGAACTGGGACGCCAGAGAAATTGTGCAGTAAAAGTTCAAAAGTTTAAAGATTTTAACATGATCTACGCTTCGTCAAACGAAGCCAGTAGTGGTAATTTATGCAAGACAGAAAAACAATCCACCAAGACTTGTTTATTATGTATTTGTTTCTGCTACATGATCATTTGAAATAAGTTTTTTTTTTTCTAATCTCTGGAGTAAGCATTCCTTGGCATCCAATTATAAAATGTTACAAATGTATGATGTTAAGGTAACGGGGTGTGTAGCTGTTCATAATGAATCAAACAGTAGGTTGTACAGATTTCGCTCCAAGGTACATATTAGACCTGTTCATCATAAGTACTTTATTTCAACAATGAATCCAAATGATTAGTGATTGTTTCTCTCACTCACTCTGTATATATCAACCTGGTGGAGTAGACAGTACGACTACAAATGTTACAGACTTTCATCACTAAGACATTTAATTTCAAGAGATATGAACAAAGTTCAAAATGGAAAAAATAGTGAAAAAGAAAGTTTTAAATAACAAATTTTAAAATAGAGTGAAATATAAGCTATAGAAGTAAGAAATAAATATTTCCTGAGATGGAATTCAGTCTCAAAAATGAATGGGTAAAATGGATATGCAACCTATTCACAAGTTACTGCGAAGGAAGTAAAACCTATTGGCCCAATTCCCGCTGTATCATTTGCTGGATTTACAACAGGCAGACCACCCACCTGATTTTCCAGCTGATGCTTTTGGAGCTCCTCCAGAACAAAACTGACTTGATTGTCTATGAGCAGAGAGGCTATATTCCCCCCCAGGTTTTTGCAGTAGTGCTGTGCATTATCATAGCTCTCCCTGCTGGAGTTGATCCTCAGACAGACCTCCCCGACATGGTACCAGCCGTCCCCACAAAGCTGCCCTGCACACAGGAACAAAAACCGCCTTACTGCTTTTGCTCATAACATTCAACAGTTTATTATACCGTTTAAACCAGATATTTGCATTCACATTTTTGTCCTTTCCTGTCAAACATCAAATTAGGGTAAAATTTTGTTTTAGATCAACTATTAATATTATTAGCTCTATTTGTGTACTGTCAGAATAAGGAGAAATTTGCTTTGCATTTTTTTCTTGCTTTCAAAATAGGACGAATACATACTGTGCATTAAGTTTATTGTCTTTAAACAAAAAGAAAACTCCAGATTATTCCATCATGAGTTCTAGAAACTTCTGATTGAGCCCATCTGAGTTAATTGGTGGCACACCTGCGGATGTATATAAAGCCAACTCCCCAAACATGGAGCCATTTTCTTTTTCATCATGGGAAAATCAAGAGAAATTAATCAGGACATTAGGAAAGAGAATTTTGGACCTCCGCAAGTCAATCTTATACTTAGGTGCAATTTCCAGATGTCTGAAGGTCCCGGATTCATCTGTTCAGAGGATAAAAAACATGGAAAAGTCCAACCATCATACTGCTTAGTAAGGCGACCAAGAGAGGAAATGTGGACAGCAAAAGAGTATGTGAAGATGCTGAATTGAACTGGTAAGTCATTGTCACTATTCACAGTAAAACCAGTTCTGTTCCACCATGAACTGAAAGGTTACTCTGGGAGGAGGAAGCCACTACTTCAAGGCCACCATAAAAATGCCTGACTACCATTTGCAAAGAAATGTGGAATTTTGGACACATCCTGTGGTCTAACGAGACTTTGACCTCTCCGACCATAATAATAAACGGTATATTTGGAGGGAAAACGGGGAAGCTTTCAAGTCTCAGTGCAACATCCCAAGTGTGAAGTGGGAGGGTGTCAGTATCATCTTGTGGGGCTGTTTTGCTGCAGGAGGAACTGGTGCACTTCAAAAAATAGATGACATCATTGGAAAAGAAAATGATTTGGACATTTTAAAATAACATCTGAAGACATCAACCAGGAAAGTGAAGTATGGGTGTTCCAGATGGACAATGACCTTAAGAGGACATCTAGAGTAGTTACAAAGGCCTCTTTTCAAAGACAATGCTACATTAAGTGTGCGTTTATTTCATTTATTAGCTGTGGCGGCAACATGCTTCAATCAGGTGCTTTTCAAAAAAGATTATGCCTTATCGGGATAAGGGGAGCCATGGGGGTGATGTCCGTGCTGCAATGACACCTGAGTGTCCCCCTGGGCACCATGGGGAGCCTAAGGCCACGTCCACACTAAGCCGGATAATGCCTTAAACGTATAAGTATTTAGTCTACACCCCCCTATCGTCCACACTAAGGCGGCTTTGTTTGTGGTCTGTGGCCGGATAAGTATTAGCCGGGTAAGAGAGCCATCTAACTGTTATCTCAACTTATCCGGTCCCCGGCGAAATCAGAGCAGCAACGTCAATCAAATGCTGCGTCCTAAATTGATGACGACAACAACGCGACAGCATATAATGACAACAGCAAAGATGGAGACGAGTCTCGCTATGCTACTTCTTCTTTTGCAAATTCAGACGTTTGCAAAGTTAACCCTGACCTACTTGCGGATGAGAAGGCGACACAGGAGGCGATCCGGGACACGCCGACAGCGACATAGATTATACGCGTCAATGTTCTTTTTGTTTTTCCCCGTGCATGCCCAGTACATGCATAGGTAGGCATTGGATTGCGCAATCATGGGACCTTAAACGGACCGTAAACGCGGCGTAAATGCTCGTGTTGAGTGGATAACATTAGTCGTCTAACTCCCCGTATAACCTTATCCGGCTTAGTGTGGACGTAGCCTAAGTCTCCTCCCCTTCCGGTCGGCCCGTGGGTCCCCTGGCCGAAAAAATAATGAATGGAAGTCAATGGAGTGATAAAAATTATTTTCTGGTCTGCTTCGTCTTACATTTTTCTAATCACACATATGTTGTACCTCAATTTAAATTATAACTAATGATTTGCATTTCGACTGCGTTTGTCAAGTGGTTTAAAATTTATTTGATTGCAAAATTTCGCAATTAAAATGCCCACAAATCCGAAGTCAGAAGTCACATATATGATGTCACGCAGCTAGCGCGAGCTAACACTAGCTAACACTATCTATAGCACATAAAACACTCTCAAAGAGCTTGTAGAACTTCTCACGCATGCTGGCTCTCTCTTCACCGACTGCTTTACCCCCAGTATAGCTACTACTTTCCACATGGTCAGATTTATAATGGTTTTCTCCTCGTTTGATGCTCCTTTCTTTGTTGTGGAGGCTATGGCCCTTGCTCTCCTTCTTCTTCTGCAGTTGTAGTCCGCTAAACGTTTTTATACGAAACCTAAAGTAACTTTTGCCGCCGGTCGAAAATCATAATTTTCTCTGCATCAAAATTAGTCTTTAAAATTCACAGATATCATATGTTCGATCCATGGCGCATTTCAAATGGGATCAGAAAACAACTTTTATAGCTCTATTGACTCGTCTTAATATTTTTTTTGCAGTAGGGGACCCACAAACCGGAAGGAGAAGGGCGTGATTTAGGCTCCCCATTACGCTGCCCCTGGAAAGCACTCGGGAAATCTGTTTGTTCTTCCCGAACACTCGCTATTTAAGTGAATTTACAGGAATATATTAGCAACCGCGTTGAAAAGACCAGGGCTCATTCTGCTGACAAGAGCATTGCAGGAGCGTGTATGAGGAAAAATTTTTACCTTTTATATATATATTTATGTGTTATTTAATTTATGCATAGTCCCCTTAAATAGCACTCAACTGAAATAAACTACATAAAAAATTGAAATGAAATTATTGCACCTAAATGGGAATATATGCTGCAGGAATGTTCACCCATTCTATCCTAATCAAATAGGGGGATTGCTGCAGAGGTTATTGTCATGAGGTTTTGGATGTGTCTGGAACCTGAATGCCTCTGCATTGGAGACCGAAATTAAGCCTTACTTCAGCTAAGTTTTTAAACTGATGAAACATTTCTCCAATTAAACAGATCAGAAGATTAAAAACTCTACAAACTATCCATTTCCTTATCTGTAAACCATGCTTCGGTCACAGAAAATCCCACGGGAGTAGAGCAGCAGGCAAAACTTTTTGGCAAAAATTGTAGCTCATCTAAGCTGCCCCTACGAACACAGTCCCACACCAAAGCCTCGGTCACTCTTTAACCTGTAGTCCGCTCCCGGTCAGTGAGATGCATTTACATGCTTTGCAGACCAGTGGCTTTGACTTCTCACATCATGAAGACCTTGGAGCGGCTCCTTGTCCATAGAATGAAACTGCAGGTTGCTAAGGAACTAGACCCCCTCCAGTTTGCCTTTCAGGAACACTTAGGAGTTTAAGATGTGGTCCTTTACCTGCTGAACCGGGCATACTCCTACCTGGATGTGCATGGTTCTTATGTCAGGATAAGCCCTCCATACTGAGCAACAAACTTGTGGGTAAGGGTGTAGCCCCCTCCCTGACATCCTGGATTATGGACTACCTAAAATCTAGACCTCAATTTGTCAGGGTAGGGAGATGGGTTTCTGGGACACTTGAATGCAGCACTGGGGTCCCACAAGGGACTGTTTTGGCTCCCTTTCTGTTCACACTCTACAAATCAGACTGCAGTTACAACTCAGAGTCCTGCCACATCCAGAAGTACTCAGATGATACAGCTTTCGTGGCAAGTGTGAGCGTTGGACGGGAGGGGGAGTACAGGGATCTGGTGGAGACCTTTACTGACTGGAGCGGAAAAAAACTACCTTCTTCAGAACACCACCAAGACTAACGAGCTGGTGGTTGACTTCATGAGATTTAAATCTCCAACACAGCCAGTCTACATAGATGGGGAGGAAATAGAGCCTGTGAAGTCCTACAGATACCTGGGGGTGGTTCTGGATCAGAAACTGGAGTGGACTACCAACACAGACACAGCATACAAGACGGGACAGAGTCGCCTTTTTTTCCCCTCAGGCAGCTAAGGTCCTTTGATGTTTGCAGGGACATGGTGCAGATGTTTTACCACACAGTCATCAGAAGTGTGCTTCTGCATGCTGTTGTCTGCTGGGGAAGTAGCACTAAGGACAAAGACTGTAGACGTCTGGACAAACTGGTGAAAAAAGCCAGTTCTGCACTGGGTCGGGAGCTGGACCCTGTAAGAACTGTGGTGGAGAGGCAGATGAGGAGGAAGTTGCAGGGCATTCTGGGTAATACTAAACACCCCCTCCATGATGTCCTGACCAGCCAGAGAAGCAGCTGCAGGGAAAGATTGATCTCTTTGAGATGTAGGACTGAGAGGTTCAGGAGATCATTTGTTCCTGCAGCCGAGACATCCAACATGTTTCCTAAATTATTTTATTATTATTTGTCTTTTTTCCCAATCTAAGATGTATTTGTAAATATATGAGCACTTGACAAATTGAATTTCCCCTTTTCTTTCTTTCTTTCTTTCTTTCTTTCTTTCTTTCTTTCTTTCTTTCTTTCTTTCTTTCTATCTATCTATCTATCTATCTATCTATCTATCTATCTGTTTACACTGAACGTTTGGAGCTGTGAATACTAATTTAGAAAAATGACAGACAACCTTCATATTTCCACAAAAATAGCAGTCAAATACGGCAACCCCTGGTATAAAAGTCTGTTATAAACAGAAAAGATAGATGGACATAACTTGTTTTTTATACCATTTGAAGCCACACTCCTCAGGTCTTTTTTGTGAGCTGCTCCAAGATTCCCCGTGAACCATCTGGCAATCTGCTCATCAGCCTTAAAAGCCAGAAGGTCCCGAAACTCTGTATCACTCCAGTTTACCATCTCAGCTGACACAGTTGACAAATGCTAAATGAACTCCCCAAGTTTACTTGGATTTTACATACTGCTGCCGGCCGGGGCTCAGCACACATTCAACACATCATGACATTACCAAGCTTCTTCATAAGACCAGCGTTGCGACAAGATTGGGGTAATATTACGACTAAGCTTGCTGGCAAGAATGATTAAAAATTCCAGCAAATCCGTGCTGCCATGACGCATTCTAATACCCCAATATAAGTCAATAATATTTGAGTTAATCGTAGCTCCACCCACAGTTAGAAAAGGTATGGTATTCCTATATACAACTTACAAAAATGTATCATAGGTGGTACATCTCACTTTGTCTAAAATTTAAGAATTTACAAAACAATTTCACGGTGAAAGAAAGACTGTGTTGGGTACTGCAGCTCCTGCTCTGTCTGTCATGTAACTTGCCTTGTGGGCTTTGCTCAGAAAGCTTAATCTCAAAAATTATAGGACACAAAGATGTATATATTTCACCAAGGGGTTTAATTAAGATAGCATTTATAGAATGCAAGTTTTTCTTTCTAAAATGAGTGACCTAAAACACAGAACTTCAGGAAGTTCTATTTATTTTAATCCACAGGTGTTCCACTTTGTGTTTCAGTAGCAAATAGAGTCACTTATAATAAACACAGATGTGATTATAGATGGTCGTGGCTGATTGCTGTATATATAGGTAGGAATAAGAGTGACATCACTTTAATGGAACAAAGTAAAAGGGCAACGACTGACTGAAATAAGAGGAGAATTAAAATAGTGGAAAAAATAATGCCACAAAAATAAAGTTTTAGATAGGCTGGTTTGTAATTAGAGATAGACACATTGAATCATTAGGAATACTTTTTTTCACAACAGTGTGTCTAAAGAAAAGGCCAGAGCTGTCAAGATGGCAGAGCTACTTTCAAATGCCTCCCTAAACTAAAGCAAATATATCTCCAGGTGGAATAACAGGAGACATTAGAGTGTCACACTAATGGATTCACACAGACGAGCATTTTCATTTAATTTGTGTAGCCAATGACCCATCCAAAGGTTTCATAACTAAATGACTCCATACGTTCTGTTTACTAATGCAAATTTCAGAGAGACGACAGGATGTTAGTCATGGGTATACAGAGGCGTTCCCAGACTCATTCGTGCAAAAAAGACTAACAACTCTATACAGACACATTTGGCGAGCGATTTGTGTAGGCCGCCATCTTGCTATGCTGCCGCCATTGCTGTGGTGACAAGTATGAGTGATTATGCTGTCATTGTAAACTGACCCTCTGCATTGACTGGATGATGAATATCCTGATTGATAATGTTGCAGAGTGGCCTTAACTGATTAAGGTATATTAAATGAATACCTATATCAATTTATGAATACCTATATCAATTTATGATCTAATAATTTGTTTAAGCCATAAACAGAATAATTAATTGGGAGATAGACTGTACTGATAATAACTGTGCAAACAGCATAAGTTATGTATGCAGAAGTTAGCAAGCTGATAATTTCTGGACTTTCAGGTTGTACGTACATGTAATTTCATGTATCTATATTTTACTTTTACTTGTTTCTAATACTAAAACAGTAGGCCTATTTGCTCCATCTGCTAATGAGGTAATGTTAAGTGTCTGTTTGTTAGCAACATTACTCCAAAGGCAATGGATAGATTTCCGTTAATTTTTTTTATTAATGTCTGCAGTGCGACCAGAAACAACAGGTTGGATTTTGGGGGTGTTCACTGTCTGGGGGGGCTGAGATTTCTTGGCGGAGGTCTGCACTCCGAGCGCCTTTCTTGTCCAACGTCTCCCAATGACTAACGTAAAGCTAAGCTCCTGAGTAGCATAAGCATTTTTATTTGTGGCACCTCACATGTCTGGTTCATAGATTGCTATTAAGACTTTGATTGTTTCCACGCACTGGGGACAACTGGTACTGAAAGTTGTAAAGACTGACTTTGAAACTGACATGAATGTGTAAAAATTACACATCTGAAGGTACCCGGTAGCAATAGCTTAGTTTAAGTTAGCCGTTTGTTATTCTGAATGCTACTCATAATGGCATGATGAGAAATACTTGTGCTGTTTATTTGTCATTCAGAAATTTATCATTCAGAAATGTCAAACTGAAATTAAGTCCAATGTACCTATATGTTTAATTAATAAAATGTTTGTTGTATTTCAAGAATCTTAATTAAAACATCCCATGAATGAACTTTTAAATTTTAACCTTGTGAATTTAATATGAGTCATTCATTATAAGGAATCCCTTCAACCAAAATATGTTTGCGGATTGCATGTGTTTAAATTAGTGCATCTCCTCACCGGGCAGTGCCTGACACTCCTGCTGCTGCGGCTCCCACTGACAGTTGCTGCTCAGGGAGCAGCTCCGGCAGTTGGCTAGTCGGAAACACTCCTGCTCCTCCCTGCGCCTGCACCTGGACGGGTCTCTCACCGACTTCGCAGAAACAAACACCAACGGAATGAGGACACAATATTAGTTCACGTCTTAACTTTTTCATTTTCAAGTAACTGCAATAAACCTGGAGAAATCAATGCAATGCGCCACAAAGGCTGAAAAATGAATAAAGAGCGATGGGCGGGTTGAATGAGAAGGCAAACAGAGCATCCCGAGTGAAAAATGAAATCAATACGTGCATTTTACACTGAGATGAAGTTTTTATTGAAGGATTCATTCTGGAAGCTGTGATCGCCTCAGTTCAAGAGTAAAATATAAAGCTTAATAAAATGGAAACAAAATATGTTTTATGTGAACTTTAACTAAAGTTAAATATAATAACATATCCACTTATTGTTAGATTACTTGGATCTTTACTGGGATCTTAAATTATTTAAAGCTTACCCGCTAGTGGACAAAATACTCCACAAATTCCACAGCACTAAGTTTAAAAAAAACTAAGTACACTCTATGATTCAACAGCATGCATGTATGTCTTTATCAGTCTAACATGCTGTTGTGTTACCTTATAACCCCCCCCAAAAAAATAAAAAAATAAATAAAGAATTAAAACTGAAGGGCAGCAATGCCTCTCATCTGCCTCGTTATTGCTGATGACATTTCACCCTGGCATTGTACTAGCGCAGTGTCGTCCAGGTACACTGCAGTGCATGCTTAAGATGTTAAAACATTAATAACGTTAACTGAATTGAAGAGAACTTTCATTTGTCAACTTGAAAAAATTAACAGATTTTTAAAATTTTTGTGAGTTAAAACATAATTTTGGTAGATTTCAATGTTTCCATAAGACTTAGAAATTACTCTGCATTACCCCTTATTTTTTACATCTGGCTCAATAGATCAGCTTACCTTAAATTTGTAATATTTTCCAAAAAGGTGATGGTGAAACAAATGCAGATTCCTTTTTTATCAAATTAATTTAAGAAATTGTTTTATATCGGGCAAAATGTTACTGTATGATCCATTAAAAATATGCATTCTCATTTACTAAAACTTCTAACATTTAGACATAATGACTAAATTGCAATAATATAATTTTTAATTAATGTAGAAGAATACACACATGTCCCCTCCTTCGCCCTCCGTGCTTCCAAAAGCTGAGCTGGTGTTCAGACAGCATGGATGGAGGAGGAGACAGAGACAGCATGCCACCCTGCTGCTGGGCCAGCTCCAGAGTCAGCTACACACACATAGACACACACACAGAGTCAGAATCATTCATGGATTCAGATTCAGATACAGCCAAGCAAACATACAGAAAGAAAAGCCAAAAGAGATGCACACACAGAAAGACAGACAAAACATTGTTCAGATCAAAACAGGAGAAACAGCTAGACGTACTATGACGTATTAATATACCTCTGTATATTAATCCTTATTCTGTATTTTATTTCACTACTATTAGAAAGTACTAGAAGGTTGTAACCAGGGATGGGCGATTTGTCAAATTTCAATTGAAATTGTGATGGTAAAAAACTGGATCGCAATAATCTCATGGTGTGTTGTAATAGTTATGCCAACTGACCAATCCAGTTGAAGCACAGCCTTATTGTCAAGCTAATAGACTTATACAGTTGCAGAAAAAAAAAGACATGCAGTATTGAGAAGCTGGAGATCCCCGGTGTGAAAGTGCCGTGTCAAGAGTTTAAAGCAGTTGAATAATTTTGATAGAAAATGGACAAAATAGAAGATGATAAGAATAATAAAATTGCTTTCATTGACCAAAGTTATCAGTTAGCACTAGCATGCATTTTGACGCGATTAAGTCGTTAGCAATACAACAGGAGCACGACGCACTTTCTGTATGCAAATTATTAGTGAAGATTATATTTATTTATGTATTTATTTATTATTATTATTGTTTTAATTAGACAAAAACAAATCGAAAATTGAGATTGTTCAATACAGTGAAAATAATCTTGATTATTTTTTTTTTCTTAATCGCCCAGCCCTAGTTGAAACACATTTGTTTCATTTCATTAACCGATAACTCTTATGGACTCACCACGGTGCAGTTGGTGGAGGCAGAGATGCACTTCCTGTCCTCGCACCATTGACAGCCCAGGGTGTTCGCCGTGCAGCTTGCACAGTCTGAGAACTGAATGCACTGTTCATCTGTGCTCTCTGCAGAAGGAGTGACACAGGCCCATCAGCTTAAACAGACTGTAGCACGTCAACAGAGTAGGGCACAGCTTCATGAAGCAGAGAGTTGTCAGTGGGAACATTTCTCAGCCCCACGGAGTCTGCACCGATGAAGAAGGACTCACCTCAGGATGCCTTTAAACTGAAAGCATAACTGATGGTGTAATTTGGGCTATATTCGCAGTGCAGCTCAAACTAAATAGGTCCGAATGCAACTTCAGGTAAGGCAAGACAATTTTATTTGTATAGCACACTTTTCATACAAAGCAATTGAAGGTGCTTTACATGATTGGGTGGTAAAGAAACCAAACATATGACAAAAGCATAGAAACTAAAAACAGCTAAACTTAAAAGTATGAAAATTAAAAATATATAAAACACGAGAATCAATAAAACAAAATATTTGTGGTTGTTTAAGGAGGACCCAGAAACAGAATGACAGTTGGAGTGCTTAAGGCTTATCTTTATTTATTGTCCAGAACAGGCTCATGACTCAGACTGGACACGGGAGACTACACAGTGGGTTGTAGGAAGATGCAGAAAGACGCAACGAACCAGCCAAAAATCCATATTAAAATATTACTCAAAGCATCAGTTTGTAGTAATCTGGAAGTTTGGTCCAGCTTTGTGGGGCATAGAAACTGAAAGCTGCTTCTTCCATGGTTCTGATTCTAGGGATGTTTTGTAAGCTAGAGTTGGAATAGCTGAATGGTCTGCTGGATTGGTGATTAGTACTTTAAAGTCTATTCTCTGAGCTATGGGAGCCAGTGTAAGGACTTTAGAACTGGGGTGATGTGCTCTACTGTCCTGGTTCTGGTGAGGACGCGAGCAGCAGCATTCTGGATTAGCTGCAGCTGTCTGATTCACTTTTTAGGTAGACCTGTGAGGACGCTGGTACAGTAATCAATCCAACTAAAAATGAATCCATAGATGACATTTTCAAGGTCCTTTTGTGACATTTGTCCTTTAATCCTAGAAATGTTCTTCAGGTGATAAAATACTGACCTTGTTGTTGCCTTTATTTGATCCTGGTGGTTCAGGTCTGAGTCCATTAATACACCTAGATTACGCGCCTGATCAGTAGTTTCTAGTTGTATCAACTGAAGCTGTGTGCTGACTATTGATCGTTCCTCTTCAGGTCCAAAAACAACTATTTCAGATTTGTTTCTGTTCAGCTGGAGAAAGTTATGGGACATCCAGCTAATGGTTTGCTGGATGCATTTATTTAGTGCTTGGATTACTATATAGTCACCTGGTGACATTTTTATGTACAGCTGAGTATCATCTGCATAGTTATGGTAATTATTCTCAAGGGATGTTATACTATGCTAGTGGGAGCATGTAGATATTAAATAGAAGAGCCCCCAAAGTGGAGTCTTGGGGAACCCCACATGTGATTTCTGTTCATTTTGATGAAAAGTTTCCTACATAAACACAAAATCCCTGTTTATCAGATAGGACTCAAAACAGCCAAGTTCTGTACAAGTAAGACTGACCCAGCTCTCCAGTCGTTCCAGTAGTATTTTATGATCAACAGTGTCAAACGCTGTACTTAGTAGGTCCAACAGAACTAGCACCGTGGTTTTACCAGTCTGTAATGATCCAAATGCCATTGAAAACTTTGACGAAGGCAGTCTCAGTCGTGCTGTGATGAGCATGGAAACCAAACTGATACGTTTCAAAGCAGTTGTTCATTGTTAGGAAACTATTTAATTGTTAAAACACAGCTTTTACAATAATCTTGCTGATAAATGGAAGATTAGAGTTCAGACTGTAGTTCTGCATCAGTGTGCTGTCCAGGTTGTCCTTCAGTAGTGGTTTGATAACTGCGGTTTTCAAAGCCTTGGGAAAGACGCCTGATAGGAGGGATGTGTTAACTATTTGAATCAGATTAGACTTAATGACAGGGAAAACTCTTTTTAGAAAAGCTGTGGATAATACATTGAGACAGCAAGAAGAGGATCTTAATTGCTTAATGATTTCTTCAAGTTTTATTTGGTTAAACTCATGGAATACAGACATTTTCTCTACGTTGGTGTTGATTGGGGTTGACATTGGTAGTGGTTTCCTTACTGAGGTGTAGACTGAATGTTTGATTGTTAGAATCTTTTCAGTTTAAAAGCTGGCAAATTCATTGCATGCCCTGGTGGAGGCTAGTTCAGGAGCCACTGTTATTGGAAGATTAGTTAGTATCTAAACTGTTGCAAACAAAGTCAGCACATTATTCATATTTATGTTAATTATTGCAGAAAAGAATGATTCTCTTGCATCTTTCAAAGTTAAATGGTATCTCTCCAGCCTTTTTTGTAGCTCTCATAGTGAACCTGGAGTTTAGTTTTCTGCCATTTTATTTTGGCTTGTCGACAATCCCTTTTTACGGTGTGTACCAGTGAGTACACACTGTAAAAGTGAAGAGATGTTAGAGATAAGGGTGTAACGGTACGCTAAAAGTGTATTTGGTTTAGTGTCTTGAAGGGATCAGTTTAATAATTTTCAGTACAAAAAAATAATACTTACAAAATCGTTATTTTGAAAAGCTGCCAACACACAGAATTCTTGCATTTAATAAGTAAAAGCGACCCATTTGGGTGATATCTTAAATAAATTGCACTCTTTATAATGAAATACACATTTTGTAAAATTTTTAAATAATAATAAAATACTGTAGTTAAGACCTGGAAACTTTTAACATAGCAGCAACGGCTTCATCTTGAATATCAACAAGCAAACAATCCAAGTTTTTGGCTAAAACAAATAACCTTTCTTCCAATCAGAACTACTTGACATGGGTTGTTTAAATGCTGTTGTTAGCGGTAGTTGCACAAGGCTGCTTTTGTTCTTAGTAGAAGTAATATTAACATTTGCATGGTGCTGTTTGAAGCGTGTTAACATATTCAATGTTTTGCCTGCCACATACCTGACCAGTACCACCACATTTTCTGTGTTTCCTGCTCTCGCTTAGAAAATTGTGATTTGGGTATCAGTGCAGAGGTTTTATTTTTCACATTTAACCCGGTGTCTGATAAAAATAGGGCCTGTACGTTAAGCTCAGCAATAAAGTCATTGTTCTCAGATGTTGCACTACTGTACAAGTTAAAAGTGGATTTTTTATACATGTATTATTGAACAGCTTTATTATTTTGCACACGTTATATTTTTATTTTTATACTATCATTATTTAAATAAATGTGCAATTCTTCGGACATGACTTCCTTTTTCGTGGGCAAGGGCCGCCATCAGTCAAGCTAGGGCACCAAATGGTCTAGGACCGCCACTGGGTAAGTAGCTCGTTAGCTCCAGCTTTGGCAGCTGAACTGAAATTGAATAAACTTTATTGACAAAGTGTCATTAAATGTGTCAAAGATTAAAAAAGCGTCAAGATAAGTCTTTAATTTAAATAACTAACATAATTCATAATATATATATATATATATATATATATATATATATATATATATATATATATATATATATATATATATATATATATATATATATATATAGTTAATAACATTACTTTTCTTTGTTTTTACTGATGTTACTCAGGTCTCTTGATTTGTTTGTGTTTATTACAAACTTAGTTATGATTAAAACAAAGTTTTAAAAAAATGATTAAAGGACAGTCATTCTGGCGATGGGCAGATTTTATTTAATTCTTAGTTAAAATTAGCTCATTAGAAAACAAAAAAATGACACTTAGGGGAGGCACTTAAAATACATTTTCTACATATTATGATGTTTATCTATAATTATCCATATCGATCAATATAACTAATACCTTTATCAAAATGCTCTTTTTCTATATTGTCCAGCCGTAAGAAAATCTCTTTAAAAAGTATGAATATACAAGTGGAACAATGTGTTAATATATTCACTTTTATCACTAATTTTGAAACAATAAAACAATGAAAAATATCATATAAACACTTTAAATAAGCACCCTGAGTAAAAATTTAATCAAACCTATCTTTCATTTTTTTTTCTTTCATTATTATTCTGCCAGGGAGATTAACTAAATAAAATATATTTAAAAAAGCTAGATTCTGGAATGGTTTCCCTACAATGTTCTATAATGTATTTATAGCATTCCTCTTTAGGGATGTTTTCTGTCATTCACTGAAAATCTATTGACTTTGCCATTATTTGGCCATTTTGTTTATATATATTTTTTTCATTATCTAATTCAGTAGGTCTGGACCTGTGCTATATTTTTAAACTAATTTCCTAAATGCTTGTTATTCAAACCTGCAGCGAGGTGGAGGAAGTAAAACACAAAGAAGCACTGCAGTAGCTACATCTGGTTCAGCATCAACCTAATTGGTTTTAAACGAGCTAATTGGAACCTTGTTGACCCTCTGTTCGCATAATTATAATACGCAAACAAACTTGAAAATCAAAGGCTTTCAAAGTAATTACAGTCATCATGAAACAATTGGGATACTGGGAGTGAACTCATGTTGAAAGATGCAAGTGAAGAGAAGCAGTAACTAGTTTAGATACCAGTGTGGCCTACCAGGTTGCGTGGGGCAAAAAGGAGCTGGAACCGTGTGATCGGGTTGTTTTGACTCCCATGGGAGGCATCTACTTTTCACCCAGTGGCAGCGAACTCCAGGCCCAGCTGCCGAACACCGAGACGGGGAGGAGAAGGCTTGGCAGGATGGAGGGCTATAGGCCAGCATGTCGTTCAGAAGCTGACCCGAAAAGCCTCCAAAGACATACATGGAGCTGGAAAAAAAACAACACATAATAAAATTGCTTAGGAGAGATTTACAGTGGGGAAAAGGAAAGAACACGGTCTGACAGCGGCAATCTCAAACAGGCAAGAAAAGTCTGCACAGATTAACAGAAGCGGAAAAGTTTAGATAGGCAGCAGAAAGACCTTTAAAAAATCAAAATGAACCTTGTGGTTTGGCAGAAACACTTTGAAGTTAAAAGCTGACATTTTTGTGGTCAAAGCTGACTTTCTGGAGGGTACATGGTGTTAAAGCCATCATATCAAACGAAAGAAAGCAACATCCTTTCATATTCGGATGGATTTTGTGAAGCAGACATTTGGCTTTTATTAAGGGATGACATTTAGAGGCGCTTTTTCCTTTTACCTACACTAAGAACAACCTGTTGACTTTAATTTCAGGCAAATGACATCACCTTTTTTCTTTCGTTTGCAGAAGGATTGCAATATGAATGTAAAGCAAAAGATTATCAGCATTAAGACCTTCTGTTTGGTGGGGATGAAGAAGGAAACAGCTACAGAGCTGTACACGTGTCATGAGTCAATGTTTGAGAGGTAAACTTGCCAAACCCGGGATTTATGTAGAGAAAGTTAGTGAGAAATGTGAAGCGGGAGAAGAATCTCCACGCAAAGACGCTTCTAAACACAGAGCTTCACAGGAGGTAGAGAAAGGGAGGAGCAGCAGGAGATGCGCGGCTAAATATAACATTTACCGACAGGGAACAATCCGTATACAAGAAATACCAGAGTCTTCAAGGGTACCGCGAAAGCTTTGGGGATGTCGAGAGCAGACATGAAGGAAACTTTAAAGGTGAATGGTACATTTAAAAACGACTCACCCATTGCTAACAACAGCAGAGTGTCCAAAGCGGTTGACGTCCCTATGCAGCCCTGGTCTAGGAAGCACTGTCCATTCATCACAAGCTTAAAAGACAAGAACATAGAAATTTAGGTAAAGTTGTTTCTAAAAAAAGAAAACAAGAAAAAATGACCAGCCAAAAATATCCATTACTAATTGCAAATTGCATTTGCATTAGAATAATTTTTGAATTTTGACGGGAAGACAACAGAAAACATAATTGTTAATTGGAAGGATAATAATAATAACAACAACAATACAAAAATAATAATTCAACAAGAGTTCTGTGCATTTGTATTCAGCACTACTGGGTCAACACTTTGTAGAGCCAGCTTTCACTGCTATGTCCAAAAAACGTATCCATAGCTCAAACTCAGTGAGATTAAAATGAGAGCTTAAGTGAAGATTTAATTTTAGGGTTAGGGTTAGGGGTTAGGGTTTTTTTTTTTTTTTTTTTTAGAGTCACAGGTATTTACCTAAGAGTAAATGCATTAAAACTATTCCGATTAACACATCAGTCCAGAAGGTGGCAATAATGCCCTTCAAGTTGTTTGTCGACCAGCATAAAGTTGGAAAAAGAGGAAAAAATGCATCTAATCAGATGGGTGAATCGTGCTTGTCCTCAGCCTCCCCAATGCTAGTTGCTAGCCTATCCGTTAAGATGGACAGCAAAGGGATAGACAATCCATTGGGTGGCCAGCCTAAACATGCTACTGGTTACCTTCTCCAAAGCTCATTCAAGTGAATGGTCCCCGCAGTTGCCATGGATATAGCCTCCTGTGGCAGGGACGTAGTCTCAACTTTGGTCCCAATACCATGGCATACAGTTACTTTTGCATGGCACTCTGTCACCAGTCACAACCTATCATAAATCAGATCAGCACCTGACTTCAGAATGGATATAGCCTATTGCGGCAGGGAGGCATCCATCGCTGGGTGGTGGTAATAATCTGTTAGATTAAAAGCCTGCAAAAAACCCCAGAAGCTGAAACTTCAGCACCTCTGAGACATTCTGAACTCAGGGGAATATCACTTAACTGTTCATAACAAAATGTGGCTAAATTGTATAGTTTTGAGGCAGATAATGCCTTATTACCTCCTGCCCTGATTGACTCCCATTATTTCGATATACGTTGGATTTAAACTTCTCCTGAAGGACTCCAAGAGGCTCCAAACTTGTCTGAGTGAGTAAATGAACATAAAACTTGCCAAAAAATAAGGTCCAGGTTAAGAAAATATGAACGTTCCCTTTAATTTTGGCCCTAATACCATACTATACAAAGTTACTAAGGGGATGTAGTCTGGGGTTACGGACAGCATTTTTTCCGCTTTAAAATTCTTGACATTATATTAACTAAATATTTGAAAACCACAGCTCAATCTTGCTGCTCTATTCTGCAAAATCTCAATCAATGCAATTATATTTATGTGTGGAAGTATTTCTACCCCATTTTGTTGAGTATAAATCACTGTCCAACATGTTTGGCATGAAATTTAGAGGTAATAAAAGAGATTGGGAGAAATACGTTAAGAACAGAAGGTGACTCACGGTTAAACTCCATTTTCATCCAATTTTAGTGATATGGAAATAAATAATGGTGGATTATCTTCTAGATTACTTCATAAAGCATACCACCACATATTATTAAAAGCACTTCTCTCTTTGTGCCTCTGTTTAAATATTATTGTGAAGCTATCAGCTCTTTGTATTTTACCATTTACATTTTACAGCTATGTGATGTTTTAATGACCCCAGCATACTAATATGGAAATGACTCTGGATTTTCGACTGCATAAGACTAAATGTTCAGAGAAAATGTGCTATCTCAACTTGTACGGCTTCCCTGATCATCAGCAAGAAACTTTGGGACGCCAGGTTGCTAATGGCCTCATTAGGCGGCTGCTAATCAAAAGAGTTTGTCTTTAAAGCAAGATACACTGCAGAGGACATGGCAACAACTCATAACTCACAGGTCAGTCACATTAAAACAGGTTTATCAGAACAACATTTTTGTTGGTGTGAAAAAGTCTCAGGTGTAGTTTACAATGGTGGTTAAACAAAAGTAAATCCTACATCCATGTTATAATTTTATGAATGACTGGTCTTTATCAGTTCCTGAAATGAGTAAAATAAAACTTCAAGTGTAAAGTGGGGCAAAAAAGGTTTTGGCAGCCACCGAATATTTAAATTTTCTCACTTGAAAAGCTAAGAGGCCTGTAATTTTGATCATAGGTATACTTCAAGTATAAGAGACAGAATATAAAAAACAAATCCAGGACCTCACAGTGCATGATTTCTAAATAATCTATTTGTATAATAGTGCAGAAAGAATAATTTAGCACCTAAAAACAAGCAAGAATTCTGGCCTTCGCAGACCTGTTACTTCTTTTTAAGAAGCTCTTCTATCTTCCTCTAATTACCTGCATTAATGGCACCTGTTTAAACTCGTTATATAAAAGACACCACACCTTCAAACAGTCAGACTCTAACCTCCACTATTGCCAAAACCAGACTGTTGTCTAAGAACACCAGGGTCAAGATTGTACACCTGCAAAAGACTGGGATGAGTCAGTCTAAATTAGGGAAACTATTTGGTTAGAAGAGCTCAACCGCTGTAGCAATTATTAGAATATGGATTATAAACAACATCACTGTAATTCTCCCTTGACCTGGAGTCCAATGCAGAACGGTGAGCAAACGGTACAGAACAACATGGGGCAAACTACCGTAAGAGAACTGGTACCAGAGTATCAAAGTTTACTATTAGTAACACACTACGTAGTCATTGATTAAAATCCTCCTGCACTCGAAAGGCTTTCCTACTTAAACCAGAAAATGTTAAGGTCTGTTTTGAAGTTTACCAGAGACCATCTGGTTGATCCAGAGGTTCCATTTGGAGAATTTCCTGTGGTCAGATGAGACCAAAAGAGAATACCACTGGCTGTGTTTGGAGGAGGAGGAATGCTGAGTTACATTCCAATGTATGGAAAAATTATTAATGTTAATTAATATAACTTGGCATTGGGTAAAAGAGGTTTATAATTGGGTAAAATCCATCTTCTTTATCCTTAGTATTTCCCATAGTTATAAGGATTGTTTTTAAAATATTTTGCCATTTTGAAAGGTTAGAAAGTTGACCTCTCAGCTCTTACATATACCTCTGTTGAGTTGAGTACGAATCAACCAAATGAAATATCTAGGCAGAGGATTATGTATTAAAAATGCTGCTATTACCCCCTCATTAGGGCTTATTTTTAATTTTAAGTTTTGTTGCTTGTGTCTGGCAGATGTTGGTAACACAATTACTGAAAATTGTTACAGCAGCCAAGTGTCTACATTGATTTAGAAAAGCCCAGTAATATGCCTATTTTTTATTAAAGGTGAAAAATGAATACTGATGCCATTAAGTACAAAGCACTTCCAGTTTCCTATTTCGGTTCACCGACCAGAATCAAGTCATGTTATACCACAACAAGTGAAAGAGAAGGAATCAAGACTTTCTGTGTCTGAAGACAAAAATAGCCAAAAGGTCTTGCAATATTCCATCCATCCATCCATTTTCTGAACCGCTTAGTCCTCCAGGGGTCGCGGGGTGGCTGGTGCCCATCTGCAGCTGTCAACGGGCGAGAGGCGGGGTACACCCTGGACAGGTCGCCAGTCCATCACAGGGCCACATAGAGACAGACAGGACAAACAACCATGCACGCACACACCCACACCTAAGGACAATTTAGAGTGATCAATTAACCTGACAGTCATGTTTTTGGACTGTGGGAGGAAGCAATATTGTCAGCGTAAATGTATTTTATGCATTCATTCATGTGATAATAAAATAAATCTATTTCGCCTGTCAGAAAACCTGGCTGCAGCAGGAGGATTATGTTAGTATTAATGAGTCAACTCCTTCCAATTATCATAGCTACAGTTCTTTAGAACTGTTTTTTTTATCGTCCACCAGGCCCTTACTCTCAATTCTTGGACCAGATATCTGATTTTTTTAATCTGTTTTAGTTTTAAACACTGATCAAGTCATTGCAGTAGGGGATTTCACGTATACATTGAAATTGATAGCCTAATTGCAGCCTTCAATATTATCTTAGACTCAATTGGCTTTACTCAGAAAGTGAAGGGACCCACGCACTCTGGTCCGCACAATTTAGACTTACTGACATATGGCATTGAGTGTGATGAACTAATAGTCCTCCCACATAACCCAGTCCTATCTGACCATTTTTGATAACCTTTGAATTTACTTTACCTGACATTCCCAGATTTGAAAGAAAATTTCATTACAGTAGAACTTTATCAGACAGTGCTTTAACAAGTTTTAAAGAATCTGTTCCATTCTTGCTTTCCAATGTTTCTGAGAATACCACAGTGGACGGCAGCAATTCCAACACTAACCCTTCAGAAATTGATGGTCTGGTTCAAGGTATTACTTCCTCATTGCATTTGGTGCTAGAGAGTGTAGCCCCCTTAAAAAAGAAGGTAAACAAACATAGGAGGTTGGCTCCCTGCGTACTTTAAAGCAGAATACTAGGAAACTGGGGAGAAAATGGCACTCTACACACTTAAGTGACTCCTTTCTAACATGGAAAAATAGTCTACTACTTTATAAAACGCCAATCAAGGGTTACTTGTGGAGTACCACCATAGACTGTAAAAAAGAATAGAAAGCACCTCCTCACTCCTCCCCGTTTACCAGAATGACACACTTTCATGGGGGAATTCATGGCGGATTCACAGACTCCTCCTCCCCAGCTCTGACGAAGCATGTTCCTAAAAAGGACATAGGGGCGGGATCTTCACTGTAGACTCTGCCCTCGTGGGCAGAGTCTACAGTGAAGTTCGGTCGTAATCACGCCCATTCTGCTCCCGCGTCGTTAGCTCTGATGCTAAACTTGGCTCGGCCCCCTCATTAATTATGCAAGATTTCAAAAAATTATCTTACGAAAACCAGCCTGGTGCCCAGGCTTTTTATGAGCCCAGCGTTATCTCAAGGAAAATATGTAGCCACAGAAAGTATTTAAAAATGGGCACCAGGCATTAAAGTTGTTTTTAACGTGTCTAAAGTCCAATGCTTTTCAATGGGGGCCTAGCGGCCAAATGGAGGTACTACAGCAAGGGAGGCGCATATTAATCCCATATTAATAAGGTTTCCAAGATTTATTTCCTCCAGCCCTGGAATATTGCTAAAATTAGAAACATCCTGTCCAGGAGTGATGCTGAGAAACTAGTCAATGCATTTGTTACTTCAAGGCTGGACTACTGTAATTCCTTATTATCAGGAAGTCCACATAATATAATTAAAAGCTTTCAGTTGATCCAAAATGCTATAGCAAGAGATCTGATGAATATTAAAAATATAGATCACATTTCTCCTGTTTTAGCTTCCATCTATTGTTTCCCTGTGAAGTCCAGAATTTTAAGATCCTCCTCCTTACATATAAAGCCCTTAATAATCAAGCCTCATTGTACATCAGAGATCTGATTGTTCCATATGTTCCTAACAGAGCACTTCGTTCTCAGACTGCAGGTTTACTGGTAGTTCCTAGAATTTTTAAAAGTAGAATGGGAGGCAGATCTTTTAGTTACCAGGCTCCTCTCCTGTGGAACCCGCTCCCAATTTTAGTCTGTGAGTCAGATACTCTGTCTGTTTTCAAGACTAGGTTTAAAACCTTCCTTTTTGATAAAGCTTATAGTTAGTGGCTTAGGTTATTCTGAGCTATTTTTGTAGTTATACTGCTATAGGCTTAGACTGTTGGAGGACAGACTGACCACTTTTCTTCACTCTCTTACTTTTCTTTTCTACTACTCTCCAGATATATTTTTTCTGCTGTTATTGCCATTGTTAACCTTGTTTTTCTCTGTTTCTCTCTCCATAGAGGCTCTGCCCGGTCTGGTGTGCTGCTCAACTATGGTGCCCCCTGCTGGATGGTGAACATCGGTCCAGATGGTGCTCTAAGTGACCAAGAATTCTCGGACCCCCAGACGGTCGCTGCAGATGAGATGACCACTTGTATTGAGCCAGGTTCTGCTGGAGGTTTCTTCCTGTTAGAGGGGAGTTTTTTTCTCTCCACTGTTGCTGAATGCTTGCTCAGTAGGAGGGATTGCTGAACGGATTGCTGTGGTTGCAGGTCTGTCTCAAAGGGGTTCAACCCCATGTCAATGGCTTCTTGCAATGTGCTGGAAATCCTTACATTGTAAACATTTAACTGATTGGAATGTTTGTATAATTGTATTGAAATGACTTGTGTTGTAAAGTGCCTTGAGATGACATTCATTGTGAATTGGTGCTTATAAATAAAAGTCCATTGAATTGAACTGCAGATAAAATTGAAATGATGATAAGGCTAATCAGTTTCCAAATTTAATTAAATCAGCTACTAATAATGCTGGGAACATCCAGATCCAAGCATATGTTTTTTTATATATTCCATTCCTCTTTCTTTCAGCAACACCAATCTTTTAACAGCTAAACCTTAAAATAACCTACAATGTCCTGAATCCCATCAGCACATCTGCCTCGGTGATCATCACTCAGCAGGACTTCTAGGTATGCATGGAGCTCAGCTAAGACTAATATCCAGCTGAAGCGTGCAGCACATGTAGCACTAAAACTTCAAATACTTTTAACTGATGCCACTTGGAACTGTAGAGCCCTTTAATAAGGTTACAGGCACCACAGAGAATTTGTATTGTGGGAGTTTCTTTCCCTAAAAAACAAGCACCACTTTTAGTAGTTGTGAATTTAAGGAAGCTGACTTCTGTGAAAATGTGGAAGTATTTTTTTTAAATGTAACATATTTATATCAAAACATTTATAGATAAACTACTGTAATAAGGAGTTATTTCTTTAGAATCCACAGACATTTGAGAAATTCTGTTCTGTAAGTTTTGTACATTTAGTTTGTGTGACGGTTCAGGACAAGATGTACAAGTTTAAAATCCAAAGTAGAAGCTTATTTTTCAGTTTTGATCTTAATTGAAAAAAAAAAGTAGCTTTATTGGTTCTTAATTGCTCTTTAATCAATGATATACTGCAAAATAAAAATGCAAGAATACTTGCTTTAATGCTCATATTAAATCTTTTAAATTAAGCTTTCTGTTTCTCTTTTTTACTAAAATTTGAAATTGTGTATGATCTTACATTTATTTGTAGGGATGCAATGATACCACTTTTTTTCAAACCGATACAATGCCTACATCACAAATACTTGGATTTGAGTGCCAATGCTGATACTTCTACAAAAAAATACAATCAATTGGAAGACAGGTTTTATTTTCTTCAATGCTTGTTGATGTAGAATTTAATTTATTTTTAAATACATAAGTAAAAATGACCCCATGCTAATATTTCATGTGAAAAATAAAGACTTGGTAAAGCTACTGAACAAAGTTAGAGCCCTGCCCAACAAACAAGTCTTACCCGTCTGACCTATTTTCACTAATTGTTCTATCAGACCAGACATACCTTTAGCATAAATCTGTGATTCAGTCCGAATTTTGCGTTGAAGTCAGGTCCAATCCAAGGAGAAGGGAGCAAAGAAATGAGTCAAAATGGGACAAATGAAGGGAAAACCTGTTGCAACGGGCACTTATTTTCCACAGTTGGTGCAGCATTGTGTTTCAACACATGGTTGTGCTTCTTTACTTTTTGGTAGTCAGAAGAATTTTGTTTTGTTTACTTTTACTACTTATATAGAAAATGGACTCGGCTGTGTGTACATGATCTGCTACGTTCCCTTCTGTAACGAGTGGTGGCGTGCTTAGTGACTTTATTTAGTAAGAAAGTACTGAGTGGAAACATACAAGTCCCTCCTCATTCTGCTGCTTTACTCCACTGGCACCACTGCACGTTACACAGGAAAAAGGTCCAGCTGAGACTCAGCAGCTGCGGGGCCGCATAGCAGCTATTCGACATCTTCTTAAGAACTGATTTGGATCAGTTAAAAACTGTTTTGGATACACGAACAGATGTTAGATAGAGAGTGGCACATCAAACATTTTTTGAATGAGAGTTCTTGCCAACCTAGCAGGGTTTTTGCCTCCTACGTCTTTTTGAATATTGACATATTAAGTAGTATGTCATTTTCATTCATTTTAATTAATATTAAATATGAAAAAACCAAAGAGTCCACATAATGCCATCACACATAAATCAGATTAATGGGCTGTATGTATTTATCATGAACATTTCAGCCGCTGTGGCCTGAACGCTCCACATGGAGCTGAACTGTGCTGATTAGTGCTCCATTTCCATACTGGAGATTGGAATTAGGAGTGCCACTTCAGGCAAAGTTTTGGAATCAGGGAAGATTTCTCAAACTGAAATGATCAAAATGCAGCAACGCTATCTTTACAGCCAAAATAATTTTCAATAAAGGCAACCAGTGCCAACAAAATGCATATCCACACTGCAGCTGTATGTTGAAACCAAACTGTTTAAACATCACTTCCACTACTGGGTTATGTGAAAGAAGAATTGCAAAGTTTGATATGTGATATGTCAAAGTCCGACTCAATGTTCACAACTAGATTTTAGAATTGATAATTACAAATAAAGCTGAGAACAAGTTGAAATATCTCAAATATACATCAGTGGACACAAAAACTCAAAATGAAAGTAAATCTATTTTATTTGCTTGGCTGTTCTCGTAAACAAAAATATTTACACAAGTTAAACCATTCCCCAGACCTCATGAGAAAGATACTGATGCCTTCCAAAGCTGATCTGTTGGCAGCCAGATCTTATAACTTTCTGTAATGATTAATCTTCAAGTTCAACTCTAGCTGCACTAGATATGGCCAGTTTTAGCAACTTGATGGAGTATGAAGGTGCTAAACTCTAGGCTTAACACACGTTCTATGAGCCCCCCACACACACAGATATATAGCCCACACATCAAAGATTTTAATTTCCTCTCAGGATATGAGAAAATCTGTGTTAATAATGCATGGTGGGACAGAGAGCGTAATCGCGAGGCCAGATCGAAGCGGGCAAGCAGACCGTTCTGATTGACAGGCTGATCTGATCTGCACTAATAGGGGACTTGATGAAGAAGGCAAGGAGGAGGAAGACGAGGAGGACTGAACAGCATTGCTCACCCCCTCCCCCATCTTAAAAGCAAGGTTTCAGAGGGAATGTTTGTGTGCAACAAACAGTGTGTGGGTGTCAAGCTGAAGAGGACTGTATTTTTTAATCAGAGTTCATTTTCCCCCAAATCTAATTAGAAGCGTGAGGGTGGCAGGGTTGTGGTGTAGCACCGGGTGGGGGATGGAGTGAGGTGGAGCCGAAGGGGGAGTGAGGGAAGAATTAAATCTAAATGAAAAGTGCTTTCCATGTCAAGCAGAATCTAATGTGTGGCAGCGGAGGAGCGGGAGATGCTAATAACGTCATGTCGCCCCTCGAAGGTAAGCGCGGCGGAAAAACAAAAAAAATAAATTAGGGCGCCGATTCCACCGCTTGCAGCATGCACGGGGAGGCATTGAGAAAAGAAAGAGTAAGTGTAGATGAAACCAGGGGATGATGGGAAGCGGCTTCCACAGGTTGAACTAATTAACCATGTCCTGCAGAGATGATGCAGAGGGCCTACAGAAGAACTTGATACACGTTTTCTTTTAATTCATGTTTTTCACTGAGAGGGAGAACGCTGGACCCCGCGAGCTGAAATAGCTCTGTAAGTTTGAAAAATATGAATATATATATATATATATATAGAAGCCCTGACTGGAAATATAAAGCTAGAAATTAAGAAAAAGCAAATACAAAATAAACGCGGAGATCGGTCGAGAAATCACTTGGCTATCAGAATTTGACTCCTTGTTGGGTTAACAATAAAGGAGGCTACACCTGTTGAGAACATGTACAGACTAACCATTATAACTACAGTTAAGCCAAAAATTATTCCAACCACTGACAGATTTAGATTCAGAATTATTTTTATTCAGCCAATAACTTAAAAGAAACGTGGCACTCAAAAGATTCTAGAACAAAGCAGAAGTTTAACCCTTCGCCATTTGGGCTCATTTGGCTACTTATGAAGCTGTGTCCCACAAAATAAACCCTCATATCTGACTAGTTAACCTCCAAAGCAACTCAGGTGCAGCTTTAAAGGTACAATCAACCCCTAAGTAAAAATGTGTCTGTTGCCGTATTCCTCAGCGTTAGATAAGTGATACAAAAGCCCAGTAAAAAAAAACCCTGATCTGGCAGCAGTCTGTTTGCCTTAGCTTAGCATAAACCAATGTAAGCGAATGGGAACTACTAGCAGGCAAATTTTTACTTAAGGGTGGAATATGAGATCAAGACAGCTCAGATGGGCACACTCTACTGTTCTATAGTAGTGTTAGCTACTCTGAGGGAATAGATTTTTTGAAGTCAGTAGATAAAATGAATTTGACATCTTTGACAAAATATAATAATACATAATATAAAATAATGCATATTTATTTGGATACGTTTCATTATCGTTCCACATGTATAAATATCAGTTTTGGGACGTTTTGATTTATTGCATTGTTGCTGTCTTTCTTTTATTGAACACCAAAGTACTCAAAATTAAATAAATAAATAAAACCTTGTGGAATATGTCTACATTAGTGAACAATAAAAATATGTGACAGGGAATTTGGGAAATAAAAATATCTCAGGTCCCACAGTCTGACCCTGATTGGCACATGCACTCATTCACCTGAAAAAAAACATCCTTTTAAAATAAATTTCATTGTTAAAAAGATATTTTGAAATACAATCTATTAGAAAAATGTAAATGGCTAAAAATTATACATTAGGAAACAAATTAACCATTGAATTGTTGAAAATGAAAAATATAGAGTAACAAAATTTTAAATGAATTCAGTTTTCAGTAGATCTGAAACCACTACAATCAAATAAAATAAACACAGCTTTATGTAAATTCAAACGCAAGACAATATTTTCCTTCACAAACCGTCTATTTTTTATATTATTGGCCATACTTTGATAGTTGGAGGGCCTAGATCTGAAAAAGAAATCTTCTTTCTTTATTTTCTTTTTTTCAAAAAGGGCACTTGGGGCATCATGAAGGAGGGGGGCAGGCGCAATCTCTCAACTAGTTTAAATGTATGTAATTTTTAGTTGATTTCAGAGGAATAAATGCTTTCATAACCATGTTTCAGGAGGTTGAAATTTGCTGAAGGAATGGGTGGAAAACATCAGAATTATTAATATTCATCATATAAAAATGCATTTTTTTTCTTATTGGCTAATACATTTTTTATATTTAAAAAAAAATATATATATATTAACTTATTTTATTTTTATTATTATTATTATTATTATTATATAAACAACAAACTTAACCCACTTCGCTGGTCGTGCTCCAAAAACCAATTCCAACCTCAGTTCTTCTTTCTTGGGTAAAATGTACAACCCTGATGTGTTGTCTCCACGGATAAAACAACCCTGACGGTGTTCTGTCCTGTTTTGGAGTTCCTAATGGTTAGCTTCTACTAGCAGATATATGTCCTGTTCTCTCCTGGCCACAAAATCAAGACAGCCTTCCTGTAAGCGGTCGCAGGCCAAGGTGGACGAGATCATGAAACCTAATTTTGTCTGTGAGGTAGAGGAGACTGGCTTTTTTCTCACTCGCTCATTTTTCCCCGTCTTTTCCTTTCTGCAGCTAATGCAGGAAATTAGGGTTGGAGAAGGTTTTCACGTCTAGCATTCATATCGAACTCAGAGAGACCATTCGTATTTAAAAAAAGAACAAGTAATACATGGATTCTCAGTGAATGAGACATTTGAAATATTTCTACCTCTTCACTTCAGCTTCATTGTCCCAATGGGAAATTTGTTTTGCAGTAGTGTACAACATACAATAAAAACAGTAATAATAAACATAGTCTCAATCATCAATCCAAAAATTTTTAAAAATCACATTCAAGCAGACCACACCATCCTCCCACTGAAACATAAAAACTTCCAGTACTGGAATTTTCTGTGATTGCGCACGTTTAACATGTTAACAGCAAAGGGAACAAAGGAAAACTTACATTTTTTGCTCTTAATTATACCAAGGTAAAAAAAAAAAAAAAAGAAAGAAATTCAGATTTCATATTTAAAAAAAGTAAAAAAAATAACTAACAAACCCAAAATGAATCAAACGCAGAAGATCAAATGTAATCAGGTTATGGGATGGGTACTGTATAAAAAAAAATTGTTTTATCTTTTACCGAATGTGCTTTTTATAACAGATATGATAGCACTGTCTGTAATCTTTTTTTTTACATTTTATTATATTTATGCTTCTGTGCATGGTCCCTGCCAAATAAATTAAACTACAGCAAAGAGCAATAAGTTGTTTTTCTCTTCCAAATGCAAAATAGTTTGAAATCAAGACATGTTTTCTTTCACCAACCGTTCCTTTGCACAGTTTTGCTTTGCCTATGGACAATAAATTGTAGAAAGGAAAAAAAAAAACTGCAAATGAATAATTTATATTAATAAAAACTAAGGAGATTAATGCAAAGCAATTGTACATATATACATTTACAGTGAATCCAAATCGAAAAGAAAAACAGGGAATCTGAAAACCTTGAGATGTGAGGCTCTGTAATGTTTATCACTTTTAATTTAGCTTTTTATTCTCACTCTTATTACTTGCCGCACCTTTATTGTCTTAAGGCGATTCTCTTTTGCAGCACTGTGTGCTTTCTTTTCTCTCCCTAAATCCCTGCTTCATTTATTCTTATTTCTAACACCTCTGCACATAACCCCCCCACACACACACACACGCACACACACCCTGCTCCCTTATTTCATCTGCATCCTCACAATCAGAACTTCTTTGTATTTTGCACTGCAGAGAAAAGTGGGGAAAAGAAGAAGACAAAACAGAGAGCCTGATTCGGAACAGCAATGAGCCATTAGATGATATTAAATATGCTTTTATCCTTTTTCTCTTCTGATTGGGAGATGAGATTCAACAATAGCGCTTTGTCTGTCCTCCATTCCACTTCATTCAAAACTTTCCTTGCACTTTCTTTTACACAGTGTGTCCAAGTAACCTAATAAACAATACTGCACAAATGCAAACAGCTCACTTTTAGTCCTATTAAAAACTTAATCTAAGGGACTAAAAAATACTGGATATAAATTGGATTAATCCCTCTCTTGTTTTAGCATATCATCTACATGTGTACATGTGTTTTATGATGCATCTCTTGCATTGAGAGAGCCGAAAATTGCCAGAATACTTCTCCTTCGTCTCCATGCTCCATTTTTGTAAAATCTCTTTTATTATGCATTATTGGGCCACTTTCCGAATAAATAAGCATTTATCTTTCTTGAGTTGATCTCTGCGCTCCCTGTTGCTTGGCCCGCGTAGAGAAAAGCTGTAATCCCTTTTCCTCTCCCAGTGCTTTCCTCCTCTTTCTTCTCTTCTCTGTCTTGACAAGAGGTGCAAATGCTCTTGCCATCTGCTCTATGATGCAACTGGGTTTTATGTAATGAGATCCTTAATCATCCGCACTGTTCCTACATTGCATGGTCTGCAGCGCCCACATTCTGTTTATGCTCAGTGTGCTCTGTCTGAGGGTATGAATTTATGTTTGTTTATTTTGCTGTGAGAGATTTAATTTGATCTTCAGAAAGCTTTTTCTTTTCTCTTTCATATATTATAAACCATTTAGGGCATTTCAGCCAAAACTTTTACTCTGTATCTTATTAAAAACCAAAAAATCAGTGTGAAAAAAAACACTGTTGAGAAAGTTCTCTCTCTCTCTCTCTCTCTCTGGTTGTAATGTGAAAAATCATTCTTGTGAGTTAAGAAATAAGGGCAGCAGGACTTCTCTTGTTATTTGAACATGTTTCACCTCTCATCCGAAATGCTCCTTCAGTTCTGAAACAATGTTGAAAGTATCAGATTTAATCATACTAACAGAGCAATAGAAACCACTAACTAGTCCGAGTGAGTCATTGCACCAGGTAGACCTACCGTCTCTTCAATTCCCTGAGAGGATCGTCAGCACCAACAATCCTGACGATCCCGCCAACAACTCGGAGGTGTTTTGGTCATATTTCGCAAAGTGTGGCTTTCTGTGAAGCTCCCTGGGGGGCCGAGTCAGGGCTCCATCGTAGGCATTAAGGAGCTGGAATCTTAAAAGAGGAATATTTAAGAACAAAATCTTTGGTGTTTCTCAATGCCCAGGAACCTCGCCTTGATGCCTTGGTCCCGCCCCGGTTGCCTAGGAGATACGTCATCGGGGACCACCAAGGCGTGTTCCAATGTTCATGTTCTACCGAGGAATCCGTCCTCCGTTTGTTAGCCGTTTAGCAAACTAACCAAGGATACATCAGATGTGCCTTCATGCCTTCTGTCGGTCAAAAATTTCCCAGAATGCAGCGCGGCAGGAGACAGCAGCAGCTACTTCGGGGGTAAATTTCTATTTTAAACGTAAGTCAACTAATTTAAACCATCGGGCTTATATCTAAAATGTTTGTTTTATTTTTGTATTTTTATTTTTTAGATCCAAAGCAGTTATATATGGTTGGTTCGTTGCTTAATAGTTGCAGCTTCGGTGGCTACCAGGTAGTAATTCGTTTGCACATTTGATTTAACTGACATATACAAAAAAAAAGTAAAGCTTGTTATACATGTACAGTTCCATGGTTGAAGTAATATTACTAGGCTACAATGCTACTACAATGGGCAGCAACAGGCAACCCAAGAGGTGCAATTTTGCTCTTACCTATATCGTATGCCAGGAAGTCAGCAGAAAAACACTTGGCTCCATTGCTTAGAGATGTGTCATTGTGAGTGTTTCCTCCAAACACCACCATCGTGCCGCTCAGCAGCACCGCCGAGTGGAGGTACCGCGGCAAACCGCTCTCCCTCAGAATCAACCTGCACACATACACAAGCAAAAACAGAGGCAAGGTTAAAGTCAGGAGACGGGGGGGCGCTCATTTGTCTGGAATGTGGCTATTTCTCTGTGTGAGACACGATGGCATGTTATTGAAGGCAGCTCTCTGGTTGTGTGACCCGGCATGTGGTGACTGCCCTTCCTGCCAACTGTTCAGTCATTAGAGCCGAGCTCACACACACTCAAAAACATGCGCACATTGCGACAAAGACGTAAGGGAAAGTTTCAGTTTGCATTGAGAGACTTCTCAGGATCGGGGGTCACATAGATAAGGACAACTGTAGTTTCTTAAGTTACTACAGCCCCTCTTACTGAAAACTAGAAACTGTGTCTCAAGGAACACACTAATGAGCTTTAATAGTGATAAATTCACTACTACAAGCTGTAGAGTATCCTCCATGGTAACTAAAGTTCCACCAGTTGGCTCGAAGGTCTTTAAGGTTTTCTAAACTTCACTCAAGAGATGCTAAAAGTGATTTGTTTCTTTTGGCTTAAGCAGCCTTCATAGCTGACATATACATCCGTCTTGTACCATATGACTGCACACAGTCCTAGCGTAATACAGATTTGAACACACTCTAGGACAGATTGAGGACAGTTTGGCCCAGATCACCATCAGATGGGTTATTCACAGGCGGCATACAGTCCATATTGGGGCCTAGGTAACGGATTCTGGATCATTAATAGTTTCTCTGCAGCCACAATAAAAAAAGAAAGATGGGCCAGAAGTTTGTCAGCAAAGTCATTTTTCTACAGCAATACAGTCTATAACACGCTATGCATTGAACTGAATAACTCACCTGAAACAATGCTAAGCTGAATGGAAACATCACTCATACTTGAGAAAAAAATCACCTGACATCCCCATGGCTACCAGTATCATCCTATCAACCCTAACTCCTTATTTTGTGTAAAAAGATAGTCGGTAGAATCCCTGTTGATGAGAAGGGGTTTTCTAGAGCGCTGCCCATGCTGCATTCAAGTGCAAGTGGAAAACTAGGCTGTCGAAAAATCCAAACAAGCCCAAAGTGATTTAAGGGTGTTTTATTGTTATGTCGTTCAATACTCTTGATACATCTGTTTGTACAGTTTCTTAATGCATTCAAATCTCTAATTAATTTTATAATTTCAACCTGTTTTTAATTAGAACATAATAAAACCAAATAAATGTAAGGAATTGGAAGGAAGGCATTTAGGGAAAAAAAATGTCATCCTGATCAAAGAAAAAAACGAATATGCACATTAGTATTTATTTTCTTAATTAAACGTAAGACGTACCCAACCATGACTTAAACTATAAAATCCCAAATATGTAGTTGTTTTTTGAGTACAATTACAACCCTAGCATTAATGCATGATCCTCTTTATTTGGGTTAATACAATTAAAATAGGCACATATAAATGTTTTTAGAGGACTTCAGCTGTTCACGGGTTTTATAATACACAAAATTACATTAAATCCCCACAGGCACAGGCAGACCAGTCCTCAACATCATCAGCGAAGAAAGGATAATTTGTTTATCTAGGCTAAATATACACACAGAAAAATAGATCTTTTTGAAAAGATATTTATCATTTTTGCAGTTTATATATCTTTTTTTGAGGGTGGGCAGACAAGGAAAACCATAGTCTGGTTTCCAGAGTATCCCTTCCTGTGGGGGCAGGCCCTTGTACTCTATTACGTAAGTGAGAACCACAAACAAGTCCACCTGTGTTGGATTACATGAACCTTTCAGCCTGGAAATCTTCCAAAGTGTGGAATCTAAAGTGACGGGAGTGCAGCGTTTATTTCACAGACACTGCAGGTCGCACGGATACAGGAGCACATTCATCGTGGTGACTGTTACACTTGTGCATGTGATCAATTTGAAGGGAGCAAGACTAATGGAGCTGGTGTTCTTTCAGCCGTCCATCTGTTTAAAGTCACCCGAGGTCAAACCTCCTGTCTGATCCCCCTCTCATCAACCTCCACTCCTGTTTCTGACTGTTCCGAAATGATTCTCCTTCAACCAGGTCTAAAACCTCTTAAATAGGCATAACAGCCTTTATAAATTCTGCATAAAACACTGTATGCCCCCTACTCCGTTATGGAAGACAAGAAAATCAGGTATTGTTCTTTAACTTGGGATTTTTATTGTTGTGAAGTTCATTATGTCAATGCAGTATTTTAATTATCAAGAAAGAACCTACCTTGTTGTTTGTGTATATCCCTCCTCAAAACCTCTAAACAGGTAAACATATATCGCTAAACAAGGTACAAAGGAGTTCCAAGGTCAATTTATGGTATTTACCATATATTCACTTGAACTTAAAATGCAACAAGCTCAACAAAAGATTACATTAGGAAACCAGAGCTTCAATAAACTGTAAGTGTGTCTGGCGTGCTTTATGGAAAAACATGCTTTTTTTCAATCAGTGAATTTAAATCACAGTAGGTCGAAAAGTAAAATATTAAATGTTAAAGTATAGAGTCAGTAACTCTACTAGTTAGTACCCACCTCTGCCAAGTGGATTACTGATTAGCAGATATTTCATTCTTTTAAAATATATTTTGTCTCTGACTAAGCCAGAAAAATGTTTTATATATATATATATATATATATATAGTTGCTGTTGCTTTACATGTCAGGATTTCATCAATGATTTCAGTCTTCCTCCACTGGTGCTCATCTTCACCCCTGACCCCAGTCTGATGTTCCGCCTGCTATGTCTGACATCTAGTGTCTCTCAGTCAGACCTCCCAGCTGTAGGTCAACCCATCTGCTGTCTCTGCTCAAACTGCTGAGAGATGCCCACCAGATGTAGAAAAGATACCCAATAATACATCAGGTATAAATATCTGTTCAGTTCAAATAACTGTCTGATTGTGTCATTCATACCCATCTATCTTACCATCCCTCTTCTTTCTGAATAATGACAATGTTAAACTTTTTTATTAAGGATCCTTTGCAGCATATAACTTAATCAATATAGCAATGATAATGTATCTCATAGCTAATCATATTGTTGGTCAGTGGTGGATGGAAGGTTGTTGCAAGGCCTTGCAACACAGCAGGGCCTAGCTTGGCTGGTCAGTGCTGTAATAAATAAATAAATAATAACACATCTGATTTGCTTCTAAAAGAGCTCTTGGGTTGTTGCGACTGGCAGACCTATGGAACTCCCAGTCTTCTTGAATCCTCTGGTCCTCGTGCTCTGCTCTGCGCTATCTGCGCTCTCTACAAAGAAAAGCTTTGTAACAAGCAACAGTTTCAACTTGAAATATAATTTCTACATAAATCATTTCAGTTCAAAATATTCAGCTCATGGTAGATAATTTCAAATCAAAAAAATTCGGCTTTAACACTACACTAATTGAAATTTGCATTTTAAAAGCGTTTATTCAGGCTGAGCAATGCAAAATCTAATGGACGTACTTGTAATTCAGTTTCTGTTGGCTCAACTTCAGCCCTGACAAATCAATGTAAATACATTCACCTCAGCAGTTACTGTCCAAATATGTTAAATATTACCAAACTACACATAGATACTACTATATAGAACTACTTCTTGTTTTGTCTTGATGCACAGAAAAATGCGCATTTGCATATATCTATATCAAAGTGCCCAGAGATTAGCTGTTGTTTATAGAGCTATATAAATAAATATAAAATGAATGATTAAAATGATTATAAAATGGTTTGATTTAGTCTTTTTTGGTATTTATAAGTTTAATTTGTAGAATAATTATAGCATCTGATCTACATTTGACAATGATTTTTCTGTTCTCCAATAAACCTGAAACAATTTAATGACTTTTTAGCGAATTAGATACTTGACACAAGTCAAAGGAAAACAGCAAAAAGGTAAAACTAGTGTTTGAAAAGCCAGTTAGAGTCCAAAATATACAAAGCCCAATGAGCCATACTCTTAGCAAAAACGTCTGTCATCATTTCATATATTTTATCCAGGAAAACATTAGTTGTAAAAGCCATCCTGCAGTCAACATAAACTTAATCTACCCACTAATCCGAGGACTCAGACAGCTTGTGGATGCAGGGGGAGGTCTAGCTCAGGTAATGTGTCTTTCTCAGAGCCGACAAAAACAATAAAATACACCATATGCAGATATGAGTTCAAATGAAAACATAATCCCAGGTACTGTCATACAACTGTGAATAATAACGTAATCTTACCAACCTCCATGTCGTCAGTCAGGATCAGGAGCCAATCGTCCTGAACAGCCCGTTCCAGACGACTGAATGAGTTTGGTTTTTTTTGAGATTTTCTGTTTCAGAGGCAATTATGATTATTTGCTTTTCTAACGAAACACACTTAATTTATTGTTTGCTTTTGGTATGTGGAAAGCATTTTGCGCAACATGGCAAAAAGTATTTTAGAAGAAAACCACCTACCCCACCTTTAATGTACTTTTTAAAGAGTTTTTAAAATATTTTTCTGATGTGAATCTAAATGCTTCTATTGCCTGTCACTTTTCTACCGTTATAGCTGTTTCTTCCCATTGAATTATGGCATGAATCCTTGTACGTAATATCATGTAACATCATTACAGTTTTATGCATATTTGTACTTTATTTCAACAGTGTTAACTAATCGCTTTTCTCTACTCTACTCACATAGCTTTTATTAAAAACTGGACTATTACACTAAATTTAAATGATTACTTTACTGATAGGTTAAAGTGAAAATTATCAGAGACTGAAAAGTCAGAGGAAAGGCAAGATATTGTGTCTAAAGTGAAAACTATGGAAAAGTCTTTTTTCCTCTCTGCTTTGGGCAGCTTAATGTTTGTATTGAAGTCTTCCTTATTAGTTTTTCAGACCTTTCAAATTAAACAAAAGAAAACCTGTTTTTTCACTGATTTATCAAACAGAACCTTTCAGACACGATCCATCATCACCTCTCTTTTTTGCAGAATTGTTTTAATTCATTCTCAGAGATTTTTAGTTACCATCATTTCTTAGAGGTCACATCAAATCATTTCATAAAGATCTCAGTCTAGACTTTGATTCGACCACTCAAAAAATCTTCATTCTGTTTATTTAATCCTGTCAGAAGTTGATTTGCTGATGTGCTACGGATCCTTGTCCTCCAGTGCGCTGAAGAAACAGCTGGATATTCTTATACTCCACAGCGGCAGGACAGGTGACATAGGCAATAAAACCTGAGCCAGTAACAATGCCCGATTCAAATACAAATTCAGTGTTAAGTTTTAAACCGTAGAGGGCCCTCCACTCACGTTTTTTTTTTTTTTTGGTAGGAAATGTATATTTTTACTAAAATTTACTAAAGTATAAAATAATGAGCAGAAATGTTGACAGCACTACGAAACATTTATTCATAGTTTATCAACCAAAAAAAAGTTGATTTTGGAGTGAGTTGCCTGTAGAAGTCAAATTTTTAATAGTTTTTTTGGTATTTTTATGTCTTTATGGTTTTTGTGAATCACTCGGTAATTGTCATATCTTGAAAGTTGCTGTATAAATGAAACATTACTTACAATCTGGAACATTTAACTCTGTGCTACTGCTTACAATGTGGAACATACCTTTTAGGGAGATATATTTTAGAGAAGTAAAAATGTGTATTTAGCACCAAGGTACGCTTAAAGTGGAACAGCTCTGCTGCACTACTAACTCTTTCTCTCACCATGTTCTTGTGCCAACGCTGTAGCGATACATGTGGTCCACAAGGCCGTATTTATTGTGGCTCAGCGCCTTGTATCCCCCGTGGACGTACACACTGCCGCTGGCCTCGTCGTACACGCTGCTGTGGCCGTAACCTCCCTGAACCACGGCGCCTCCGACAGACACAACCTGCCACGAGTTTGACCCTGAATCACAAACACAGAGGGTGACACACACACACACACACACAGCTGATTAATGGAGAACAGACACACACTCCAACCTGCAGATTGAAGCTGATTCTTTAGGTTTTTGAAGCTTTGCCAAACTTAAGCTTTTACTCACTTTTAATTTTAGAGGTTAAGCTAAAAAGCAGGAAGAGAAAAATGTGGAGACCCAATGAAAATAAGGGGGAGAGAAGCCAAAGGGTTTACAAGTAAGAGTGGGAATTTAAAACTAGTGTAATAGATCAATGTGACTCATGGGGAATAATTCATGTACACAGAGAATAAGCTAAAAAGTCTGTCGTAGAAAGGAACGCAAGTAAAAACTAATCAGTGGAGACATATTTTAAAAAGCCCTGCACTGTAATCTACGTGGATAAAAAAAAACAGTTAAAAATATACCTACAGTTTAGCCCTTGAGGATAATTAGAAAGAAGAAAAAACGTAAAACTTACTTACAGCTCCTTAGAAAAGTTTCCACATTCTTTATACCTTGTTCTATGTTAGTGGTTACAACCCAATGCTTTCATTTGTGTTTATCAGTACTTTATGTGAAAAGCCCAGACAAAGCTGTGCACACAGCCTCTCCTATTGGACTGAACGGAAAAAAATGTCAGTATCTGTTTGTCTAAAGATATATTCCAAATCGCTTGCAGGTGAGACTACAGTGAGAGGTAATCCAACCTATTGACCTAGTGAGATGAAGGTGCCATAGATGACATTTTTACAGAGCAGGAAGAACAGGTGAAACATTGATGTAAAAAAATAAAGAACAGAGAACCGACTCTGAGAAATTGGAAAGTCAACTTTCATCCAGAGGACTTACAAGGCGATTGCCTTGGGCCCCAAAGACCTTAAGGGCCCTGTGATGAACACTTGACAGAGATGTTAAAGATATTTTTTTCCTCCAAATTTATTCAACATTGTCATTAAATCTAGATTTTGCTAGAACTCAGAAGGAGGTTAAACAAAGTCATGTGTGGTTGGTAGGGAAAAATATTAAATATTTGGCCAATCAGCATCATTGAACTTAAAGCTTTTTGGATGTTGGAAATTCAACAGGAGCAAAAGCAAAAGCAGGGAAGTTTTGGATTACCACGGTGATAGTTGATGATCTCAGCAGCGCCAATTCGGGGGGGGCTACATCCACTAAGTTCTCCATATTGTAGAACAAAGTTTCTCAAAGTTTTTACAGTGTGTGCCACCTGAGAAAATGTTGAGCTCTCCAAGTACCACCATCATGACCAACCTGAACATTAGGCACAGATCGATATAACGGCTGGACCAATATGTGGATATTTTATATTTGTTAAATATTGTTTATTTACTTGTTCTTACTTGTTCTACCTCACCAATTTCTACTATTTAAAATAAAAAGCAAAGGGAAGACCATGCTTAGCCTATTTTAAATATGAATTTAATGTACTTTATGTATTCTAATTAAAAGTTTAGTACTATTTTCACTCTATTGTACATTTTTGAATTAATTTTATTTTTTTTAAAACATCTTCCGCCAATACCACGGGTGGTATAAGTACCAAAGTTTGAGAATCATGATTGTAGAGGATTTAACCAGCCTGTTTCATTAGTCTTAGCTACCATATTGTTTCACTTAATAATGCTGTTTACTTTTTCTGTTATCAGCTACTATCATTTTTTCTTTGCCGATAATCAGCTGTGAACGATACCATAGGCGGTCTAAATAAATGTTCCTAAAATGTCTCTTCGATGATGATGCTTCTGTTGCATTTCATGAGTTGCTGCTGCTGTTATAATGTTGGGGTAATATTAGAATGTTTTCCAGGTAAGATGGACATTCTAATGTGGTGTTGTGCAAGGAGGAAGAGAAATGCTGTTTGATGACTAGGATGAATGAGCATCTGTATCTAAAAGATTTTGCTGACCTCCTGATTGTCAGACAAATCCAGACGGATTGCTTAGTTTTGTGCTTCCAGCAGAACAGTTTACGTCCTTCAGTTTTCTTAATGTAATGCTTGTACGCATGATTATTTCATTTTATACATGTGTACTTTAGTTCTTCATGGTAGTAAGGTCTCTATTCTCTGTCATTAGCTGATTGTGAAAGGTTAATTGTTGATAGTATTTAGTCGCTTTGTTCGAAGTTAAACTTCTAGCCAATCATACATGAAATTTTCCTTGTGATGCAGAGTTAGCTGTTGACACATGTTAAATTAATAAATAATGGAACATTCTGCAAGTTACTAAAAAAATTACTTTTTCCTTTTAGTTAATTTAGCCTTTCTTGTTATTTTACTGTACGAAGAATGTTAAATTATTGTGGAATTGTATTCATTTCCCCACCATAAATTTAAATGGTAATATTGGACTGGGGAGGGAAATCTACATTTGCCTTGCCATAAAAAAAGATGTCTGTCTGTTATCAATATTAATATTATTATAGATTGAAAATACATTTATTAAATAGTTAAAGTTTTTTATTTATTATTATTCAGATGCAGTTCATCGGATTCCTGGACATTAAGACTGTTTAAACTGGACTAGTGAAGACGTTACATATAAAACTTTTTTCTAAGTAAGAACTGAAAAAAGGTTCAAAACGACAGATGCAGATGACCTCATGCTTCTGTTTTCCTTGGGCCCTCAAAATACTAAATCCGCCACTGCTTCCATCGCATCTCTCGGAAACTAATTGGTGTGAACCAGATTCTCAGTGAGGTCATTAAGTCCTGTTACCTCATATTTTACACTCCACTTCTACTCCCCCTTGTTTTCTTCCAGGTCGACTCTTCGTCATTCCCTCTGAAGTCTAATGCTGCTGCGTGCCGACTACGACAATGTCAGGGAAAGCGAAGGGCGGCCAGAGACAAAGATGGGCTCAGTGACAGAGAGGAGAGGAGACGAGGACGGAAGAAGAACCAGGAGCGGTGGCCGAGGGGGTCTGAGACGGAGGTTGGCAGACAATGTGGAAAAAGATGCAGAACAAAACTGAGAGGATGTGTGAGTGGAATGAGAATGTTTGGAAAGAGGGATGCGGAGAAGAGGAGAAAAAAAGGAAGGTGGGAGAGTGGAGGAATGCAGTGGATTCATTATTCAATGTCCTCTCCCAGACACTCCGGCCTGGGTGCCACCTCCTCTTAACGACCATTCTCACTGTGCAGTGTTTGTGTTTGTGGAGCATGTGAGTTTTCTTTGTAACTTCCCGTTTTTATTTCACCTGCAACACTGCCATCTACTGGTTCTGCTCTGACAAAAAAACTCTGTTTAGCTGCTGCATTTTTCAAGTTATTTACAGTTTTTCTCGATTGCTAAAGTACACTTCCTGAAACCTTGCTCCAAGCTTGCTTCAAGCACGATTTGCAAAACCTCTGACTTCTCTTGGAAAAATCAAACTTTCGCCTCAAAACAGTTTTACCTGTGCTCAAAATCCAACACTGCTCTCTAATCATAAACAAATTGCTCAAAATAACATAGACTATAAAGCAGTCAGTAAACAATACACCAAAAAATAGAAAACACATTGTTCAAAACAAATAGTTCTCAGGGAGAAGCATACTTTGAATCTCAAAACAAATTTTATATATTTATCTCATTTTACAAAAAGCTCAAAATGGATCAGAAATTACACCGGCATCTCAAAAACTTCATCTCTGTGATCCTGTAATTCTTGTTTTTTCAAATGAACCTGGAAGCAGTCGAAATCTATTCAACAGTCAGTACTGAAAACAAATGAGAAGCACAATGTTCAGGACCATACAATTTGTTTACTGGACCATATACAGCCTACAATGCAGTGTGCTACAGTACACAATGAAAGTGACAAAAGTCAAACAACGGAACATGTGATCAATGGGCTTGCCATCCTCCTCTTTCTCCTCGTTCCCCACCTCACACTTTTTTCCCACCTTCAGCAACCTGTTTGCTCTCTGAACTGGCTTATAATGCTTGTCACATCATTTGAAACAAATGAAATCCATTTTTGGCTGATTGTGTTCAATCAGTGACATTTGTGTAATGTGTTGTTTGTAGATGTTGCCACTTGTGTTTCCCAGTGTGGATGACATGTGTATTAGAGTGCAGAATGTTGTTAGATTTTTTTTAAACCATGTGAAATGGTTTAAGGAATTGACAGCAGACTGAACAGTTAGCTTTATGAGTTCAGGCAACGGAGAAATTTCTTCAGCCAATGGATTTGAGTGTTTTAGCAACTGAGAAAAACTGTAATAGAACATTCCTGTGGCTTATTGGTCCTCACATAGCAGGAGCTAATTAATTCAATATGTAGTTTATAATGGGTATTCTGCTGCTGTTTTAACTGCCTCTTATGTATGTATATTAGGGGGTAACTGTACACAAAAATCTTCGGTTATGTATGTTTTTGTTACACTTTCAAGACAAATAAATACAAACGCGCAAATGACTTTATTTTACTTTGATCATGAGTTCCTCGCTTTTGTTTGTTGAAATTAATTAGATTTTATCATGTTTTATAACTTACCAAGTAAAGTGGAGATGCCGTGCTTTTTAATTCGTACTTTTTTCATCTGAATCATTTGGTTGCGGCGTACATAGAGTGGAACTCCAGTTCTTAGGTCTAAATTCCTCAATACTGTAGCCCTAATCTACAGTGATGCAGGCACTGCACACTGAATGCATCAGTACAAGAGACACCTGTGTCGTGAGTCTCGTCATCCAGCACCATTCACTTCCTCTCATCATCATTCTCAACTGTCTTTAATTATCCACACCTGATCCTCCCTGCATCATTTATTTATAACCCGTCCCCACTCTTCAGTCAGCGGCGCATCATACCGACGACTTCCTGTTGCTGTCCTCGTTCCGTTCGTGCCTGCCTTCATCATTACCATCATCACACCAATGATGTCTTTTGCACCTTCTACTGGTGTCTGTGTTTGGGTCCATGCATCACACCTCCTGACAACCTCCTCACAACCTCAAACAGTCACAATCCAAACCGCCCCTATGACCAAGACCAAAGGGTTGTCAAAGGACACCAGAAACAAAAGTATAGAGTTGCACCAGCCTGGGGAGACTGAACCTGTTATAGGTAAGCAGCTTGGGGTGAAGAAATCAAATGTGGGAGCAATTATTAGAAAATGGAAGACGTACAAGACCACTGATAATCTGCCTCGATGTGGGGCTCCACGCAAGATCTCACCCCATAGGGTCAAAATTTTCACAAGAACGGTGAGAAAAGAATTTCCAGAACCACACGGGTGGACCTTGTGAATGACCTGCAGAGAGCTGACACCAAAGTGACTAAAGTTACCATCGGTAACACACTACGTCACCAGGAACTCAGATCCTGTAGTGTTTAAAATTAATACATGGATGGATGGATGGATTTTCTGACAGTAAAGGCAAAAAAGCTTTTTGATCATGAATATGGCAGGACTGTTGAGTTGAACAATCAGAGCCTCTCAACATAATAAAATAATTGACACGGCCATTTAAAGTTTCTTAAAAGAATCACTTGGTGCTTGGACAAACAACATAGGAGGTAGACGCCACAAGGCATCATGTGGAAGCTCTAGGCTGATCCTTAACCAAATTAAGGTTCTAACCCATGCTGATAACAGCTCAGCAACAATTATAGTGCAGCTATAGAAAAAACGTGCCTGAACTACAATGTCAGGGTTGTTTAAGGCTAATGGGGTAACAACGGACATAAGGGAAAACACACACAAGTGAAAAGAACATACCATCAGAATCAGTGGGTGCACTTACTGATGTTGTACTCCTGAACTTTGTTGATGTAGCTGTAGATGGGCGAATACCCGAAGAAGATCAACATCACTGGGTCACTGTTGGACAGCTCCACCATGTGAGCCGTGTGGCCCTCCAGGGCATAAAGAGGCGCTGGAGCTGGTTTCCTCTGTGACCAGCTACGAGAGGGGATGTTAAACAACCACAACTCGTCTGTGATGTTAGCAGGACCTGCCTCAAGCTTTCCACCAAACATATAGATGTCATCCTAAAGAAAGCAAGACAACAGAAGAACATGTTGTGAGCTGTGTAGATGTGTCCTTCTGTCACGTTGGACTTACTTGATACTGTGAATTCGTTAGAACGGGCTGTACTTATTTTTATTGCTCTCCTAATCATACATAAATATGGGTCATGGTGGAAAAAGGTGAGGAGGATGCAACCCTAGGGTTCAGGGGCATAGAAAAACATAAAATCGTAAAAGCCTCAATCTGGTGCCCTCTGAGAAAGAAAAAAAACAGTCAAGGAAAATTACAGGCCTGGATAAATGTATATCAAAATATCTACAGTTGGGGTGAACAGTACAGATAAAAAGACAATTTATGAAAAACAATCATTGATCACTATATAATTATTGAGAAATTAATAGAAAATTATAAAATATCACATCTTGATATTTATCTTTACTAAGAAAACCTTAAATGATGACAGTCCGTTTTTTTTTTTCCAGCGTGGGAGATGCTGCCCCACATCATCACACTGCCTCCACCAAAAGCTGTTTGGCCTTGGCAGAGGACCATTGTGGAGGGCTGTACCAAGGATCGTCCTTTGTTGAACGGACACCACACAAATGGGCCCATATTAAAAATGTCTTGCTAGAGTAACAATCTGGAACAGTTATTTTTAATTCAAGTCATAAAGTGAGTTCAGCTCCTAGATCCTGGCTCTGACATAGGAGATCTCATATTATCAAGTCACCAGGGGGTAATCTTACTAATACAGGGTCCATACAAAAGCAACGGCGACTCTGTTTCATTGCATACCTTACCAATAGCTGAAACCCATACATTTCTCCAGCTGAACAGAAACAAAAGTGAAGTGCCGTATTTTCCAGACTATAGGCTGCTACTTTTTTCTCATGTTTTGAACCATGCGGCCTCTATTCCAGTGCAATTTATTTATGGACTTTTACAGCTAACGGCCACTATACGGCCTCCTCAATCTATGGATTGTACAAGTCATGTCCTTTACCGTGAGAGAAACTGTGCCTTTAAGAAGACCGGAAGAGAGAAAGAGAGGAGAAAGTTTGTGCAAACAATGAAAGCAAGCATGGAGCAGATAGACATAATGACAGCCAGACAATTTGCGGAAACAATTTTTCATGCACAAACCCTTATCAAGGAAAACAAACGAAGTAATAGACCTGATGTCGCTTTTAAGTTAAAGGTGGTCGATCAGGCTTTTAAAGAATGAAATAGAGCGCCAGCTGCCTCACGTTATTAGGTGTACCTTATAGTCCGGAAAATACAGTAATTTGTTTTGGACCAAAAGAGGAACGATCAAGAGTCAGCACACCTTCACTTTATACAACCAGAAACCACTTACCAGGCACATAATCCAGGTGTAATAATGGACTCAGACCTGAAGCATCCAAGGTCACATACAGGCAATAACAAGGTCAGCTTTCGATCACCTGAAGAACATTTCTTGGATTAAAGGACTAATGTCTAAAAAGGACCTGAAAAAACTAATCCATGCGTTCATCTTTAGCTGGAATGATTACTGTCCTCACAGGTCAACCTAAAAAGTCAATCAGAAAGCTGCAGGTGACCCAGAACGCTGCTGCTCGCGTCCTCACCAGAACCAGGAAATTAGAGCACATCACCCCAGTTCTGAATTCCTTACAATGGCTCCCTGTAGCTCAGAGAATAAACCGTAAAATACTCCTACTAGTCAAGTCAAGTCAACTTTATTTATATAGCACTTTATAACACAAAAGCATGCACAGAGTGCTTTCCCATGACAAAAACATACCAGATACAGTATCAACAGCAAAATAAAACAATAATAAAATCTACCATTTGGAGAATTAAACGCCAGGTCAAACAAATATGTTTTAGCTGAGATTTAAAATGACCAAAGATGGAGCCTTCCTAACATGTAATAGTAAAAGATTCCAGAGCCTGGGGCCTGCCTCCAAAAAAGCTCTGTTGGCCCTAAGCTTCCGTTTAGTCCTCGGGACAGGAAGGAAGAGCTGACCTCATGGACCGAGCAGGACAATGAACGTTCAGTAGGTCAGACAGAAATGATGGGGCTTAGCCGTGCAAAGATTTAAAAACAAATAAAAGTACCTTGAAATTAATTCTAAAATGAACAGGCAACCAGTGCAATGACCTCAAGGCCGATGTAATGTGCTCATGCTTATTGGTGCCTGTTAAAAGATTTGCTGCTGCATTTTGTACTAACTGCAGGCAAGCGATGTTTGATTGATAAAGTCCAAAATACAGTGAATTGCAATAATCCAAGCGTGATGTCACAAATGCATGGATAACAGTTTCGAAATCATGCTTCGACAGCTTCTACTTTAATTTGGCAATCCTCAACAAGTGATAAAAGCCTGACTTCACCACCGCACTAGTCTGCCAATCAAAAGTTAGACCACTGCCCACTTTTACCCCTAAATCAGTAACTACTGTTTTACACCTTAAATCAGTAACTACTGATTTAAGGTGTGAGGCTAGTGGACCAAGGTCAGCTAGACATGGCCCACTTACATTACTTGGACCAAACAACATAACCATCCTAGTTCATAAATCATTGAATGGCTTAGCGGCAAAATCTGTTGAAGACCTGATGTCACTATACAGTACCAACACTCCAAATTATTAATAATCCCAAGAATCAGAATCAGTTTTATCAGATGTTTGGTTTCTTTACCACCAAATCATGTAAAGCATATTGAATTAAATTGTTTTCAAAGTGTGCTATTTATTAGGTCACTTTTAAATTGAGACTCCTACATTTGAGCTATTGGAACCAGCTGTCATCACAAGTTTCCTGTTTAGCGAATTGAACCTTCCGGTGTGTAATCGCCATGTGAGCTCAGGTTAAAATGAGACAAGGTTAACACTTCAAGATAATCTCCATATGGTTTCCTATAGAGGAGGTCAAAATGAAGGTTTCAGAAGCTCATCACTCTGTAATTCTACAGTTGGTAAAGATTCAGCAGCAAAAATTGTAAGATATTTTAAAAAAATAGATGTAAATGACAGGTGTTTTACCTGGTAGAGTGCCAGAGAGTGTCCGTATCTGAAGTGGGGTCCGCTGCTGGCGGGCACCGCGTCCCACGCCCTGGTGTCAGGGTTGTAGCTGCACAGACAAAGACGGAGAGAAACTTCAGACCAGAACACCTTTATATACGCCAGTGCAGCTTGCTTACTTACTTGAGCACCATGTGGTAGTTGGAGTAGTTGAAGGAGTAGCCTCCCACTACCCACATCAACCCAGAATGCACCACGGCTCGGTGGGAGGCCCGGCCCAGGGACTGGGCTGACGGCTTGACGCTGGGCAGCACCCAGAAGGCCTCCGTGGAGGGAACGGGGAGGGTGCAGTCAGGACCTGAGTAAGAGCGAGGAACACTTTTTTTATTCACATCAGGGTCTATGGGTCGAGAAACAACCTCTCATACAAGCAGCTGAAGTGTGCGCTAAGCTATCACTGAGCTGGAGCGCTCCTTCAGGACAGGCTGCTGCATCCCAGCGTGAAGGAACGTTATCGTAGGTCTTCCCTCCCAGCAGCTCTTTGAATCTACAACCATCACTGGTGTCACTGCTTTGCATCTCTGCTGTAATTTTCAGTTTTTCTCAGTTCAAAGAACATCTCTCTTGTCATTTGCACATATCTGCACAGTTTCTATTGTCACTTCTTAATAGTATATTGTTGTTGTTTATTTTTAAATCCACAAATCCACATTCACATTGTGTACATTCTTTTCATTATCCTGCTCAGTTTCACATTTGTCCAGCATGAGTATGCCATTTTATTATTTTTAATAACTGCACAGTACACTAGTTTTCTAATGCATTTACTGTTCATGTATTCTTATTTTTCCTTAATTTTTTTGTTTATATCTTTCATGTGTGAACCTAAATGCTTCAACTGCCGTCACTTTGCTGTTGTTACAGCTGAATTTCCCCTCTGTGGGACAATTAATGATTATGCTTTTCTATTCTTCATCAAAATGACTTTGAATGAGTTAAAATCTTTGGCTCTGACGCTCCCTACTGGTAACAACTAGAAAGAACATACAAAAACAAAACACTATTATGAGATGGAGTATTTTTTATAGCTGGATGTTTTTACTCTTTTTATGTTTTTACTCTAAGAATGAGTCTGTTTCAGCTAGCTACATGGGATATTTTCCATCTACATAAACTTTATATTATTTACAGAACTGACCAAAAGTGTTTGGCTTCCTCTAATTACCAGATGCTTCACTTCCAAGGACTGAAAACTTCACCTTACCTTGAACTGACTGCATGAGTGGTCTTCAAAAGTCTTTAATCTTTTTTTTTTATATTATTCTCTGGATGTATTTTCTGTCCGATGGGATCAAAAGAGAAAGCATCAAGATTGAAATCATCAGAAGAACACCTTAAAGTTACAGTATGTCTTTAAGATCAGATGCTGCATTCAAGCGTTTCTTTTTCCTCTGAATTCAGAGGGAAAGATAAAAAGGGGGAAAAAGTGATGGAAGAAAAACAAAAGCATTTTCAGTTTTAACCACCAAACCTATCAAAAACTGAGAGACCATGTTTTTCAGGTTGGAAAAAATAAATAAAATAAAGTTTATACAGTGGCAGGTTGTTTTTTTTTTTGGTAAAAGGATCTCTGGATATACAACAAGGTGGGCGCAACCTGAAAAACTTGAAAGAAAAAAGTTAACTGTCAAGCACTCATAGAATAGGGTGTTATTTGCTTGTTTTCATGTCCATTTAATATCATATGAATGGCTGCCCCCTTTTGGCATGCAGTGTTAGCACTGTAAAAAATATTAATCAAGCTAAAGTTGACACTGGATTTGAAGCTGTTAATTCAAACCTAAATGAAAGGGTTCTTTCTGTTTTTATAAGTAGTCTGAAAGGCATCGGTCTACTTTAAAATGTTACATAACACACTCATAAAAATCAATCCTCAGAATTAAATGGATAAATGAAAAGAACATTCTCTAAAATGTTGCAATATGAACTTTTTGATTAAAAAATATAACACAGGGCAATGATTGTATTGTGAACTTAGTTTCATTAAGAAAATATTTACATTGCTTTAAAGTTTTAGATATTTCTTTCTACATTTAACTGTTTTACATATTCAGTGTTTTTCTTTTGCGAAAGTATAGCCATGAGTCGAAACAAGGGTTGATGCGCCGCTAGTAACAATGTTTCCACAAGATTAACATTAAAAATGTTCCCTTTAGGCTTTCTCCATTTTCCTTTGTATTAAGGGGCTTTACGTATGCCTGAATGATTAACAGGTCAAAGTTAGGCTGCCTAAATACATACCTTTACTCTATGGATGGTTTGCTACCGGATAGGAAAGAGAGCAAAAGCAGTCAATAAAAACACTGATTATTCAGGGGTTTTTTGTTTTGTTTTTTTAAGACAAACCAAAAGGGCTGCTGCCTTGGAGGTAAATCATAAAGAAATTAGTTTTTACTTTGATTAGAGATATTTTACACTCATATATAATCAACTAGAATATATTTTAAAAGTTTTTTTCATTGTTTTATTAATTCAATTCACTAATTAAAACACATTATACAGAAATAGTCTTAATTTCAATTATTTATAAGGATTTTCTGCTTATGACCAATGAAAACATGCAGACTAACACTTAAAGAAGGCCCAGCTGGGACTAGCTTCTCTGTTAGAGAGGCATCATTCATAAGAAAAGAGTACTGTAAATATTGCCTTGAGGTATTTCAAATTGTAGTGTATAATTAGTGAATAATTACAACAATTTAACTGAAATTCAGTTACTGATTTAGGAAAAAAACTGCTTTTCAATAGGTATCAAAACAGAACTAAAATGAACCAAGATCCAAGCTTGCCTTCTCTGTGGCACTGGCCCATCCTGGACCAACCCCCAAGTAACGGCTCTGTACAGAGTCAAAAACTACCGTAACAAAAAAGCATTTGGCAGCCACCAATTGTACAAGCTGTATGGGTTACGCATGTTGTTGGGAATCACAGGAAACAACCCAGAGCTAGATGGGGGGAACTTGTAAATGACCTAAAGAGAGCTGAGACCACAGTAACAAAGGTTACTTTTAGTAAGAAACTTTATCATCATGAATCAAAATATTGCTGTACTCAAAGGTCCCCCTGCTTAAGCCAGCATACATCCAAGTCCACCCAAAAAATTGACAGATCCGGATGATCCAGAGGAGAATTGGGAGAATTTCATGTGTACAGATGAGACCAAAACAGAACTGTTTGGTATAAACGCCACTCGCCATGTTTGGATGGTGAAGAATGCTGAGTTGCATCTCATAAAACACATACCCACTGTGAATCATGGCGATGAACACATTATTCGTTGTTTCTGCTTTTATGCATAGGGGACATTACAAATTATTCTTATTGAGGATGAAGCGGGTCATGTGAAGTAAGATTTTGGACAAAAATTGTTGTGGGCGACTGTGGCTCAGTGGTAGAGTAGTTGGCTTGCAATCGGAGGGTTGTAGGTTTGATTCCAGCTTCCTCCAGTCAGATGTCGATGTGCCCCTGGGCAAGGCACTTAACCCCCAACAAGCCATGTTGGGTGTCGGTGTATGAATGCGAGTGTGAATGGGTGAATGTGGCTTCAATGTAAAGCGCTTTGAGTGGTCAGTAAGACCTCAGTAAGACTAGAAAAGCCCCATTTACCATTTACAAAAAAAAAACAACCTGCATTGACGGTGAAAAGTGGCTGGATCTTCCAACTTGACTATGATCCCAAACACACCACCTACTGGGACTGAATTACTGGCTATGCTACAGCTATTCTACAGCTATTCACAGCGAGGAAGTGGAAGCTCTGAGGAAGGCGACAGCTGTTGCCAAAACTGTCAGCATAAAAAGATAAAAATTAACTCAACTTATTTTATTATCCTCCGTGCCAAACTAAAAATCTTATCCTAAAAATCTCTTGATTTGATCTCTTCGCAAAAAAACAGTTATTGAAGCCCATATCGAATGCAATGAAAGATGCCCAAAAAATCTGGTAAACAGACCAACTCTCCACCATGAGCTCTGGCTTTGGCTAACGCTGCTAACGCTTCTGATAATCCTGCTGCTAGCGCTAGCTACCCAAAAGACAGGGCTGACAGTGAAATTGAGGAGCTGCTGATAATTTGGGAGAACTCCAACAAAATGCTCCGTCACATAAATGAAAGGTTTGATCATTTGGAACAAACTCTCCAGGCAGTACAGGGATCCCAAAGAGAGCTGTTGGAGAAAGTTAAATCTATAGAAGAGCAGGCTCTAGATCATAAAAATCGCCTGACCCACCTGGAGAAAGTGGTTTCCAACTTGGAGAGCGATAATAAAGCATTAAAATTAATCCAGGCTCTGAAAGAAGTTATTCTTGAAGAATAAAAAAAGGTTAGATGTTGCAATATGTCGCCAACTTGTTCATTCCATGCCTAGAACACTTGGTGCTGTCTTTAAAAATCCCGGTGCTCATACATGTAGTAGTTTTTGTTGTGGGGTGTATTCATTTTTGCTTCAACCAATTTGAGGAAAACTGAAGATTTTGGGATCTAAGTTTGATTATTAACATATTATTAAAATAAGCGTTCAATAAAATTCAGCTTTGTGAAAAGTTTGGAAATAGTTCTTTTGTTCATTGAGCTACTGATTGAATTCATACTTTTTAAGGGGGGTGTACTCATTTATGCTGAGCACTGTACATCCCAACCAAACAGGATTTATTCCTGGTAGATTGTCATTTAATAACGTCCGTCTATTCCTACACTTATGTAAACTCATGGAAAAGAGGCTAAAGCTGCTGTGCAGTCACTTGACACCCAAAAAGCATTTTGATCAGATTGAAAGGTTTTATACGTTTGAGACTCTTAAACGATTCAGATTTGGGGAATATTTTATGGATTGGATTAAAATAATGTATCTGTGTTCTGTGTCCTACATCCTCACTAATGCAGATGCATCTTCTCCCTTTCAATTACAACGCAGTGTGAGACAAGGGGACCCCCTCTCTCTAGCTTTGGAACCCCTTGCTGTTAGCATAAGAAATCACTCAGGTATACAGAGAGTCAAATTTGGGAATGCTGAAAGTCTTGTTATTATGTATGTGGATGATTAATTGATCTGTCTTTGCGAACCAGAAGTTTCAGTTCCTAACCTTTTTAAATTGCATTAAACTGTTTGGGAGATTGTCTGGATGCACGATTAAGTGGGACAAATCTGAATTCGTGCCAATTACAAAAACTTTGGACCCGAAGTTTCTTAGCTTACTCCCATTTAAATTAGTAACTCCATCATTTACCTTTCTTGACCTTAAGAAGCCTAAAAATGGATATATAAATGAAACTTTTTGAAAATGCTGCACAAACTCAAGAAGGATATTAGAAAATGGAAACTGCTCCCTTTGCCATGATTCCCACATCTATTTTTTAAAACAATGCTATTTGTTTGCCACTTAAATTTTTTTAAACAGCTTGATACATTGATCCTCTAATTTATCTGGGCAGGGAAACCCCCTCGGAGCACATCTCCAAAAACATACTTGCAGTGGGGCGTTGGGTCGCCCTGTGTTTAGACACTATTACTGGGCAGCAAAATACAAGAGCTCTATCACACTAGCAGTGGGGTCCTCCAGTCGTCTACTGCTACTATAACCTCCCGCTCTGGCTTCAGGTAGTAGGAGTCAGCAACAGTATCTGAAGCCTCACTCCCAGCCTTATTACTCTCCACCCCCAGTTCCTCTAATAAACTGATCATTTGTAATTTTGTTGTGAAAGAATCTCTAAAAATAATAAGTCAGTTCAGGAAATCACTTAAACCTCTCTGTAAGAGTAACGCTAACACACAACAACCTGTTGAAACCAGGATTAATGGACAGGATGTTTCTAGATTGAAGGGAAGAGGGGTGGAAACATATTGATGACTTGTAATTTGCATCATTCCTTCAACTCCATCAAAAGTTTCAATAACCTCAATCACATTTTTTCCCCTATCCTGAAATAAGGAATTTTGTTCAGCAAAACTTTTCAGATTTTCCACTGAAACTACTAAATTATCTTGAAACACTTTTAAAAACAGTTTGTGAAGTGCTTTACAATATTAGCAGATTCCGATAGAATCAGGATCAGATGGGCTGAAGATCTCCGTGTCCCCTTTGTCTGAGGCCCAATGGTCAAACTGTTTGTCCAGTATTCAGAAATGCTCAATGATAGAAAATAATCCAGTTTAAAGTCATTCACAGACTACAATTTTCTAAACTTAAACTTAAACGGAAATGTATATAATTCTGTATTTCCCCTATGTCATAGATGCAGCGCTGATGAAGGATCTGTTTAGGCACTGTCCAGTCTTCAGGGCTTTTTGATGCCAGATATTTTTCAGTTTAATGTGGGAAAACAGTGCTGCTTGATGGAACACTGCCTATACTCTGATCATCTGCCTTGATCGAATCCCTCTCCTCCTCAAAAAAACAATCACAATGGGTATGCTTGCTGCAAAGAAACTCATTCTATTACAGTGGCGGTCTCCTGCGGCCTTGTGTTTTAAAAGGTGGCTTAATGAGATGGTGTCTGCGGCCAGGGTGGAACAGATAAGATTTGACAGGAAAGGGAATCCGGCACTCTTTTGCCTGATTTAGCAGCCATTTCTAAAATCCCTAAAAATCTATTGAGATCTTAAAATCTATATTCCCCCAACCACGCCTGCACTCCCGCTTTTCCTCCATATTATTTATTTAATTTTATTGTTTTGTGTTGCATTTGAATTCTTTCCAAATTTATTTAGCTCTTCACTTATTATTTCATTTTTCATTTATTCACTTTTCATCATGCTTGACAGTCCACATATGCTAACTGTAGTAATTATTAGTTCACAACTGGATTTGTATAAGTTGTTCTGTATTGTTGTGTTCAATTGTAAAAACAAAATAAAATATATCTTAAAAAAGGGTGGAATTCTTTGATATGGCTTTTAACGAAGGTTGGCTGAGCATCTTAATAGTTTTTATTATTTATTGTGATTAATTAGTTTCTTTACTGCTTTATCTAGTACTGTATTTGTATTTGCATATTTATTTCTACTTTTACTGATCGATTGTTACTGCTTGTGTTCCATGTCGTGTTCAGTACGTTGGGGCAACCTGTGCTACTGCAAATGTTCAATATAAATAAATTTGACCATAACCTAGAATCTTTGAAGGGAGTCAAAGGTCCGTGTTGCCCTGCGACAGCCCCAAAACATCACAGCTCTAGGAAAGATCAGCAAGAAGAATGGACCAAAATACCGGCCACAGTGTGTGCAAACTTGTTGAAGACGTTAAAACAAATTTGACCAAATAGCAATGACCATTGTCAATCACGGTTACATTACAAATAATTGAGGTGAACTTTTGTTATAGACCAAAAACTCATTTTTTGGCACCATTATACAAATATACTCTTTAAAAATCATACAATGTAATTTCCTAGATTTTTTTTATTTTTTATTCTGTCTTTTGCGGTTGAAACATACCTATGATAAAAATTACAGACTTCTCTCATCTTCTCAAAGGGGAAAACTTGCACGATCACTGGCTGCCAAATACTTTCCCCCCACTGTACATGTGAAAACTGTTAAACATCCCAGATTAGATAGTAGGTGATCTTTGTTCAGTGCATAATTGTCACAGGTTCTCTTTTTTGTAGTTCAAACCAATAAGCTAACTGAGCCTTAAATAATTGAAAAGCTTTAACGAATTGTATAAAGAAAAATCACCAGTATTTTTGCATTTTAGAAACAGTTCTTTTATTCTTCCTGTATTTTCTAACATTAGACCAGGAGAGGGCACTGCATCCTCACCGAACAGAACAAGTGTGCCAGAAGTAATAACATTATATTTGCTGTTTGTGACTGAATTTTTGGAGAAGGAAAATTAATTCTCAGTAATTCTCATTTCTTGAAAACAGTTATCTGTGGGTGATGAATGGATCAATCTTTTAAAAATGTAATTTCTCTCCAACTGGAAAGAAGTTCTACCAGGTAACGAGGCTCCAAAGCCAAACCAAGGATGACGAAACTTTCCATTAAAACAGTCTGTTCCTTTAAAAATATTAAATGTTACAATATGTTACCAGATTTATATTAGCATTCTACATTTAGAAATCGTTTTTCATAGAAAACAATAGTAAAAGGTAAAATGCAATGGAAACGAGCAGTAATGTTCTGTTTGTAAATGCCCAACTTTCAGTTGGCATTTAACTGGCTTTCCACTTTATTAGTGATCAAATGAAAGACTTTTAAAAAAGCTTCTTCATGTGTGGCATCCTGGGAAAACTTGTCTATGTTCTGAGAATTCTGAGAAAAAAAAACCGAACATGTTTTGTTGTGATTTGTTGTATTCATCTGTGACGGTTTACCTTGCCAGCTGTCGTTGCAGACGCATAGCTTTTCTCCGGTCAGGTCACAGTAGCCGTGATCCGGGCTGCCGCAGTTGTCCCTGCAGTATGGAATGTCGCAAGCCTCGCCTTTCCAGTACTCATCACATTCACAGTACACTCGACCAGCGACCGAGTTCCCTGTGATGCATCTCCCGTGGCCCGAGCAGTTGTTGGGACAGGAGTTTATGCTGGGGAAATCAGACAGTTACTGGATTCAAGGTCATACAGAAACATTTATTACAAAAAAACTTAACTTTGTGCATGTAGCAAAAAATTATTATTATTTTTATTTTTTTGCTTGGAACAAAATTTTGAGTGGACGATTAAAGTTTATTTGAATACTCTAATTAGCCTACTAAGGGTTACTTCAGGTCATCTAAAAGAAACTGAAAGAGACACAACAATTTAAAGTTACAACATGTAAGATTGACATATTGTGGTCAAATTGCAGTACTGCAGTCCACAAAGAAAAACAAGGTAGTCCCCTCTCAGTCACTCACCCCCTCCCCTCCGTGAGATTCATGGAGAGTGTTCAGTTTCTGATTGGTCGGAACATGAATGATGAATAGCGAAGGGAAGTTAAACACAGTAAGCTGATAACAATATAAATAAATTTCTCTGCAATATCAAGTTGATGGTAACTGAAAAAGTAGCTCGAGATATATGTTTCGAGCCGACTATTTTTTCCTAATTTACTGGTAGCATCGTTAGCTCGACATTAGCCTTTAGCCCGGTCGGTGTAAGATTACAAATAGCGGCACAATGTGTAATGGCGAAGAGTTGGCAACCGGTGGGCTCACATGTGATCTGCTCTGGAAGCAGGAAGTGTGGATGCAGATATTGTAAACGACGACGACGGCGGCCCGTAGCAGCGTTTTGAAAATCACAAAAACTTTTTTCTTAAGACCATAATATGTTTCAATGTAACTTTGAGGGATTCTTCCCCTCACTAACTGGTTTATCTCTTTCTTAAATTCAGTTTGTGTGTGTGTTGATCTTCTCAACCCAAGGTGGGCCCAAGCTTTGTAAAACAGTAAAGTAGTTAAGTTTAATAAGTTTGTTTTTTTGGTCTCATTTTTTTTTTCTAACAGTGCTCACACACCGAATGCGATAGACGCAACCAGAGAGTCCGGTTTACATGTAAAGTCAATGGAGGAGCGCGATGAAGCCCGACTAGGGATCCCGCGACACGTGAGAAGCAGATTTGCGTTGCGAAGAAGCTTATCTGCCTGATTTACCAAGTAGTGTGGCTGGTGCATTTCAGACACGACCGAAAAAAACATGCTGCATTTTATGTCTGCCGCAGAAGTTGGAGAAATCTCAACTACAGCTTCAAGTTGCGCCATAAATCCAATCAGCTGAGGGGTGTCAGTGATGCCATGACTGAGTGAATGGAGTCACAGCATCAGCAGGACATGTAATCTGATAAACACCGTGGCTAATCACCCCAAGCTACATGACACAAACTGTTATCTATAAAGAGACAGGAATAAAAAATAAACATTATAAAGAGGTCAAATTATTTGGACAGGAATGCTCTTAAGACGTTTGTTGGTGGCTCTTAAAAGAGTTGTTGTGGCCGCCAAACAGCTTCCTCACCCAGACACCCAGACCTGGTAATGTATCCACCAAAGCACGTCCCGCGCCGCTCACATATAAAATTTTACAAACAGCAGACAGATGGACAGCTGCTCAGCTTGGTAGTTGGTGCGTAGGCGGGCAAAGCTTGGACCATCGCGGCATAAACTGGGTGAGGAGCCGGGGTGTTTATTGATCCTTCTGACGCTGCTCGACTGGTTCTACCCCCGCAGGAGCGGTCCCAACTCTTAATGTGGTCAGCTCATAGACCAGAGTCCAATGGGAGCTCCCAGAGGGTTGGAAGAAGGAGTAGGAAGCAAACGGAGCGGTCCTGATCAGGATCCTTCCACATTTCCACTTCACGCGAGTGAAAATGGCATATATTAAAGCGCAACCAGTTCGCTTTGTTATGTTTAATGGCATTAAAGATTGTGAGTAAATGAAATCATAGTATCAAAAGTTATGAGTAAAGATACATGATAACATCATGATGTCAGGCCAAGTGATTTTGTTCATTGCAGGAGGAGGAGGAGTCACTGACTAAGAAGGGTTGTTTGCAACCATGACTCAGGTAGTAGAAGTTCGTCCCATAACAAGTCGGTTGCCAGATAAAATACCTGGCATGTCTGTGTCAGTTGCTGTGTCCTTTGGCAAGGCACTTTTTCTGCCTTACCTGCTGTGATGTTTAGCAGTGCTGCAGATAGAATAGCACCTTCACTTATGTCACACAGCTGTGGCTACAAAGCTGCCCATCATCATCACTGTGTTTTATTACTTAATATGGTATAAAACCCTTAATATTCTTCTGACAAAAAATGTGTGATGCAAATACAGGCTGTATTTCTTTTTGTATTCAATAGGTCAATTTAGAGTTTATACATCTTATATTATTTGAGTGAATGAAGTAATGTATTTTTTTAAATCAGAATATGCTAGCTTAGTTAAATAAAATTGTATGTTAGTTATCTACTAAGTTTTGAATTGGAGGTAGTTAAATGCTTTGATTTTATTCAATTCACTTTTTTTAAGACGTAATGAACATACTTTATAAATAAGGTACCTCAAAAAACTATGTAATCAGTTTCATCATAAATTTTGAGTTCTCTGAATTGGGGTTTACGGTGCAAAATTAACTTTTTGACGTGTAACATCCTGATAACCTGTTTTGTCTTCATTTAAAACATGCGTGAAGTATTGCTTTGACTCATCCACTTATGTTACAATTTTTGAGTCTCTACTGGTAGTTCATAGAGGTGCTGAAATGCCTTCTCCCACCTATCTCCCCTTTTCCACGCATCTCCTCCTCCTACCTGACATAGCTTAATCTGCAGAGCTGCTGCGTCTGTAGCCCTCCCTTCCCCTCCCAACTCATCTCCAGTAGAGTAGCAGCTTCTACAGTTATCTTAGGCTAATTGTAAGGCTAAGAGTTCAGACTTCATCTTTGGGAACAATCCTAGGCCGAAAAAGATCTGTTATCTTTGCGTAAATAACTTCACAGAGGACTGCTTTCTCAACAAAAGTCTTTTTGATAGTGGATTCATCGTTTCCGTGTCATTCTACAATCGCCAGTGTTCCCATTGTTCACCGATGTGATTTTTTTTCCTAAATACTAAAATGCAACACACTAAAAACTTCTGTAAACTATTGGAGTCCCACTCCATGCACATGCTGTGATAAGGACATTCTGCAGGGGGGAGTTTCACAAGGGGTGTGAGGGTTTAGAGAGGCTCAGGCTAATATCAAGGCATCAAATGTGGAAGTGATGAGAGGGCAAGTTTCTTTAAGGTGGATTTTGATATATATGGGATTTTAAGAATGATTTAGGGTAAAATCTTCATTTGTTTGTGTTATAGAATGGTAGTGTGTGTCTGGAAGAAGCATAATACCTGCATAATAATACCTACTTTGCGACTGTGGTCCCCACCCACTTGTTAGTGGTATGGACTTATTGTGAAAAAAAAACAGGCTTGTTCGTAGGAAGGTGCTGGCAGGTTGAGGAGGGGAATCCATGCTCCATTGTAATTGTATGTTTAAACAAGAAAAAAAGATAAACAATTCCACAAAATTTGGACTCTTTGCATTTCTTCTGGTGTCAATTGCTCGCTGCATCCAGCATTCAGTGTGAAGTCAAGGTTTTAGCCCTCTAAAAGCTTACAGTAACCTTCCTTCCAACATGATTGGGACTTTAGGCTGCTGTGTGATTAATTCACTGTAAAATTCTTACACATTGAACTTTTAACATTTGAACACTTATTCAGGATTTAAGTTTTTGTCTCCTGAGTTTGCAGGCATGCTAGACTAAAGGCGTTTTCCATCATTTAAGTAAATAAGCCAACAGTATAGTTTCTCATTTTTTCATGCATCTCAATTTTACTTCTCACACTGAAGATCCTGATCTATTATTAACTTGAACATTTTCAAATAAATGTGCTTTTGAAGATGCAGCTGCAAAGAATTATGGGGTAGAATAATATTTCTTTCATTAAGGATGGCTAAGTGTTCCCTCTGGATGATGATGACGTAGGAAGCACTGAAAGTCGTTTTTTTCACAGTTCCATGTTTTCAAATAGCTTCCATTCTTTTGGACCTATCAATAAACTGATTCTTTAATTGGCAAATTAAGTTTTATCTTTGGAATAAAACTGTAACTTTGTTGTGCTACAAAAAAGGGCTTATTCTTAAACAAAGGTGAGACTGGGGTCCTTTAGGCCTTGTATTTGTTTTAAAAGTAGGTTAGCCAGATTCCAAGACAAACTGTGCACCCAGAACAGTGCCATGGTAGAACTCTTCCCATAATATTGTGCCACACAAGAAGAAGATAACCTAGCTCTAACAGGAAAGGAAGGAGTTTGGTGTTTTGGCTGCAACAAGAGTCCCTGCCCCGTGGAAAAACATTCTCTTCCATTCAGACTATGGCCGAGTTGTGATCAGGGAGACATTTCCTTTGCTGGCGAGGGAAAAGGGTTTGAGTTTCCGGGAGAAATTTACTCCATAGAAGACAAAGACTACTGATCAGTTAGGTGAATCGCAAACCACTGATGAAACAAACCCCACTGTTCTGCCATCAAAGCCTGCCGAGAACTTTCTAAGTTACAGACGCTGCCGTGAGAGAGAGCGCCGAATCCCGGCAATGCCACAGGATCTGAACCAGCCAATAGGAACGTTCACCCACCGCAACTGAGCCAATATGAGATGAACGCTTTGCTGGAAAAGCTGCAAAAAGGTACTGTTTTGGTGAAGGAAGGTTGGGGCTGACCACTGTTTAACCAAGCCGGAGAGGACAAAGCTGATGTCTCAGCTGAAGTGCTATCTGTGCCCCAATCAGCCATGTAACCCAGAGCTTTACTGTTAGCTATCGCAGGCTAATATTGTTTAAGGCCCTCCATCCACACAAAAACCTGGAGAACTTAAATCGTTCAATAAAGTCAGTTTGGGCAGAGGCAAGATTAGTTTAGGATAAATAAGATATAAGGGTTGTTTGTTTTTCATTGTGATTAGTTACCTTGTGTAAGATCGCTATTGTCTGGATACAAACAAGCCGTTTGGCCTGTAGGTTTAATCCAAGGTTTTTTAAGACCGAGAGTCATTTTAAATCCTGCAGTCAGAGTTACTGAATCAGTGTTTTCCTTTTCTTTGTTTAATGTTTAATAAATAACTCATAATGGCTTTAAGCAGTGCCACGTGGGTTACCTGTAGGTAACTGACGTGATAAATCTATGAAACAGGATTAATTTTCAAAAGATTACCAATTTCTAATCCAGTGAATTTTAAAATGAAACATTACTTTCTCCGAAGAATGTTTTTTTTTCTTTTTCTTGTATTGTTCAATAGTTTTGACATGAGCCAAAGGTGCTCATTAGTTAATTATTATTATCATAATTACTAAAATTATTTTGCTTTACTTCCAGTATTTCAATATTACCCTTTGTCTTTAAACATCCAGATCCATACTGAACTGTTACATCAGGATTTCCCTTTATTGTGTTCTTTATTTTTTTGGTAATTTGTCTGTTCATTCTCCTTTAATTAGCAGTGTGTGTTACTAGCTTGGTTGATTTAAATGTTTGACTTGATTGTTTTTTTTTTGTGAACAAGCTCTTGTATTTTGGAAAGTTGTTTGTCCATTATTCTACATAAATATGTAGTAATTTGCTGTTCAACGAACGTTTAGAGCTCATTCTTTCACCTTTGTATAATTATTTCAGCCTTAATCAGGCTGGTAATCATAATCAATAACTGAGACTGAAAAATTGGGCTATTAATGTAGTTCCTGAATATCAGGGGGTGCTCTGTATTTCTTTTTTGAATAAATTTATTATTTTTGTTAATGATTGCCATAAGCAATCATTCATAAACATTCTTAGCCAAATTATTGCATTGTACTGTGTCCGACCATCCTCCTCTTCCTAATATTATATGGTATATGGTAATAAGAGATTATCTTCTTCACTCCCTCCTACACAGCCATGAAATCTGGTCCCAAGAGGATAAAATCACGTCACACTGAAGAATAATAGGAAACAGGTCAGAGGTTGTCCTGCTAATATCTGTTCCTCATCAACATCTGTTTAAACACTCTGATGATCTCTACGTGACTTATTCCCTATATACATTTACTAAAATGTAACACTGAAATATTCCTGTCACTGTTGCTTCTATGTTAACTCCTAGGCTTAAAATCTCTAAGTTTGTGCTGAGTATGTATGTAAATACTTTGTTTTCCATCTCATTAACTGATCTGAGGCTTTTTCAGATCCTACTTCCTGTTGTCAGACTAGTTCTATTTGAAACATTTCTTGATTCTACAGGTCTTGCTTTAATCATAAGTGGGTGTGACTGACAACATGCTAAATGGAATAACATAGCACTTTTCTAGTCATGCTGAACACTCAAAGCACTTTAAACTGAAGCCACATTCACCCTATTGCACTTATAAATGCGGTCACATTCATACACCGATACAAAGCTCTGTACAGGAGGAAGTTGGAGCTTAACCTTCAGTCCTCTGAGTAGTAGACAACTGCTCTACCTACTGAGCCACAGTTGGCCCAACATAACTTTAAATTGCTTAATGACTTAATTAATTATCTAAATTATCGTCTTTATTCAGGTTATACTTATTAAACATTTTTTTCTTGTCAGCGCTTAAACAATTCAGTGGTGACAAAAAGAAAGAATATAAAAATGGAACAAATCTTTAAAGTTACGAATACTTTAGCCCCTCAGTTTAATGAATACTTCAAGTAAAAGGATGTTTAATTTAGAAATATGTTTAATTGGATAGCTACAAAGAGACAAGGACAGGTTTTGGAGGTGAACTGCTGAAACAACTAGACTGACACAAACAGCAGGAGAATGATAAAAAAAAAAACTAGATGGGCATGAAAGATTAAATAAATCCTCTAATTTAAAATTGGACCGCTGTGGTGAATTGGAGTCGTGGACCACAAGTAGAAAAATTATCTTTTTGTTAATATCAAAAGCTGGTTGGCTACAGTACAAGGTAGTCATGACAACCAGTATAACCTTGTTTGTTGTGTGTGCACATGTGTATGTGTGTGCGCTCACTCAGAGCTTTGCAGCTATGTAATTGTCCCCCCTTCTCCTCCTTCATTCAGTTTTTTCATCAGGGCTATCATTATTGTCACAGACAGACAGGTGTGTCTGCTTTGTGTGACACACAACCAAGCCAGGCGGCATACCCGCACAGAACGATCCAGTACAGTTTCATTGTGTTGGTTTTATTATTTGGTACAGTAATATTATACAGTAAAAATCAACCTTTTTGCTAAATCTAATGGATTTTAATGGAGGAAAAAAAATCATATCCAATAGGGAGAAAAAATTGCATATCAAGGAATAGTATACGGGAGTTTATTTTATTATTTTTTTTAAGACAAAAAAATGGGATATCACTCCTACAAATACATATACATTCAAAGGGGGATATATCATTATATATTCAATCTATAAGTCCTATAATACTGACTGTGATAAACTCACAGTATTTGTGCTATTAGATCTCAGTGCGGTTTTTGACACCGTTAATCGTGATAAATTACTGGAACGTCTAGAGAGCTGGGTCGGACTCTCTGGTACGGCACTCGACTGGTTCAAATCTTACCTCAAGAACAGGAATTTCTTTGTGTCAGTTAGCCAATTCTCATCACAAAAAGCAGAAATCACATGCGGGGTCCCCCAGGGCTCCTTTCTAGGGCCCCTCCTATTTAGCATTTACATTCTCCCATCAAGACAGATTATAACAACAAATAATATCAACTACCACAATTACGCCGACGACACTCAACTTCATATCTCAATGTCACCAGGTGAACTGAACCCATCCAAATGCTCAATAAATGCATTGAGCAAATTAACAACTGCATATCCCTCCAACTGAACATAAACAAAATCGAAGTACTTATCTTTGGACCCAAAAAAGATCAATTAAATATCAGTACACCAATTCAGCTGGTCCAACTAGAAACTACCGACCAGGCCGGAAATCTTGGTGTAATAATGGACTCAGACCTGAACCTCCAGGGTCACATAAAGGCAATAACAAGGTCAGCTTTCTATCACCTGAGGAATATTTCTAGGATTAACGGACTGAAGGCACAAAAAGACCTAGAAAACTCATCTACACATTTATCTCTAGCCACCTTGATTACTGTATGAGTATTTTCACAGGTCTGCCTAAAAAAAACAATCAGACAGCTGCAGCTGATCAGAACGCTGCTGCTCGTGTTCTCACTAAAACCAAGAAAGTAGAACACATCACCCCAGTTCTAAAGTCCTTACACTGGCTCCCTGTAGCTCTGAGAATAGACTTCAAAGTGTTTTTATTAGTTTATAAATCATTGAATGGATTAGCACCAGAGTACATTAGACATCTGCTATCATGGTACCAACCTTCCAGATCACTCAGGTCCTTCGGCTTTAGTCTACTGTTCATCCCTAGAACCAGAACCAAACATGGGGAGGCAGCTTTCAACTTCTATGCTCCTCATATCTGGAAAAAAACTACTGGAAGAATGCAAAGTTGCAGAGACACTGAACGCTTTAAAATCTAAAATAAAAACTTATATATTTAGACTTGCTTATGTGTAACTGATACTATTATTTCAAATAGTAATGCTATTGTTTGTTTTATCAATGGTTGTTTATGATTTCTCTTATTGATTCTGTTTTAATTTTCACATTAATGTAATCATGTAGAGCATCTTGAATTGCCTTGTGTTGAAGTATGCTATACAAATAAAATTGCCTTGCCTTGCCTATAACGTATAAAGTATTAAACTGAAATAATTCATTATTAGCCTTACTCTTGTTTTACAATAATATTAATGGATTGCATTTATATAGCACTTTTCAAGACACTCAGAGTGTCTTGAAAGGTTCCATTACAGTTCCATTATTCTGTCACTCACTGGTGGAAGCAAGCTACGAGTGTAGATGCAGCTGACCTGGGGCAGACAGATAGAAGTGAGGCTGCGATATCAGGCACAATCAGCTCCTCTGGCCAACACCAGTAGGTGAAGTGTCTTGCCCAAGGACACAACGACTGAGACAGGCGGAGCTGGGGCTTCAGCCGACAACCCTCCAGTTACAAGATGAACTCCCTGAGCCACAGTCGTCTCTACAATACACTATATAATGGGACAAAAAAGATTTGGCAGCCACCAGTTGTGGAAGTTGTCCCACGTAAAAAGATGACATACGTCTGTAATTTTCCTCATAGATATACCGTTTACTTTGAGAGACAGAATAAAGGAAAAAAAAGTCCAGGATATAACATTGTATGATTTTAAAGGAATTTATTGGCATTATGGTGTATAAAGTAAATCATTGGTCAATGACAAAATATTAACTCAGTACTTCATAATGTAACCTTGGTTAGCAATGAAAAAGGTAACATGTTTCCTGTAGGTATTAATCAGGTTTACATATACTGTAGCTGCTATTTTGGCCCATTCTTCTCTGCAGATCTTTTTTAGAGCTGTGATGTTTTGGGGTTGTCGCTCGGCATCAGAGACATTCAACTCCATCACCGATTCTCTATTGGATTAGAGGTCTGGACACTGGTTCTGCTACTCCAGAACTTTTTACGTAGCCACTCCTTGCCCAGGAGGTCTGTTTGGGATCATTGTTATGCTGAAAGATCTAGCCACATTTAATTTTTAATGCTCTTACTGATGAAAGGAGGTTTTTGTTTAAAAACTCACAAAATACAAAATTCAGCCCCCTATGCAGAAAAGTAGACCTAAAGCATAATTTTTCAATGCTTCACTGCTGTGACTAGATCTGCCACAAATGGACCTTTGCCTTTACCAGTCTTTAAGAACTCCTACGTACAAAGGTCTATCTTTTATCGGCTTACCAGAGTCTGGAATGAGACCCCAAAGGACATGAGGACTATATCATCAGTAATACTATTTAAAAGAAAATGTGTTCTTTATTTAATGGACAGTTACGCTTGTAACCACTAAAGAAAGTACCTTCATGACTTCCCCTCATGATGCTTGTTATATGTTCTTCAGAACAGGAACCTGCTGAAAAACAGTTTTAAACTTAGTCAGACCTGATGGTTGAATATTTTCTTGTTTAATAAAGTAAAATAAAAAAACAAATACACAGTGGGTATGGTGTTCTTAGAATACAGCTCTGCATTCTTCCTCCTCCAAACACGGCAAGAGGCGTCTATACCAAAGAGTTCTGTTTTGAGCTCATCTGACCTAATGAAATTGTCCCAATTCGCCTCTAGATGATGCAGGTGGTCTCTGGTAAACTTTACACTGCCTGTACATATGCTGGTTTAAGCAGGGGGACCTTTAGAGCACAACATAATTTTAATCCATGAGAACATAGTGTATTACTAATAGTAACCTTTTGTTACTGTGGTCCCAGATCTCTTCAGGTAACTGACCAGTTGCCACTTTGTAGTTCTGGGCTTTTTTTCCTCACTGTTCTCAAGATCATGTGTACCCAACAAGGTGAGATGCTGGATGGAGCCCCAGGGAAAGGTAAACTCTCAGTGATGTTGTGTTATTCTTTTTCCAATATTTGCTCTAACACTTAATCTCCTCTCACCAAACTGCTTGCCTGTGGTAGATTTGCTCATCCTAGTCTTGGTGACAGGTGTACAATCGTGGCCCTAGTGTCCTTGTACAATTCTTTGGTCTTGGCCATGGTGGAGGTTGGACACTGACTGTTTAAAGATGTGAACAGGTGTGTTTTATACAGATAAAAAATACAAACAGATGCCATTAAAACAGGTTAGAGTAGGGATGGGTACCGATATCGACATAAACAGTAGTGACCAGACTGAAAAGCTGCACACATTTCGGTGCCTTATTTTGGTCCTTTTTTTTCCTGGAGATGTCAAACACTGTGGATTCTGGGCATGCCATCAACCAAGAGTGATGGCCTATATCACTAGAAAAGGTAAACTTGGCAATCTTTTTTGCAAAAAAACCCACTAAAAGTTAGGGCTGTTGAAATTAACGCACCAAAGCGGATCGATTATTTCCTAGAATTTACTCCTTTTTTTCTTTCTTTTTTTTTACGCAATTAGTGCTTGTACAGAATACCGCCCTGTTTATAATTCAGCTCGCAACACATCAGTTCTCCTTCGGAACCCGCTAAACTGGGGATTGTTGTGCAGCAGCATGTGTTTGTGACCCTAAATGACATGTGAGTATATTATTATTGGCATATTGGTGATATGACGAGTTCAAAAGTTGACAGTGAGAATTATCCATCCGCCTCGGATGTCAGCTCGGTGTGCGCAGTGCAGGAGTTTAAATGCTCCATACTTATGTGGATTTATGCATGCTGGATCACTGTACATCTTCAGTTCATTTTATAGTGAGTTACCGCTGGGTTAAAAATACGAAATTATTCAGTTAAAGTTATGTTTTTGGACTTAAATTAGTGCTATCTATTAGCAGAAGTAGCTGTGTACATCTTCATTATAAGAGTGTTTATTTCCTGTTGTGATGAGCTGGAGAATCTGCTGAATGTTTACTTTTGGAATATGGTACATTGTGACATTGTGTGATAGATTACTAAGTCTATATAACATTTGATTTATGTAATGTTTAACACAGACTGCTGATATTCAGATGTTAAGTTTATTTGTATATTTTGGTTAGTTCTACCTCTATTTATTGAGCTCTTTTCCAAAACGCTATGAATCCATTTCAATAGTTTTCAGGAAAATACATTTTTTTACCTAGACCCACACATTTTGTGAAATTCAATTTATCCTGGTAAAAAACGTTTTGCCTCAGTTAGAACATGTTCAACAATGCTTATTAAATCAAACAACAATATTGCTGATGATAAATTCAAAGTTAATTAAATGTTTCCTCAAAACGCTACAAATCCATCTTGTTTTTTTTTCAAAATGCAATAATCCATCCATTTCCAGAGAGAGAGATCCACTAGGATGGATCATTCTTCATCACCTAGGCTTGCATTGTCAGTATACTTGCCAACCTTGAGACCTCAGAATCAGGGAGACATTGAAAAGGGCTGTGGTGTTAGAATCCTACACCCAGCTTGGCCCCCTTTTAGCCCCTCTTTATTAACTCCCCTTCTCAGCAGCAGGAATAGTCACTTATTAATCATTCTAAAAACTCATAGGAGTCTCTGTGTCAAGAGAAAGTGAGAAACCATTTTTTCTTACTTCGGTAGCGGCCAGTATTAAGTTTGTTAATTTTGCTGTAACTTTGTTTTCTGCTGAAACACAAGCATGATCGGGAAAGAGCTGAAAAAAAAGCCTTGATCCACTACTGAAGTTACTATCGCTCAGCCAAAAGGAAAGGAAACTAAACTTGAGGTTGTTTTAAATAGTTTTTAATCCTAAATATCTCTGAAGATTTAAAAAGTAATTAAAACTACAACTTTTGTCAGTCACATAAAGACTGTTCGCGTATCTAATTACAGCTGGTTGTTTCCCGAATCAGACATACAAATCACGTAGTTAACCTATTTTTGATTCAAAACGGGAAATTTCACCAACAGGTGGTGGATTTTCATGACTGAAATGAGGAAACTGTACCTCATAGCACCTTCTTTGGCAAAATAAAAATGTAACACATTTTATCCTCCATCCCTCTCACTTAAGAAACGGGGAGTGTACATGAAATGGGACGCCGTCAGATATCGGCAGATATTCGGTAGAATGTTGGCTCTGGGAGATTTTCAGGACTCTCCTGGGAAAATTGGGAGGGTTGGCAAGTATGATTGTCAGTCCCCTGTTATAATGCATCATCATAAAAAACCCTCACAGCATCAGACACACCTATTGCTCCTAGTAGTGCAATAGGTGCACCCTTAACAGAGGTCTGCTTCGGAAGTACCGCTTGCCCGCTTAAACACACTATGGAAACATAGCACAGAACGCTGACTGAATTCTGAGTAGTTGAGAGGATATATAGCGCGTTTAGCCTAAAAATAGCTTTGGCGCTTATGGCGGTTTGTAAAAGAACGGCATCTTGTACCTACATTTTAACAAGGAAATTTAGCGATTTGGCAAGAAACGTTAATTGAGCAGTGAATCCCAGGAAAATTACATGAATTAAATTACATGTTAGTTTCTATGCTCCTCACATCTGGAACAAACCTCTGGGAGAATGCAAAGCTACAGAGACACTGAACTGATCCTAACTGTAACAGATTTTTTTTTTTACTTGCTTGTTTTTAATTTTTATTCTAATTATTCTCTTGATTATTGTCTTATTGTAAATGCTTTCTTGTATTTTCTGTGTTCTAATTTTAATCATGTAAAGCACCTTGTGTTGAAAGTGTGATATACAAATAAAATGGCCTTGCCTTGCTTGCATCTAGATTTGTCCTTTTATTTACACTAAAAATTGTAGGTTATTTTTGGTCATATTTAGGAATAGTGATTAATTCACAGCTACCCTGTGATTAATTAGATCAAAAATATTCACTGTTTGACAGCCCTACTAAAAAAAATAAAATAAGAGGGTTTCTTGATGAAGTCTGTACATTTTCCTACTTCAAGCACCTTTTAAGCACCGACACCGTTACAAAAGTATCAGTTTGGCACCGGTTTGGATAAAACCTAAAAGATACCCATCCCTAGTAACGGGTGTATGGTTAGAAGAGCTTTTTAAGAAGTAACAGGTCTGTGAGCCCCAGAACTCTTGCTTGTTTATAGGTGCTAAAAACTTATTTTCTGCAAAAGTATACAAATACATTCTTTAATAATAAAACAATGTGATTTTACTGGATTTTTTTCTACATTCTTTCTCTCACTTTCAAAACATAGGTATGACCCAAATTACAGACCTCTTTCAACTTTTTAAGTGGGACAACTTGTATAATTGGTGGCGGCGAAATACTTTTTTTGACCCACTGTATTGTTCAGTCTCACTCATGAGCACAGCAAATTAAATGTCTGAGATTTAAATTTATTTTAGAACGCTTTGTAAAATGTTTTAACACCTGCACCTACCAGCTTGAAACTACCAGGTAAAAGCTCTAAATAGTATTTTCTTCAGCTTTAATTAATATTCATATTACCAACATTTCCTTTTACTATTTAATATTACTAACATTTCCTTATTTTTAAATGGTTGTTAAATATCCAGAGATTAAAATATGTGATCAAAATATTATTTGATGCCCTAAAATGTCCAGCCGGCAGAATTTACAGCAGTTGCATTTTATTTAATAAGGGTTAATACGGTTCAGATTCTGACTCCAATGAAATCCAAGCTTCGCACTGCATTACGCACAGACACTAAAGCAACACTTCCTAAAAAAAATGTTATGATCATCTTCACATTTATACCTGCTGTTGGTGGTATGTTTCTGATTCTGTTTATTATTCTTTCTAATCAACAGCACTAAGGGGTGATGCAGTAGTTCGGCAGGAAAAATAGCTTGGACCATCTTATTTGAAAGCATTCACCAGACCTTGTGGTTTTTAATAATAAAATGGACTGAAATGAATTGCAGAGATGGAGATTCAAGAGTTTGGGTATTTTATTTCTACTCCTTCTTGGAGTATTTCCAGGCATGTTCCACTAGGATGAGAATCCTGAATGGGCTGGTCAGGAAGATTGGCTGCTGATCCAACGTCCCTCCCCTGCTTCCTTTTTTGTGCATGTAGTGTGCGGTCTCAGCTTGGAACGGTAAACAAGAAGTAAAGCTGAGGCAGCTGCATTAGCTGTTTTAGCTTGCACGCTACATTGGTATATGTTTACGTAGGTGTGTTATGTTACAAATTATGGCCGAAAATATGCCAACAACGGGTCAGAAATGTAAAACTGTATTCGCCAAAAAAGGCCATGACTGAAAGATGAAGCTTGTCAGCACGGCTTTGACAACTAAAATTAATGAATAAAATATATAAAAATGGCCGAACGTTTTGCTAAGAGTATTGCTCGTTGGGCTTCATACATCTTGGACTCCAGTCAAGCTGGCTTGTCAAACACTAGTTTTACCTTTTTGCTGTTCTCCTCTAACTTCTATCAAATATCTCATTCACTGAAAAGTTATAAAATTGTTTTAGGTTTATTGGAGAAAGAAAAATTGTTAAACGTAGATCTGTTTCCTGCACTAACCATTCAGATCAGAG